>JAIEZT010001368.1:28086573-28613839 GCA_019594935.1 Periophthalmus modestus
CTTTCTCTGCATAACTCCTGAACAGTTTGTGTTTTATGCAGTGAAGAGGCCAGTGAGGGTGTACTGTCGCAGGGGCACACTTACAAGGGACAAGATGTATACTGCAAAACAAAACAATTTACTCACTAGGAGCAATGAGATTAAAATGCAGTAGAAAAAACCCGGCCCCACCCCCCCTCCTACCCAGCCATTTACATCTGTGTACTTGTTACACAGGCCTATCTCTTGTTCTCCTTGTTCTCTAAAGGAACTTCTGGTCTTGACCGCCACCAAATCAAAACCAATAGTAAATAGGTAAATTCACATAAAATTTAACATAAACAGAACACCCAAATAAGCAAGAGCAAAATCTTTAAAGGCATGGTACTGGTTCATAAACAAGTGTGAAAACAACAACAACCTGATATGCATTCCTGACATTGTAATTATTCACCATGATGAATTTATAAAGCACTCCACACAACTTGTCAGAAACTACCGCAGAGAGAGTTTTTGCTTTCACAGTTTGGCTAGCAAGGTAAAACTGTCCAAACTGTCACCCCTCTCCTCCATAACAATGCTGCTGTCAAGGCTCGCCACTTTTTGGTCTCAAAATGCTCCGTGTTGACCTGCTCTACATCCGCTTATCCGGGGTCGGGTCGCAGGGGGCAGCAGTCTGAGCAGGGACTCCCAGACTTCCCTCACCTCAGACAAGTCCTCCAGCTCGTCTGGTGGGACAGTGTTGCTAAACCAGCGGTGCGGGCGGGAAGGGCGTTACCTTCAGCAGCCTGGTTTTAGATTGGCTCTTTTGGTTGCTATCCTACCTATCCTACCCTATAACTGCTAGCCTCGATGAGCTTTCAGTTGACTGGAGCCGAATGCTATGGGCGACGTTTCATTCACTTAGTCCACTTCTTTATACAGTCTATGATTATCAGACCGTAAAATGCTTTACTTAGTTTGACTTAGTTTGACCTCAAGAGCTGCAAAATACCTGGGGAAAAATCTGATAAAAGACCCGAAAATAATGCATTTTAGTGAAATGACTGATCTGTCATTTGCACTTGAATGTGGATTCTCACTGAGCATGGTAAATATTGTAAATTAGAGGCCGATACTGTATGTTCTATATACTGGCTGTGTTAATGCTGGTTGGCTGGTTTTCCTTCCACACTTTCTAAATGTCACTGTTAAATGATGAATGTTCCCCATCACTGGAGATCTGAGACAGTGTGAGTGGGCTCAACATGGGACTGATCCAAACTGAAGACACTGCATTAAACCACACAGTCAAAGCCAAAGTCAATGACAGCTCAGGGCCAGTGTATCTGTGGGTACATCTACTAATTTATGTGGCCATAAAAAAAAAAAAAAAAAATCGATCACTAGAACAATCAGCATAATGAATTTTAAAGGGCCTTCTCCATTTTCAGCAGAATGTCTTGCCCCAGTACAGATATATTGTACAAGCAGCTCTAGAGGTCAAAATTGCTGGGTTTTTAGATGACATCACACCACTCTATAGGCGAATAATATTTAATACAGATGGGCACAGCTAAAATGAATATTGTTAAAAATGCTGATTGGTGTTGTAATACATTGAGATGCTTGGTTTAGTCCATAGACTGTATATATAAATAGGAGATGGGCAAGGGCGCTCTTCCGACTCCATTGACTCTGGCTCCAATTCACTTAACATTGAAAAACTGTCACCTCTCTCTGTGTAAATGCTGCAGTGAACCTCGTCATTTTGGTCTTAAAATGTTCGCAGTAACCCCTCTATATGATCTTGATGTTTTTCGCGACGTTGTCTATAAATCAAGATATGAACATTAATAACACACAAATCGGGCACCTTCTTTCCTCGAAGTTGCTCCCACTAGGGTTACCAACAGGTTTGACTGACAGTGTTGCTAAACCAGCGGTTTTGCGGGCAGAAAGTGGTGTTACTTTAAACAGCCTGGTTTGAGATTGGCTCTTTGGTTGCTATGATACTCGCCGTCGGTACTCGGCAAAAAATTCCCCCTATAACTGCTAGCCTCGATGAGCTTCATCTGACTGGAGCCCGAACGCTATAGGTATCGTCACTCTTCCTTGGGCCCAGTTTTTTATATGGTCTATGGTCTAGTCACTAATAGAAGTGATCAGGTGAACACCATTTGTGAATTTATCTTTTGGATATTTCATGGCAAAGTAATGGATAGGAAAAAGAGGCTCTTGTCCCCATCTGGGATCTTGAATCTGAAAAAAAACCATTAAGTCTGCTGGTGTTCTGTATGCATGTGATTATAAAGCGTTATTGTCGGAGCTCGCCTCCCCACAGATCAGACCTGTCACTTAGCCTGGTGAAGTCCCCTTCTTGATGACTCCATGAAGATAGATATGTTTAATGCTATGCTGTGGAACATTCAAGGCAAAGCAATATCATCTGTAGCATGGACCATTTCAAAATGTAAAACGATTTTGTTTTTGTTGAAGGATATGTGCTTTTTAGAGATTGAATGGTTGCCCCTCTTTTTTAGAATCCATCCATCCATCCCATTTTCTTCCGCTTATCCGGGGCGGGTCCGTCGGGGGCAGCAGTCTAAGCAGGGACTCCCAGACTTCCTCACCCCAGACACGTCCTCCAGCTCCACCGGTGGGACCCCAAGGCGTTCCCAGGGCCAGCCGAGAGACATAGTCCCTCCAGCGGTCCTGGGTCTCCCCAGGCCTCCTCCCGGTGGGACATGCCCTAGGGAGGCATCCAGGAGGCATCCTGAGCAGATGCCCGAGCCACCTCAGCTGGTTCCTCTCGACGCGAAGGAGCAGCGGCTCTCCTCCGAGCTCCTCCCGTGTGACTGAGCTCCTTACCCTGTCTCTAAGGGCGCGCCCAGCCACTCTGCGGAGGAAAGGAAACTCATTTTCGGCCGCTTATATCCGCAATCTTGTCCTTTCGGTCATGACCCATGATCCACCTCTCAATCTCGCGTTCCAATCCTTCCCTCACTCGTGAACAAGACCCCGAGATACTTGAACTCTCCCACTTGAGGCAAGGGCTCACCACCCACCCAGAGAGGGCAAAACCACCTTTTTCCGGTCGAGAACCATGGCCTCAGATTTCGAAGAGCTGATTCTCATCCCAGCACTTCACACTCGGCTGCAAACCGCCACAGTTCCTGCTGCAGGCCGGCTCGAAGAAGCCATCAGGACAACATCATCTGCAAACAGCAGAGATGAGATCCTGTGGTTCCCGAACCAGTCCCCCTCCAGCCCCTGACTGCGCCTAGAAATTCTGTCCATAAATATAATGAACAGAAACCGGTGACAAAGGGCAGCCCTGGCAGAGTCCAACATGCACCGGGAACAAGTCTGACTCCACTGCCGGCAATGCGAACACAGCTCCTGCTCCAGTCATACAGGGACCGGACACCCCTTAGCAAAGGGCCTCGGACCCCATACTCCCAGAGCACCCCCCAAAGGACACCACGAGGGACACGGTCGAATGCCTTCTCCAGATCACAAAACACATGTGGACCAGTTGCGCAAACTCCCATGAACCCTCGAGCACCCGATAGAGAGTATAGAACTGGTCCAGTGTTCCATGACCAGGACGAAAACCACACTGCTCTTCCTGGATCCGAGGTTCAACTATCGGTTGGACTCTCCTCTCCAGTACCCAGGAAATAGACCTTACTGGGAAGGCTGAGGAGTGTGATTTCCCTGTAATTGGAATACACCCTCCGTCCCCCCCCTTTTTATACAGAGGGACCACCACCCCAGTCTGCCAGTCCAGAGGTACTGTCCCCGACCGCCACACGATGTTTGTAGAGACGTGTCAGCCAAGACAGCCCCACAGCATCCAGAACTTAAGGTACTCGGGACGGAGCTCATCAACGCCCAGAGCCTTGCCATCAAGGAGCTTGCCAAGCACCTCGGTGACTTCGGCCAGGGTGATGGACGAGTCCGTCTCCGTGTCCCCAGTCTCGGCTTCCTCCTCAGAAGACGTGACAGTGGGATTGAGGAGATCCTCAAAGCATTCCTTCCACCGTCCGACAACATCCCCAGTTGAGGTCAGCAGCTCTCCACCCGCACTGTAAACAGTGTTGGTGAAACACTGCTTCCCCCTCCTGAGGCGCCGAACGGTTTTGCCAGAATTTCTTTGAGGCTGTCCGATAGTCCTCCTTCATGGCCTCCCTGAACTCCTCCCAACCCCGAGTTTTTGCCTCCACGACAGCACGCCGCCGGCCGCGGCACGCTTGGCCCGCCGGTACCTGTCAGCTGCCTCAGGAGTCCCACAAGCCAACAACGGCTCGGTAGGACTCCTTCTTCAGGGCTGACGGCATCCCTTACTTCCGGTGTCCACCACCGGGTTTGGGGATTGCCGCCCCGCGACAAGCACCGCAGACCTTACGACCACAGCTACGAGCAGCTGCATCAACAATGGAGGTGGAGAACATGGCCCATTCAGAGTCCATGTCCCCAGCCTCACCCCCGGGATCAGAGAGAAGCTCTCCCGGAGGTGCGAATTGAAGACCCCCCTGACAGAAGGCTCCGCCAGACGTTCCCAACAGACCCTCACGATACGCTTGGGTCTGTCAGGTCTATCCGGCTTCCTCCTCCGCCAGCGGATCCAACTCACCACCAGGTGGTGATCAGTTGACAGCTCTGCCCCTCTCTTCACCCGATTGTCCAAAACACGTCGCCGGAGGTCAGATGACACGACTACAAAGTCGATCATCGACCTCCGACCTAGGGTGTCCTAGTGCCACGTGCACTGATGGACACCTTTTTTGTTTGAACATGGTGTTCGTTATGGACAAACTGTGACTAGCACAGAAGTCCATAACAAAACACCGCTCGGGTTCAGATCAGGGAGGCCGTTCCTCCCAATCACGCCCCTCCAGGTGTCACTGTCGTTACCCAAATGGGCGTTGAAGTCCCCCAGGAGAACCACGGAGTCCCCGGTGGGAGCACTGTCTAGTAGTACCCCCCCCCCTTCCTCCCAGAAGAAGGCCGGGTACTTCTGCACTGCTGTTTGGCCTGTAGGCTGCCACAACAGTGAGAGACCTGTCCCCCAAACAAAGGCGCAGGGACGCGACCCTCTCATTCACCGGGGTGAACTCCAACATGTGGCAGCTGAGCTGTGGGGCAATGAGCAAGCACCACACATCACATCCGGTCGTCGAGGCCCCTGCTGTCGACTGCTGCCCAGATCTCTCTGCACCAGCCCCTTACGGATCCTCTCGCGGGTGGTGGGTCCACATGAGGACGGCCCCACACATCGCTAATTCGGGCTGAGCCCGGCCGGGCCCCATGGGGAAAGGCCCGGCCACCAGGCGCTCGCTCTCGAGCACACCCCCACGCCTGGCTCCAGGGTGAGGCCCCGGTGACGCCGGTCCGGGCGACGTAACTGTTTTACTGTCTACATAAAGGGCTTTTGAACCGCTCTTAGTCTGACCCGTCCCCCTGGACCTGTTTGTCATGGGTGACCCTACCAGGGGCATAAAGCCCCCGACAAAATAGCTCCCAGGATCATTCGGGTACTCAAACCCCTCCACCACGTTAAGGTGGCGGTTCAGGGAGGGGCTCTTTTTTAGAATAATATTTATTTTTACCCTCAAAGCAGTCACTACCTTCTCCTTTCACAGTTTGAAATCATGAAAAGTCTGGTAATGCAGCTTTAATTTGCACAATAGGCTTACACAGTATAATCAATTCTTCATAATCGATGTATGGTTAAAAATGCAAATAAGGCCTACGGGAAGATAGTACAAGTACAATTGACTTTTGATATGACTTTTTTCATGAAGAACTAATGAATCCTGTTAGAGTGCGCACACCTGCAGGCATTAGGGCTGTATTTTACATGTGAAACAAGGTTCATGTATTAATTTTAACATGAATCAGCCTGAGGACTACATTACTGCACTGCTCTAAGTATCAACCTGAATGAGAGAGGAAGACTATGATACTTTATACATTCAGATGGGTCCTGGTCATAGACTGTATAATATATAAAATGGACATAGCTCATTCCAAATAGGAAGTGAGCATGGGCGCACTGCCATCTCCACTGACTCTGGCTCAAGTTTACGTTTCATTTGAAAACTGTAGTTCCTCTCTCTATAACTGCTGCTGTCAGGCTCGTCATTTTGAACTTAAAATGTTTGTATTACACTATGGGTAACATCATTGCTTTCCCTAGAACAGGCCTATTCAACCTGAGGCCTGCGGGCCAATTCCGACCCTCCAAAAGATCTGATCTGATCCCTAGTGGTGACCTGTTAGAAAAAAGTTCCCTATGTACCGTTGGGTGTTGCCGGGATCCAGAATACACACCTCTTCAATACTTCACTTTACAAGATGTGAATCTCATCACCAGTGAATCTGCCTGTTTTCAAATGGACGTGATTGACAGGTGGTTTAGCCAATCAGGTGCAGGCATAGTCAATACATATTGGAAAAAATACAGGGGAAAAAAATCACAGAGGGTAGAAAAACATTGCGGATTTCTGCAGAATCAATCGGTGAAGCACAAAACTCTGCTAATCTGAGGTGAGATGCATTTGATTTTATTTGTAAATCATAGGTGACCAATGAGCTCCTTCGATTCACATGAGTCACTGAAAGAAAAAAAGAATCTGGACGTGGGGCTCAATAAATCATTTTCAATATAAAAAGTGAATGTGGGCTGAAATGGATTTTACTTTTTTATTACTCTCTTAAGTGTGTCAAAGATTAGTAACAACTTTGGCTGTGACATTTTGATAGTCAGCTCTGAGTTTGTCCTCCTACCCTCAGGTCACCACTTCTGCCCTCCTCTGTTCACGAAAAATAGGTCTAAGTTTTCATTCTTCCCACATGAAATATGTTAGCTTGCTTTCTATGTTTACATGCTTTTTTATGGGTTATTTATGAAAGAGCAGAAGCGAAGCCAGCCATGCGAATTCACTGCAAAGCAATTTCCCCACAGGGACAAACAAAGTCTTCTATCTGTCTAACATGCAAACTCCACAGAGGCCCAGGAGTCGAAATGCTAACCACTCAGCCACGTTGGGCATAAACATCTTTGGCATGTACACACAATTGAAACGTCTAGGGAAACTCTTTATATTTAAAAAATCTCTATACAATTTCTACAGTCTTGATGTTGTGTTTTGTGCTAGCATGTGAGGGTCCACTTGAAGCCTAATGCCCAAGTTTCCAGAGTGCCTGTTGAATGTAATGAATTTATGAAGTATGATCAAGAGGGTTTTATAGAGAGTCATAGAGATCAGCACCAGAATCTGAACTCACTGCAAAGAGTCACTCAAAATGGCCGCCCTCTCAGTGTAGGGCCCTCTCCACTGAAGAGGCACAGACTGATGGGAATGTTTAATTACAATGGGACCAGCTCAGTACAATACCGCTGTTTACCACATGTTTGTTTCTATGGAAGAGCTTGCATCAAAGCTAAGGACAAAGCAGCATTTAAGTGGCTGTCTCCGATTACATTTTTTATTTCTGTGTATTTGAGCAAAGCTTGTAGATGTATTGAAGCATCTCTTGAGTTCAAAGTAAGTCAGCTGTGTTTTGTCCGCATTTAATAATAAAACATGTTATCGTTTGAGAATCAAGGAGTGCGTTTTAGCATGCTAGTTGTTACCGTCATGACAAAACTTGCTTATAAACTCATTGCGGTGAGTAATTATGATGCTAGGAATGTATATGGACAGTGAGGAGTAACTGTGGACCGCTGCAAGCTATTTAAAGAAAAAAAAAAAATTGTTCTGTTTTTCACATTTTTTAAAACAGTAAAATAATCCAGTACAGTTTGTTCAAGGTTGATTTTTTTTTGTGTGTATTGATGCTGCATATTTTTTTGTACTTATTTTTCTCCACAAATGCCTCTATCAACTGATTCAATTCAACCAATCTGTGATTCAAACAATGAATTTCCAACACAATTTAGACAAAACATGGCAATATTCACTTCCTGCTATTTTCCTGCTATTTTACTATTTTGGTTGTCTCCTCTGAACCATGCACCAAACAAAATATCCCTCCATGTTTTACACTGCGAGGCTCTACTCATTCACACTGATAATAACACGCTTTGAATAAATACACATTATGTAATCAATATGCAAATTGTTTTCTGGCCTGAGTTCTTTCTCATGCTTAATCTCATTGGTTTCTCTGCTTTGGTTCAGTGCCCCGGCTGCTAACAATTGTGCGGCGCCCTTTTTGTGATGTGTCCGGAAACATTTTATTACCAAGCCCAGATCCAAGGCCTCTATTTCCCAAAGGCTAATAGCCACTTGCCCCCAGAAAAGATGGCGGTGTGTTTATGGTTGTTTATTCATTTATCTAACACAGCATCAGTGGCTATAGAGTTATTGTAGAACCAAAGACATTATATTGGTTTCCCAGATGGTGTGTAAATAATAGCGTACAATGTCAGAGGGAATGTAGGCCTGTGGTTTAACTTTAAAGGTGCAGAATGCAACTTTTCTGCTCGTCACCATAGAGATGTTATTTCTTTGCCTGCAATGTTAGAATTGGCATTTGGACCGACAACCCATTGTGGAACATTCCAAGCAAAGTAATAGCATCTGCATTGAGAAAGTAGTTGGCCGACCTCCACAGAAAAGGTTACATACACAAGGGTCTATTTATGCCAGACATCCTTGTTTGAGATTTGCAAATAGCTGTAACTTGGATTTAACCAGGAATACACCAAGTATAGCACTATAGCTGTAACCTGCTCCAAATATTTTATTTCAAACAGAGACTGGATTTGTTTTTCTTACCTGGATATTCTAATGAGAGTCTCTGGCTAAGTGGTACTATGAAGCTCGCACTGTCAACCCTGGACAATGTTGCCAGATCCTCAGAACCATAATATCGTGCAGAGAGCCCATGATCACATTTTGGCTCAAAGTATTGTCGCTCCATCCATCCATTTTCTTCCATTTATCTGGTGCCAGATTGTGGGGCAGCAGTCTAAGCAGGAACTCCTAAACTTCCCTCATCCCAGACACATCCTCCAGCTCCTCTGGTGGGAGCCTAAGGTGTTCCAGGCCAGCCGAGAGACATAGTCCCTCCAGCGTGTCCTGGGTCTTCCCCGGGCCCTCCTCCCGGTGGGACATGCCCATAACACTTCATCGGGGAGGAGGTCCAGGAGGCAACCGAACAGATGCCTGAGCCACCTCGGCTGGCTCTTCTTGACATGGAGGAGCAGCGGCTCTACTCTGAGCTCCTCCTGTGTGCCGGAGCATACAAACCTCAGAGCTGACAGCGTGTGTTGAGTATTGTACAAATTATTACACAATACAATATCAATATTTCATGTATTTCATACCGGCGTGCATCACTACCAGGCCTTACAGCTGCCAAAAACATTGTAATATGCAGCTGGAAGTCAGTTTCTGACTGTGAAAAGATGCCTTTTATCCTACCAAGAAATAATTCAGCTGGAGCTTTCTGCTGCTTGAATGCATGGAGTGAAAGCCAAAAACATCTCCTGCTGGTCCAACCTACTGACCAAAATCAAGATCTGAAAATATAATGTATCTGTTCTTTTGTGTTATTTGGATTCTTTTATCATACTGTATATTCGCGGAAGATACATAATGTGTCTACACTCAGTTTTCTCTTTATGTATGGTACATAATGAAAATGTATGTGATATAATGCAATTTCTGCTGATGTGTTTTGATGTAGGAAATTTGCGTTTACTGTATAGAGGGAATTCAAACCTGGACAGGATCATGTTTATTATTTTTTTAATTTATTGTCTGTTAGCCATGATTTTGTATATCTATTACTACTACTAGTATTATTACTATTACATTGTATTACTACTACAGTGGGACAAAAAAAAGTATTTAGTCAGCCACCAATTGTGCAAGTTCACTCTTCACTTAAAAAGATGAGAGAGGCGTGTAATTTTTATCATAGTTACACTTCAACTATTGGGGGGGGGGTCCAGGAAATCACATTGTAGGATTTTTAATGAATCAATTGGTAAATTCCTCAATAAAATAAGTATTTGGTCACCTACAAAGAAGCAAGATTTGTGTCTCTCACAGACCTGTAACTTCTTCTTTAAGAGGCTCCTCTGTCCTCCACTTGTTACCTGTATTAATGGCACCTGTTTGAACTCATTATCAGTATAAAAGACACCTGTCCACAACCTCCACACTCCAAACTCCACTATGGCCAAGACCAAAGAGCTGTCAAAGGACAGCAAAAACAAAATTGTAGACCTGCACCAGGCTAGGAAGACTGAATCCTCAATAGGTAAGCAGTTTGGTGTAAAGAAATCAACTGTTGGAGCAATTATTAAAAAATGGAAGACATATAAGAAAACTGATAATCTCCCTCAATCTGGGGCTCCACGCAAGATCTCACCTCGTGTGGTCAAAATGATGACAATAACAGTGAGCAAAAATCCCAGAACCACACAGACCTAGTGAATGACCTGCAGAGAGCTGGGACCAAAGTAACAAAGGCACCATCAGTAACACACTACGCCAAGGACTCAAATCCTGCAGTGCCAGATGTGTCCACTGCTTAAGCCAGTACATGTCCAGGCCCGTCTGAAGTTTGCAAGAGAAGAGGATTAGCAGAATGTCATATGGTCAGATGAAACCAAAATAAAACTTTTTGGTAAAAACTTGCCGTGTTTGGAGGAGAAAGAATGCTGAGTTGCATTCAAAGAACACCATACCTACTGTGAAGCATGGGGGGGGGGCATCATGCTTTGGAGCTGTTTTTTTTATGCAAAGGGACCTGGACGACTGATCCGTGTATTGTGAGATTTTGAGTGAAAACCTCCTTCCATGAGCAGGGGCATTGAAGATAAAACGTGGCTTGGTCTTTCAGCGTGACAATGATCCCAAACACACCGTCCGGGCAACGAAGGAGTGGCTTTTTAAAAAGCATTTCAAGGTCCTGGAGTGGCCTAGCCAGTCTCCATATCTCAACCCCATAGAAAATCTTTGGAGGTAATTTAAAGTCCATGTTGCCCAGCGACAGCCCCAAAACATCACTGCTCTAGAGGAGATCTGTAGCAGGAATGGGCCGGACTACCAGCAACAGTGTGTGAAAAACTTGTGGAGACTTACAGAAAACCTTTGACCTCTGTCATTGCCAGCAAAAGGTATATAACAAAGTATTAAGATGAACTTTTGTTGTTGACCAAATACTTATATTCCACCATAATTAAATAAATTCTTCAAAAATCAGACAATGTAAATTTCTGATTTTTTACATTTTATTTTATTATTATTTTTTTTTTATCATTTTGTCTTTCATAGTTGAAGTGTACCTATGTAATTACAGGTCTCGCTCATCATTTTAAGTGTGAGAACTTGCACAATTGATGGCTGACTAAATACTTTTTCACTCCACTGTATGTGTACATTTTGTATCCTTATTGTGTATTTATTTATTTATTTATTTATTTTTCTTCTCAGGGATAGCAGGTGGGAGCTGTGGGGTTTAAAAAGAAGAAAAAAATGTAATCAGACTAACTTGTATTATTGCAGATGATATTTCATTTGTAGCATCAACAAACTGAATTTTTCTGTCTACATTATCTCAGTTTGTGGCATTATTTTAATATTTATTAGGCTCAGTAATTAGCATTAGCACATTTGTAAAGCTCAGTTCCACTACGTAATCTGTGACTTTTTATTTATTTATTTATTTATTTTATTTTAGCACTTTTCTGCAAAAACCTCACAGAGATATCATTAGGGCAGAAATGGCTGTAACTGTCCCTAGAGGCCAGAACTAGCCAGGCGCCGCTGTGCACAGAGCCCGTTGTAGTGCCTACAGCATCAAGCTAATTCTCCATGTCAACACTGCAAAATCCCCATTACTGCAAGGTCATTGTCCTGTTTTCTGAAATAAACTGTCTCTGTTTTGGGAGCATGAGTCATCCTTCACTATTGTCAGTACTTTCTATTCTTACGCTGTGCCAGACATATTTAACCATTCCTAATAAAAAACACCTCCGCCTTGTTCGCCTTGGCACAGCGCGCGGTGCAATTCACTGTTCTTATGATTTTTGGTCCAATTTGTGGCGGTGGCATTACATTTCATATCCACTAATCTCATACCGTCTGATTTATTACCGACAGCAGTGGTGTTTTTAGCTTCTCCAGGGATGTTTCAGACGTGATGGTATTTTTAGGTCTTTATACAGAGAAAATAAGGAAATAGAACAGATTTAAGTATGAAACTGTTTGGGGGCAAAAGTAGCTCACTAAATCTGTTATAGTCAGACACATTCTCAGAATATTTTTGAGAAGACATTGTGCTTGTGTCTGGATATATATAAAATCTATGACACCCATGAATTGTTGTGTTATACTTTGGACTTTTAATATCACAATATACCTAGATCTAAAATGACTAAATAAAAAAAACAGGTCCTGTGACTTCTGGGATGGAAAATCACAGAGGCCAAGGGGAGAGACTTTTCGCCTGCCCATTTACGATTAGTCGCTGCAAACATGCCTGAATCACACTACATATAACTTGGAGAGGTTAAATGAGAAGGAGAACTACTATAACATTATTAAAAAGGCCTGAAAAGTAGATTTTGCATCATAGGTCTCTTTTAAAGTGGATGTGCAAAATGTACATCCAGAATTTGTCTTTGCCTGTTGAACTTCTTTGCCCTCAATAATTATTAGTATACCACATTTATATTCACAGATCAACAGTAGTAAAAGTAGTAAAGTACTGTAGTTAACTATACATTTTTGTACATTTTTAAGTGGATACTTTTTACTTTTGCGAGGTATCTGTACAGGTATCTGTACTTTCTAGTCCACTATTTATTTATTTTTAACTGGACTGAAAAGTAAAAGTTTGTTTTATTACTGTCTGAGACCTGCTGAAAAGGCCAAAATGCAACTAAAGTGTCATGATCCTGGTTCTGTTCCTGCCTCGTGTGTGTGCTCTCCCCCCCCTCCCTCACGTGTCTGAACCTGGAGCTGGGCGGAGTCCTGGCTCCTCCTACGCGCACCTGGACTCCATCCGCGCAATCAACGCCACCTGCCAGGGATAAGAGGAGCCAGGACTCTACACTCTGGGCCAGATCGTCTATCGTTTTACCTGCTCGTGTACAGTTCTGGACCCTGTTTCCCGACTTCGACCCTGCTCCATGAACCAGCTCAGCACCCTGCCTCCCTGCACCGCTCTGGACTCTCGCCTCCGACCCTGTTTTGCGGTACCGGTTTTGTTTCCCTCGTCTGCGTCTCCACACCTCTGTGTCCGCCCTGGACCCCGACCTGCACTCCTGCACCCAGCTCCTCGCGTTATCTACCGTCATTTGCTTGTTTTGTGTCACTTCTGTCAATAAACACTGTAAACTTGCCCCGAGTTCTGCATCCTTTAGTCCTTCTCACCTATTCATTATGACATAAAGTGAACAAACAATGTTGGACCTGGTTAAAACTTGGATGGGAGACCAATGGAAATACAGGATGCCACAGTGGGACATGCAGCAGTGTCTAGTCTAGTGGACACTTCACCCCTTTGCCTGATATGAATGCGGTGAGCTAGAGTGTTGGTGGTGCCTGCAGTGGGGCCGATGGTGCAGATTGACCACCTCGAAAAGCCCTATACAACACTAATTATTATTGTTCAGTTGTGTTTCGCAGCGTGGTGATATTGTGGTGATAATCTTCATATATTTCCAGGTTGGCTTTTAGTTTGCTAAATCATTCAGTCACAGGTTAAAAACATGGCCTTTCTTTCATCTACATCAGATAATAATTACAGTGTAATCCGCAGAGCTGGGAAGACATTCACAAAGTATTTCTTCATTTATTCACTGAACTGGACTGAAAAATAAAAGTATTTTTCATTATTGTCTGAGACCGTCTGAAAAGGCTGAGGAGTTTATTTTTAACATGTTCATAATCTGAGCAAACAGAATAATACTGTCGAAAAGGCTGGTAGAACGGACCAACACGGCAGACTCGGGGCAAGTTTACAGTGTTTATTTACAATAGTGAAATACAAGGTGCAACAATGACGGTAGAGTCTCTCTCTTGGAGTAGCAAGCAGGGTGAGAGCCAGGATCCAGTAACACAAATGCGAACAGGTGAAGTGAGACAACGACGGAGGACAAGGATGGAGCGGAGACAATGGAGCTGGATAAGCAGGGAGCAGGATTCTGGAAGAGCAAAAAATCCAAATGAGTTCGGGAAACAGGCAAAAACAAAACTGAGCTAGAGTATTCACGGTAGACACGCGGACAATCTGACCCCGAGTGTCTGGCTCTCGGTCCTCTTATCCTCGGCAGGTGGTGTTGATTGCCCTGATGGGATGCAAGTGCGCACGTGAGGAGCCGGGAACTCCACCCAGCTCCGGAGTCAGGCAGGTGAGGGAGGGGGGAGGAGAGCACAGGACACACAGGAGCACAGGAACAGACAAAACAAGACACAGGAATACGTGGATCGTGACAAATACAGATTAAAAAAAAAACAAGAAAAAAATATTGATTCAACTGTTTCTGTTAAACAAAATTCAGCACAAACCTTTATCAAAATCACCACATTTAAAGCCTTAAAACACCTCAAAATATGCATGTAATACTTTCATTTTTTACTCTTTAAGGACATTTTTAATTGGTACGTTAATACTTTTACTTAGGCAGATTTTTTCATGTTTCTTCAGTATTTTTTTCTCCAGTATCTGTACTTCATCCACCACTGCAATTCAAACCACATAATATACATTTTGTAAAGTGCAAATAATAACAGTATTAAATGTTAGCAGATTGTCATTGAACAGGGGCCCACACTCTCCATCACACAAGCAAAACCAGACGATATACCTATGTATTTATGCTATAATTGACTTTTTAATCCATTTACAGTGTTTGTTACTTGTGTGTTTTAATGCGCACTCAGACACCAGACTCAGAGCAGACGTAATGGATGAGTGGCTGTGGAGGGTCATTAGGTTAATGTGTTTTTAATTGGCAGATGTACGCAGCTTTTGTTAAGGCTTGCACATTCATTTCCACAATGTTTACGAGGCGCCGGCCCTTTAAAGTGCATATGACAGGTTTTCGTGTTTTTCTAATTATTACTTGGTTTGGGGGGATAGGATTTGTGGTAAATATTTGTCATAGTTTTGGAAGTGGAAAGAAAGTTGTGAAGAAAGTAGTGCAGAGTTACTCTACGTACAGTATGTCATTAACACAGAAAACTCCATCCAAAATGCAGGGACTATTTACTCACACGGAAGGCATTTTTCTGATAGATTAAACATCGATTCAACAAAATTGAGCTGTTGTCATCTATTGTTATGAGTCTAATCATGACTATTGTGCAGTGGTGGGACGTAATGAAGTGCATGGTGTGCTTTCAATCATGGTCATCGGGAGAGCAGGGAGAGCATGTAGCAGGAGACAAGAACCAGAGCTAGGAGCACAGGGACAACGGTAAGTCCAGGTTTAGAAAAACAGGTAAATAAAATATATAAATGTTGAGTCCAAATGAAAATCACCATCTGACTGGTGAAGCAAACTGGTGGCATCAACTGACATGAAAGCAGAACTGAAGTAGTGGCTGAGCTTCATGGCAAATGTGGTTAAGGTGAGTAATATCCAGACAGAACTCCACGCAAACATACCAGGGCCGGTCCAGCCTATAAACAGATTAAGCAGCTGTTTAGGGCCCCGAGGCCACCAGAGGGCACCCAAGAGCCCATACATTTATATTGAAAATAATGTATCGAGTTTTATTGGACACGGGACTTGTGTGTTTACAGCAGCCTAAATATTCCTCTCAAACGATTACATGTGTTTTATATCTATAGTACAAAATATCTACTACTGCTACATTTATTTTTGAGCCGGGCAGAGGTGAGAGCAGCTATGTGTTTATACCGGTGCAAGGACACTTTATAATGTAAATTTAAGCCCACTGTCACCAACTGGAACACATTAAAATCCACCAGAAACTAAGAAAAAATTTCTAGAACTTAAAAAAAAAATCTTGGCCCCCCTTATATGTTTGTGTTCTGTTGTGACTATGGTAGTAGTGACATTCTGGATGTTTTCAGTCTGATGTTGGTCATGTAAATACAAATACAATTGGTCAAAGTGATGAGAGCAGAGTCATAATGTGAATCACCAAAAGCTGAGCCAGGAGGCATCTGCTGTCAGGGGCCCCAGAGACAAATTCAGTTTAGGGCCCCTGTAAGTTAGGGCCGGCCCTAACACGCACGCTCGCGCGCGCACACACACACACACAGGGATAGAAGGGAGGAGGAAACAAGGGAAACTTTTGTCACAGCTGAGGGAAGTAACAGTACAAATAGTACTGTAAAGCACAGATATCTAAAAGATACTTTTTACTTTTGCTTTACTACATTTGAGAGCAGGTATCTGTACTTTCTAGTCCTGTACATTTTTGAACAGGACTGAAAAGCAAAAGTGTTTAAAAAGATTGACTTAGACCCGATCACATTTAATTGGAGTTTTTGATCACATTAAGTCCATTGGAGTTAACGTCCCAACTTTGAGCAGCCCAAATACACAAAAACAGCTAGAAAAAATAAGAAATCGATTGAATTACTTAAAACCAGCTGAATTATGTATCAAAATCACTACATTTGATGCTTTAATAGTTCTAAAAATCTCTGCAAAATACTTTTACTTTTTACTCTTATGGTACATTTTTAAGCAGATGCTTACGTAGAGCTGTCCATGTGATACTTTTACTTTTAACTGAGTAATCTTTTGCCCCTGTATCTTTATTTTTACTTAAGTTACACAACTGAATACTTCATCCATCACTGCTATTGTGTAATTTAGACAAGTGTTGGCCATTGTTAACATTGTGGTTGCTAGGTAACGGATGTGAAATTACTTCGTGTGTCATATCTGCTGCCCATGTCTAACCAGGAAGTAAAATTATAAACTTGACCAAAATAAAAACTAGAATAAACTAGGCAAGATTTTTTTTTTTTGTCAAGTCTTAAATATAATGATGCCATATGCACTTCAGGCAAACACTGAGACGGCTGCACAAGTTGGGAAGTTCACTTATGACTTCTCTGAACTCCAAACCATTCTTCCAAATGAGCCTCTTTGTCAGACGTCATGAGGCATTATTTTGAACAGGAAAATGCATTCTCCTCCCACATCTGTAATAATGTGCTCTGCTGGTTTCACCCACACTCCATAAACAGCAATGATCCGTGAGTGCTGATTTCTGTCTATATAATGGGCCAAAGCTGCTGCCGAAAATAACTGGAGTTGTGCAGGTTTGTTCAAAGTTTAGATTTATGAAAACAATATTGTGTTCACATAGATTTTCATTATGTCATAACTTCAGACGGAGGTGGGTTTCAGACTATTTTGTATTGAATTGTTACTCTATTTGCAACTCTATGGGAGATTCAACGCTTTTGTATTTTGTTTTTTTGTAGTTATGGGTAGACAAATTATATCAACAATCACGTCTTTTTAAAGCTATTGTAAAAAAAAAAAAAAAAAAAAACATAACAGCAAGTTTGGAGCTGTCTGTGCCAGTCTGGACAGCAGCAGGACAGTTCTTAGGAGTAGTTGCCCTCTGACCGAAAAGAAGTGGACTAAGGGAGTGTGATGTCACCTATAGTGTTTTGCTCCAGTCAAATGAAGCTCGTCGAAGTTACAGGAGCGAATTTGGAGTCGATTTCCATATTTGGAACTCCGAGCTCGAATATCAGAGCTACTAAAGAGCCAATCCGGAGTGAAGCTAATGAACTTGACACTCCTTCCCGCCTGCACCACTGGTTTAGCATGGAGCGGGCACTTAGCAACGCTGTCAATCAAACCTGTTGCTAACGCTAGGGGGAGTGACCTCGGGAAAAGAAGGCGTCTGATTTGTCCGCTATTAATGTTCATATCTTGATTTACAGACATAATAGCGAAATACAACGGCCCAGGATCATGTAGAGCAGGTTAATAAGAACATTTGAAGACTGACAGACTACAATGATGAGCCTGACAGCAGCAGTTACGGACACAGGGGCTAAGGTTTTCCAATGTAAAGTGAAGTCCCTCAGTCATCAGAAAAAAATGCCTGTTAAATCTGTCAACTGGAGCCAGAGTGAAGTGACGTTTTTCCTCCTCATCTGAAGTGGCTTGGATGAGCAGCGACACGTATTCACACCTGCAACGTTTTGCCCAGTTGGCAGATTTAACTTTGGCTTTTACAATGTAAAGTGAATTGGAGCCACAATCAATGGAGCCGGAAGTGAGCCCATGCTTACTTCCTATTTGGAACCCAGTGGTTAAACAAGCTAGCTAGGGCCATTTATATATACAGTGTATGGTTTGATTCCAGCTCCTATTAGGGTTTGTCTATGGCGCAGTAGTCATGGGTGATTGAGGTTAGCAAGTAAACCAACGTGTCGTCTCAGCTGGTTTAAGAACTGGGAGGACACAGTTACAGCAAATGCAAAACGAATCCGCGGCTATTCCTACAGCTAAACTTAACACATTTTCCTCTTTTGGGTAAGACATTGGAATAGAGCTAGCATAGAAATGGCATAGTTTTATTTTGGACCTGGTTTAGAACAAGTTTAGATCTGGCGGTACTCAAAAGGCCATATATTTTCTCAGATGGTGCTTTGTGGGAGAAGAATCTGACAGCTTCAAACCATGAACCACTTCTACTTAATTGGATGGAAGGATAGAGCCAATAAATAAACTCATTGGACACTTATGATATATTTTGTTGTGTTTTTGCTGTCTCTCATGTAGAAGGATAAAGGTGTGCATTCAGTGTTTAGGCCCTGGAGTTTTAATTATAGCCCAATGTTAACTTGTCAATATGTCAAAACAGATTCCATGTTCTTTAAATCCGCAGACTCCTTGGTGCTGTGTTCCGCCCGAGGCCTCCTCCTCCTCCTCCTCCTCTTCCTCTCTCCTCCTCCTCCCTGCTCTCATGTGCTGGGTTGAGCTAACTGCTTTCATTGTGGTGGGAAATAGATGGATATTAATTACAAATGTCATTCATAGATTTATTCGTCTCTTTTGAATTTGTGTGCGCGTAATTAGTCAGCGATTGTACAAGCTGTTCCCACTTCAGAGCGAAGGCAGCTGTAAGGAGCGTAAACATCTGCATTACGTGTTGACATCACAATGTACAAAAGATAAATAGGCTTAAAGGCCCTGGATCTGATTTGTACCGCCTTAAAAATGATGAAAAACAAGACTAGTTTGCAGTTCTCCAACTCATTTACCTTATGCATTTCAAGCATCCTAATGATTCACTTTGATGAGTTTATAAGCACTTTTCACAACTCTCAGAAACCAGAGTGGAGTTTTGCCATCATGGTAAACAACTAGCATGCTAACGAACACTTCCTGATTATTGGACTTGTAATCACTCAGAAAGCAACGGGTGAGGAACAGAGCGGAGCTGAGACAATTTGTGCAGTACAGATCCAAGTGTATTTATTTCCAACACAAAAGATTATTTACAAAAATAATCTAATACCTATATACTTAATGGGAAAGTATTAACTGATGAAAAACTTATAATGTAGGCTTAGTAAACAAGAAAAAGTTTCAAACTGATATAGCAAAATTTAAGATTTTTTTTTCCCTATTTGCCTCATCCTGTGTTTTAGTTTTTAGCCTATTTAAATCAAACTTAAATGTATTCAAAGGCAATATATATATATATACACACACACACACACACACTATTATGGGTAATGTAACGTGTGTATTCTTGGTAAATTGCCCAACTTCTAGCCAAACAGGACACAAGCCAGAGTAGTGACTGATGACCTCAAGGGTTTTGTGCAAACTATGGAATTACTATTAACTAGGCACCTGGCAAATCCACACTATACACCTCTGTATTTTTTTAACAGGATATCAGTCTCTGCCTGGCACCACTCCCTCGTCGTGTCTCGAGCCAGACAGTAGGCTCCTGTACAGTCACATGTGTTTATTTCAGTGATGCGTGAAACAAAGTTGCTCATTGGTCACTTATCATTTTGAACACAAGGAAAATTCTCTCACTTCAAAGTTTAGTGTGTTGCTCATTGAAACCCACCGAGATTGGGGTTGGTCTGCTCTGCTCTGCTCTGCTGCAAGAGGGGCCATCATCACCACCAGCTCTGTGGGAACAAACACAAGAAGAAGCAGAAAGCACAAAACACAGTATGTGATCCCTAACATTTTATTTAAGTTTTTTTTTTTTTTTTTTTTTTTTTTGCTTGACACACTATTTGCATGCTATTTACAACAGAAATAACACAATGGTAACTAATACATACAACAGCAAACTTAACATCTGGCATATTCTTGCAATTTCTTTTTTTATTTATTTTTTTTTTATTTGATTTTTTGTTTCACACTAAAACACACTAAGAACCACACTATTATCACACTGTCAAGCAATCAATAAACACTTTAAACTTGTCATTTTTTCAAGTGCTCGACATTGTAATCCAGCTTTGAGAATCTGGAAAAGCCCCTATACAAGGCTTATCTTATCTTATCTTATACAACACTAATTATTATTGTTCAATTGTGTTTCGCAGCGTGGTGATATTGCGGTGATAATCTTCATACATTTCCAGGTCAGGTTGGCTTTTTGTTTGCTAAATCGTTCAGTCACAGGTTAAAAACACGGCCTTTCTTTCATCTACATCTGATAATAATAATTACAGTGTAATCCGCAGAGCTGGGCCGACATATTCGCAAAGTATTTCTTCACTTATTAAACTTGGCTTTGTTGAGCCCAGATCGATGTGAAGTAACGATTCTCTCCTCTCTCCATAATTTATCTGTCTGTGACACCGACCTCATATTTATTCAGCTGTATCTGATTTATTGGGTTTGCAGCTTAGAAAGAAAGAAATTAATATCTGTGTTATTAAGAAAATCCCAAGTTGGAACAATAGTTTTGACGATTTTTGTCTCTACTATTCCTCTTCCTTCGTTAGATAAGTATTGACTTTGCTACATTATTTTGTTACAGAAAATGTGACAACATGCAGCCATTATCTGGATGAAATTCTGGCTTTAATTCTTGTGATCTATGGATTTCAGAATGAAGAATTATGACCGTTGCTACAGCGATAAACTATTTCAAATGAAATATCTTTTGAATCCAAAAAAGTCCTCAAAATGTTGCATAAAACAGAAAGCTGAAACTAATAACTTGGGTTCCATAGAGATGTCATACCTTTCACTGGAATACCCCACAGTATGGCATTAAACTTACAGTATTTATCTCCATTGTTACAAGTCAGATCTGTGGAGAGATGACGCCGCTCGCAGTGAGAAAGCATGAGTTTCAAGGCAGTTTTGAGCAATAAAATGTATGTGTAAATGAATAAATGCAAGTTAGATGTTTAATGCCATACTGCGGAAGACAAGCATCGCAGAACCCCAACCAGAACTGTTCCACAATGCATCTTTAATCTTTCTTCACTTAAATTAAATTGTGTTTGAGTAATCTGGGGTGAGGGCAAGTCTGGGAGTCCCCGCTTAAACTGCTGCCCCCACGACCCGGCCCCGGATAAGCGGAAGAAAATGGATAGACGGATGGATGATCTTAAAATATTTTGTCTGGTGAAGTTTGGGTATGAAGTTAAAGGCCTTGTACCTATTTTTTTTTTGCCATGGATTTGAGAAAATACCTTGCAATTACCTTGCCCTTGTACAGATCTGTTGTATAAGCAGCTCTTGAGGTCAAAATATGTCTGCTGTGTCTTGTCTACATCTAATTAGAAAGCATTTTATCCTCTGAGAATCAGGAAGTGTGTGTTGGCATACTCGTTTATAAACTCATCGTGGTGAATAATTAGGATGCTCAGAATGCAAAAAAGTACGTGAGAAATAACTCTGGACCACTGCAAACCATGAACTAGTAAGTGAACATGAACTAGATCTGTTATAAGACAGAACAAATCTATTACATATTAATTACCGTAACTGCGTGGTGGAACCTGCTGACCCAAAAAGGTTGTCCGTGTGTTATTTATTAGCACTAAAATAAATGTCCTTTTTATTAGGTGCGGCTAAAATGAAAATAATAGCAACAGGCCTAATTAAATTTTCATTCAGCTGTTTAGAGACCTGACGCTCTGGAAAAATACAAGTTAGCATAATTAGCAAGAGCCAGTTTTACTTAATGAAAGCACAGCAAACTTAACAGCAGTAGATTAGACAAGAGCAGAGAGGAGCAAGGTAAGTGTATGTGCTTTCATTCACAGGGCAATCTAATTAAAACATGAGAATGGTGGGTGAAAATATACAGAAATGCAGATGAGGGACATGCCTGCCTCAATGTCAAAGCTACAAGGTAAAGTTTCCAAAATACTAAATATTTTATATCTGTTAATTTCTCTACAGACTTTTAAAATGAGCGTGCATTTAACATTTTGACTAAGGAGCCAATTAAATCTGAAATACAAAACTTTCTCATAAATGAACATGGTTTGCATTGGTTAAAGGCGCTGTACCTGATTTTTACTGTCTCAAAAACACATTAAACAGAAACTAGTTCATTTGAAACAGTTTGATCCTAAGTTATTTATCTACAGATTTATTGTAAAAGTATTTCTTATGGCAGAAATTAGGCCGCTGTGTGCTGTCTGTATCTAATTATAAACCACTTTAACATCTTTAACATAATCAGGAATGTGCTGTTAGCATGCTAGTTGTTGTTAGCATTACAGTGATGGCAAAAATCCATTCTGGTCTGTGAAAGCAGTGAAATGTGCTTATAAACTCATAGTGGTGAATAATTAGGATTCTCAAAATTCATAAGGAGTAAGAATAAAATGGGAGATAACATGAACTAGGGCATAGATAAGATTGTTTCTGTCTAGAACCAAAAGGAGGTAGAGCTGGGCCCACCCTTCATGAGTCCATTCTGCATATCTGGCTCCACTGTCCTCCCTCCGCCTGGGACTCTGTCAGTTCTGCTCCTGTTGGAGCTGTGACACTTTGGGTTCACTGAATGTCCCACAGACTCAGGACTCAGGACTCCGGTCGTCATGGTGACAGACGAGCCAATGAAGTGTTCTCTCTGTCTATCTAAGCCTCTGACAGCTGTCCATCACTGGCTCCTCTGGACATGTGACAAACAGCCAATCCCTCATCTGTCAGAACCCACTCGGAAGAGCAGCTACTGTCAAGACTTCAACAAGTCCTGGAAAACCTATGATGGATCAAGTTATATCTGTAAAATAAATGGTGAGTAAGGTGGTGAATATATATATGGTATAGTAAAGATGGTTCCTACAGTGAAATTGATCTCAGTAGAATATTGTTCTCTCCATTAGCACCACTGGAGCAGCCTGTTTGGAGCAGTATGCACGCATGCGAAACATGAACAAAATCAAACTTCTCTCACCTCAACAGAGCTCAGTGCTTCTGTCATTGATTCTGCAGAAACCTGCAATGTGTCTCAGTCCCCTGGGATATTTTGTTCTTTTTCCTCATAAACAGCAGTTTTGATACGAATGGACCAAACATATCCCTGATTGGCTAATCCACCTGTCAATCACGCCAATCTGTTCTCAGTGAGATTCACTGGTGACCAGACTCATATCTTTGTAAAGTACTGGAGAATAGATCCTAGGCAAGCATGTTCTGGCCTTGTACTGTGAGGGTTTCCACCAGAAAGTGATTTTTTTTTCCCCCTATGAAACGAAAACATGAATAAAATTGTCCAGGTACTGACTGTGAATCTTGTAGCTCAGGTTCTGGGTTCCCAGGTGCTGCACTGCAGACCCCCACAGGGCGGCACGTGGTGATGAATCTCTTGGTTTAATAGATTATTTTTTCACACTAGATTTTAGGTGATGAATCTCAGTGGGACTACGCTGGTTTTCCCTCTGGGGACTATAAAGTGTAATGTAAACTCAGATGAAAGAAGATGAAATCTTAATTTCAGTCTTTCAATCCAAAACACAACTGCAAAATTTAGCTTTGATTTAAAAATCACAAATCACAGTAAGCCATAAATACTGTGTGGCACACACAGTTTGATTGCCAGATGTTTGTAGTTAGCTACCAATAATGGCAAAATGACTTATTGTCCTATTGCATGTTATTTGAGAGCTGCTATAAATAGATCTGTTTAAATGATGGCTGCACATTAGTTATAGCTAACATTACATTAGCAGGAGTAATGTTGCCATTAACATGAGTAAATTATACCAAAAGCGATGATTACCTGCTCTTATATAGAGAATAGCCTGGTGCGATGTCCTGCTAGCAGCTGTACACTGATTAAAAGGCCACACTGAGCTCTGATTGGATCATCTTTGCTGCATATGGCACATTCAATCATCAGCTCTGCGTTCTGTTTCCAGCGCGGAGTGGCGATTAGCTCCCTGTGTGTGCTATTACACAGCCACCTTCAAAGGGATTCAGACACTAATCATGTTAGCAGCGTCGCTAACCTGCTGCCGTGCAGAGCTAAAGGCTAATGGGGTGGCCGGCTGCAGGGGACAGGGCCGAGAATGTCCGTGAGGAGGGCAGGAGGGCGGGAGAGCGGCTGTGAAAGACAAACAGGTCCAAAACAGACAGGAGCTATTTTGGTATTCTGCATATAGACATCGATTGTGTGGCTACGTTACATGCTAAGATTTTTTGGTTTGGCCAGTAATAAACATATTGAGATATAAAGATTACATACTATGTACCACTATGTAACTGGAGAGAACATATCCATCTTGCATTTTTATCAAAATAGGTGTCTTTTGCTCCAAAATATCTCGAAAAACATGCATTCTGTGAGCAGAAAGAATGCACAGATCTGACCTACAACGTGACTATGTATGAACATCTGCTCTTGTTCATGGAGATAAAATAATTTAATGCCATATTGTAGAACACTGAGAGCAAAAAAAAAAACATACCTATGGAGACAAGCAGGTATCATACCCTCCAAGTCGTGGTTGAGGGAACAGCACAAGCGCAGGAGGGGAGCGCTCACATGAAATATTAAAAAATGACATAAGAGTTTAGTGACAACAATGCAATTAAAGTACTTACTCGAGACTCTTCATCACATGCTCCAATGATTAAAGATAAACTAGAGGGACGAGAAACATGCCTGCACTGGACTCACTGTATTTATCTGAAACGGGACGTTGCACATCATGCAATATCAAACAAGGTAAATGAGCCCGAGTTAGCAAATTTGAGCTAATTTTCATCTGTAGCCCCTTTACTAGATGTGAAAAGGCCAGCCTAAAATGAATAAAATCACACATCAAAAAATTATAGTATAAGACAAATATTTACAATACATGTACTTTAAAGATGGACTGTGTAACTTTTCTGATGGTGGATACTTTACCAGCTTGTATCCATGGAGATTGATTTGCTCGGAATTTTCAAAAGTATGGCATTAAATGTATATCTAGCTATTTATCATTATTATTGTTCCGTTGCTTTAAAAAAAAACTTGTAAAGCATGTATTTTTACTTTGAGCAGGGTCGCCTCTCCACAGATCTGACCCATTAACCTGCCCTGTTGCCCTATGGAGATGGATAAGTTAAATGCCATAAGTTTTAATTAACCGTCTCCACTTCTTGCTTCAGCATTGCAGGGTGTTGCAGATGATTTTGGGCAGACTTGGTAATGCAATAATATCTAACAAGTCTGAGTAACTCTTGCATGAGCTGAAACAAAACCCATTGAAAATAACTGTTTTAATAGCCATGAAATTAACTATAACTCAATCATCTCTCTTATATGGGTCAAATTATAAGACATTTATTTGTTTGTCCAGTGGTCTTCTTCATCATATTTTAGGTGACAGTTTTCTAATTAGGAGTTTTCAGTTTTTCTGTCAGCAGTGTGGCCCATGGGTTACTGCTCTGCGTTTATTCCAGACTTCAAAGTGTGGCTAATTACGCTAGCTCCGTTTGCTAATGCAGCGCTTTTAATTTGAATTTCCAGCTTCGGTGAATCATAACTGTTAGACCCAATTATCCGAAGAAGAGAGGAGGACATGCAGCACCACAACTCCACTCACCTAAGATCTGATGCTGGCCTACTTTCACCAAATCCCTAACACAGTCATTAAGATGCTACACTGCAAACCGTTATGTCGACCATTCTACTGCCAGGCTTCAGATGACATGACAACATTCTATAGGCCAGTAATATTTAATACAGATGGGGCCAGCTAAAATGAGTCTTGTTAAAATTCAGATTTCTGTGTTAATATAGTGAATTCTTGAGTCCAGTCAGTAATAGAAATGATAAAGTTCAACACACAAAATTTGGATATTTCATCAAAATTCAATATATGTGCCGTATTTTCTGGACTATAAGTCGCACTGGACTATAAGTTGCATTTTTGGGAACATGTATTTGCCGAAATCCAAGACCAAGAACAGACATTTTATATTTAATGGCAAGTTATAATAATAATAAAAATTAAATAGATAACAACAAGCTGAATAGCAGTAGTAACATAATATACATAGACAACGAAATGTCTGGTATGCTTACGTAAAATATTAACAGTTAATCGGATATGCTACGCTAACATAACAAATGCCGGCTTGTCCACAAACACAAGAGACACGAGAGTTCCAAATGAAAAATGATCACCTTTATGATCTTATAAATGAAGGGAAAGTAGATAAGGGAAATTAAATATGAAATGTATAAAAGAAAAAGAGTCAAGTAAATTTTCTTACAGGTATTACAAACACACCAACGCCATCTAGTGGTCAAACAACTGAACTGTAACATGTAAAATCAACCGTTACCTAAACATGTACATGAAGCATAGACAGAACTGGATACATGTCTGGTATGTTAACATAACATATTAACGGTTAATCAGATAACTAGACCATAAAAAACAAGCTAACAGGTTTACTATTACTTACTCACTCCAAATCACCAAATCCACTGAATTCTTCCACCATTCATCCTCTGTGTCGCTTCTGAACAACTCTGCCTGCTCCAAAAGTAGATGAAGCGACGCTCCGGAATTAGATGGCTGCCATACTGGTACATAAGCCTGGAGTGCCCTCGCGCAGACGTCAGTGTGACAATAACAAAGATGTGAAATTATATATATTTTTAATAATTTCACATATAAGTCATATCTCAGTACAAAGTCGCACCCCTGACCAAACTATTAAAAAAGTGCGACTTATAGTCCGGAAAATACGGCATGTGCGGAAAAAACTACCTCTTGCCCCATCTGGGAATATGACATCATCACATACTAGAATCTGAAAACCACCACAGAGGTTATGCACTGGGATCATTTTATTTGAAAAATGCCCCGCAACATTCTGAGTGGCACCAGAGTGGCAACAGATAAAATGTGTTTGTTTTTTTTAACTGCAGTGGCTTGGTAGTGGCTTGCCATTGGTTTTCCACAACCTCATCGAGTTTACAATGAAGGCAGTTGATGTTGTACAGCTTCAGTAATTCAGTGATCCAGATAAGCCCACTTACGTTACCAGTGATGATGCCAGACATGGGATTCCATGTTGTGGAGAGACAGGTTATTGGCTGATAGATGGATGGGACGGGCCCCTTTGAGGGATCCTTCAGGATCGGGATTGTATGCCCTTTGGGTAACCCTTCAGGGTGAGTCCCATGCCTCGGCTGGAGGTTAATTTGTGCTGCCAGGCTGGAAAACAGTGAGTTTCTTTCACCAGAAGTCGTGAATCATGTCAGGGCCTGGTTTTCATAGCTGTGATGGTGGCTGGATTGTGTTCAGGGAGGTTGCTGTGGTCTTCTCTCAGAGCCACTGTGCATTGCTGTTATGTTTCTAGCCTTGGTGGTGCCCTGCCAATGAGCATACACTTTCACAGGTTATGTTGAGAGCAGACGGTTTATTCGTCAGGCTTCATTATCTCGTGTGTACCTCTTTAGGCCACTATCCAAGACTTGGAGCCTTCGTTTGGCAGTTTCTGGTGCTTTAGGTTTGAGCATCTGGCTGGACCTCTTGGGTACTTGTTTTTTCATTGCACCTTTATGGGCCTCTGACAGTTGGCTCATTTCTATCTGTGCCGTGTTGTTTCTCATGGCTCCCATGGTTGCTCTTATAGCCAAGCTCTTATAGGATCACTGCTGCTGAAGTGTAAATTTTAGTGATGGTACTTATTGTGATGGTACTTATAACTGTGATAGTTATTAGGACTTTGTTCCCAATCTCTGGTTGTTAACTTCCCTCTGACCTGGCGTCCTGGTCTCCCCTTGCTGTAGCATTTGTGTTGTACCCCGTCAGTCTCGAGTTTGATAACAGTTGTTGTTTTTGGAGGTAAGAGGGACAGGAATTATAGACACTTCAAGAATATATCAGATGCTATTAATGTTTTATTTATTTTTTTTATTTTTTTGTAATAGTGTAACATCTGTGTGTCCACAATGAAGAACACAGTGGTGTTTCACCAAGCCTTAACTCCTGCTCTCACTATGGCCCTGACCTTTACCATTAATCTACAACCTAACAAACGTGGGAACATAGAGCAGTGGAACATACAGCAAAGATGGAGGCTCTTGACAAAGACCGCTGAGAGCTGCTTCTTGCTGAGTGCACAGCCACAGGCTCTGCGTAAAGAGAGACACTCAAGTCTCTGTCTCCCATAGCTCTGAGTTGAGTTCACTCAGCCACAGACTGCTGTGGAGGACCACAGGTACAGCGCTGACACTACAGTCATTTCAGTGCTCCCTCACGAGTTCATCTTATTATTGGTGGTGTGAGGTCTTACCATTTACACAACAGCAGTAGTCCAACTCCTAGAGGTATTATGTAATTACAACTACTACTGCGATTACTATGGGTGGGAAGACCTATGACTGTAGTTGCATAGCCTATATCTGGCCATAGAAACACACAAATGGGGATAAATCCTCCATTGTTAATGTATTTCCTTGTTTTACATATGACACCGTTTTAACCTGAAACGATCAGGTCATTTCATATCACCAAATGATGTGAAAGTATCATGTAAAAATGTGATACTGTTAGTTTTGGCTGAAGTACAGAACTGGCAGATGGACGCCGTGAAAAACAAAACCATTTTGCTTCATTTTGAACGTAGTATTTTCAAGACTGTGGTAATAAACACATTGTAATTGTTGTTTACTAGTTTATCTAACAAATAAAATTACCAACTATAATACACATCCATTATTTTCTTATTAGGCGAAATTGCAGACTGCTACTCAATACACTATTTCTGGAATGTGTAAAAAAAATCTATGGTAACCCTGCAGGGACACACTTATTTGTAACAAAAGTGGTAAAGGGCTCATTGGTAATGATTTAATGTTCTCTTCTAATTCACAATCCGGCATCTTGTTGTTTTTTATTGTTCTTTAGTGAGTTTTTGTTCATAAGGTGCTTTAGGAGATGTTCAGGGAAGGAGAAATGAGGGTACTTATTTTTACTTTGCAACTGAGAGGGTTAAAACTAAATCCATGTTGTAATGTTGACCATTGATCTCTAATCAAACAAACTCTTGACCAGTGTGCTACAGGTCAGTAGTAAAAACACAACAAACTGCACTGGGAGACTCTGAGGTAAGAGAGACAGGATTTATACTTTTAAAACTCTGATGTTCATTTTGTTTATTTCATTTGATTTACAGTTTAACGTATCCACAATGAAGAACGCTGTGGTGTTTTGCCTCTTCGTCACTTTTGCCATGTTTCAGTTTGGTAAGAAACATCCACGGAACTTCCATGTTTTGATAATAATAAAAGAAAATGTGAAAATGTACAATTTTTTTTAAAGTACACATGCGCAAAGGAACTTCCCAACAGATACATTTGATATGGTTTGAGACACTGGTTGGAGCTGGAATCTAACCACTAACCTTTAGACAAATGCACTACCAGCCACCCATTGATGGAATATTCCACAGTACAGCATTAAACTTCTATCTACAAGCAGTGGCTCCATCAGGCCAAGCTGCAAGTCAGATCTGTGGAGAGGCACCCCACTCAGAGTAATATCAAAATGAATTGTAATGTTTTTCAAGCAAGAAAAACTGCTATAAATGAAGGTATGATATGATGAATGCCTTACTGTGGAACATCCAGAAAGTAAAACCACCTCCATGGAGACAACCAGGAGTGTTACATAGTGCATCTTTAATGTTACATAATGTTAACACGTCTAAATTATAACTCCTCTTAAGGTGATTCTCTTGAGTGCTACTCGTGTTCCAGAGGTTCGACCCAACCATGTGAAGTGAAAGAAGTATGCGCTGACGGTCTGGACAGCTGCCTAGATCAACTTTGGTCAAACATGATTATTTAAAAGGTAGCCTCTCTGCAGATAAGAAACATATAGTATCTCTATCATGTGCAGGGATGGCCTCATGTTGCTGGACACAATGACAAATTTGGCTCAGTTAAGCCTAGATCAAATGAACTTTTAAAAAAAAAAAATGATTATTTAAAAGTGATCAGAGCCTAGTGCCCTGCAGACCCCTGCATAGAGACACATACAAGTTTTTCTAAAATCATTCTCAGTACAAGGACAGGCCTCATGTTAAAGCTCCAGAATTGTCTCTCACAGAGCGGTTGGTAAAATTAGATTTTTGCCGCACTAGCACTGAATGTCTGATTAGCTGCAGGTGCTGGGGTTTAGATCATGAGGATTCAGAGCAAAGAGAGTCATTTTAGTGTTCAATTAACTTTGGTCCAGTTCCAAAGAAGAAAGGGTTTGCTTTTGTAATTAAGAATAAATCATTAGTGCAGTTGTCACCAGTAAGAGCTATACTGAATTTGAACATGTTTCTGAGGATTCAGAGCAGAGAGAGTCATTTTAGGTTGGTCCAGTTGTTGCTCTGCAGTTGTGAAATTTGAATTTGAAAATCAAAATCATACATACAGTTTCTTTTAAGATGTAACTAAAGCTATTGATTCTTCTGAGAGTTCACGCCTCTCTGTCCTCACTGGTTGAATTCACCTTTCACACAGTGTCAGCGCAAGACAGAGTTTGACCAATAGGAGGAGAGGGTGGAGCCTCGAACACTGAGCCGCATTGTCTTACACTGTTTCTCAATATGACCCTTTATGATCATGTTTAGATTTTTATCGTTCTATGTTATAATATTATACATAAGCAATTTATTTGAATGTGTGTTTTCTTATTGTTTTAGGAAATACATACTCTTCGTGTGTGAACTACGATCGCTGTGACTTCAGCTCTCTCTCGCTGATGTACCCTCAGTTCCCTAAGTTCACATTCACATGTTGTACGTCCAACCTCTGCAACGGTCGCAGCGTCGGCGAAAAAATTAAAGATTTCTTTGGTAAAAAATGAAATAAACTGGATGCATTTTTAACATAGTAATTCCAAGTGGCCTTTTCTTATCATTTTTGTTTACCAATTTGTCTACTAAATAAAATGATTAACTACCATAATGTACGTCCATATGGAGTTATTTTGTGGAACAGACTGCTATTTAATACACTATTTTCTGAACATAACCCCATAGGAACATAATCATTTATATCAGAAGTGGTTAAAAGACTCATTGTTAAGTTTAATGTTCTTTTCTTCTTTTTTATGTTATTTTTTATTTTTGTTATTTCTTATTTGATGCATTTGGTTCATAATATGACAGTAGCTTTGTCCACTGAACCAAAGGTCGGTGGTTCGAATCCTGCTCTTTACATAAACATCACGGGTTGAGCGGTCAGACCCACAGACCCACAGGTTGCAGTGTGTTTCCAGCTGCTACAGATGAATGATGTTGTGTCCTTAGGCAAGACACTTAACCCACCTCTCCCCCTAGTGTCTGTGTATACTATATGAATATGGGTGAGTGGTTCCTGGATGCAAAGTGTTTTTTGAGTGCTTTGAGGGTGGAAATACGCTTTGAGAGAAGTTTAGGGAGGGGGAAATCAGGCTACTTGTTTTTACAACCTCAAAATACCGTTTTAATTTGAATGCACCTGCATAAAAAGTAGGGTACCTGGTTTCTATTCTTTTTTTCCCTCGTAGTTTATTGTAAAAAGCATTTCTGGGCAAATCCAGAATGATACATCTCTGTAGTATTTATACAAGGTCACCCCTTCCTTCCATTGTGTCTCAAGCCAGAGCCTGACATGGTCTACCAATCAGATTTGTTTATTTCAGTGACTTATGTGAAACAAAGGAGCTCATTGGTCACCTATCATTTACAACAAAATTACATTTCTCTCACCTCAGATTAACAAAGATTAATTCCTCGCTCTTTCTACAGAAATCCAACTCTGCACCACGACTCTGGACTTTTTTAAAGCTAAGCTAAAGACGTTTTTATTTAGAAAAGCTTATTGCCGATGTTTTTTAGCATTTACCAATTAGTATTAGTTTAAAGTTCTTGTTTTATTGTTGCACTCTGAGATTCTATGGAATAAAGAGTGAATTATAAATAAAAGGTATTATCATTATTATTATTATTATTCTTAAGTCAGAAGTTTTTCAGTTCCCAGTGACATTTTTTTCTTTATCCTCGAAAGCTGCTCTTCTGATTGGCTCATCCACCTGTCAGTCATGCCCATCTGAACTCAGGGAAATTCACCAGTGATCAGATCACATTTTCATAAAGTTTTGCAGAAGTGTGTGTTCTGGATTCCGGATAAAAGTAAAATCAGCCTGTTGAAAAAAAAATCTACCTGTCTGTTAATAAAGTTAGCTTAGATTTTAGATCTCAAACCTGGAATAGATATTCATAAATGTGCATGAGCCAGAAAATTCATGCATTTGAAAACTAGCAATGAGCCAAAGGGTTTAAGAAAGCTATGGATGACAGATTTAATACCTACTTTTTTCTTTTCACAGTTTGAGAATTGGGCAATTTGACTTTAACACCTACTGCAAGGAGAATAGTACTTACGGTGAGCTCCAGTCCTCCTCGGAGATCTGAAGTCTTTAGTGTAACATGCTGGTTATTGTTTTTCCCACTTGACAATTGAAACACACATTAGACGTTTAACTCGGAGATGATGTCATGTGCAGGACCTGGCAGAGAATAGACTTTAAAGCAGCTTTGCTCGTGTCTCTTCACGGCCTAGCACCAAAGTACATCTCTGACATGTTAGTGTCACGTCGGTGGTAAACTGGACTCACGTGCAACACAAAGAACGCAGCTAAACTCCTTGTCACGGAGGTTTATTTGAAATACAGAGCCTGAGTGTCTGTCTGGGTGAACAAACGAAATGAACAAATGACAATCCAGCAACACAAACTGAACAGAGGGAGAACATATAGGCTACCCCCCTGATTAGTAATGAACGGCGGGAAAACAGGGAGGCAGCAAACGAAGGAAACGAAGCTGGACTGGGGATAAACAAGAAAACAGGCAGAACTGTGACAGTTAGCGCCATATGAACCATCTCACACTCTGAGGACTTCAGGGACCGGCCTCCTGCTGGTGCCCAGAGTCAGGACTAAACATGGGGAATCAACGTATCAGTTTTATGCAGCTAAAACCTGGAACAGTCTTCCTGTTCAGCTGTGCACATGTCTGAGAGGTTTTTATTCTGTACTCTTCTATTTTAATGTTAATTTTAAGATGATTTTTTGTGATTATTTATGTTTTGATTTGTGTGTTTTTAATGTCCTTCTTATTCTGTAAAGCCCTCTGAATTACTTTGTGTACCAGTTGTACCATACAAATAAACTTGTGTTGCCTGCCTCGCCAAACAAAAATCTATGTTTTCTGTACAACTATTTTTAATAACTCCAGTGAAGGGTGATAGTTGATGTTAGCCGTAAATGTGTCTGAGTGGAGGTCACAGCGACACAAAATTGCGTGTGTGAGAGTGTGTGTCTGTGTGTAATCCAATCAGCGCTGCATTGTGGTATTGACTGAGCTAATGTGCAGCCCAGTGTAAACAATGTAATGAAACGTGTGCACCTGGATGAAAGGAGGGATTCTGAGGAAGATCTAAAATGAAATAATGAGATCGACAAACCAAGGTAACACTGAAGAACAGGTGTGCCTAAAATAACCACACGGCAACCTGAGGCAAGTTTAGTTTTGAGTTTTAAAGGTCCTATTATTTTTTGCTATTCTCTGATCTATGTTATGTTGTGTCCTCATCACAGACGGACCTGGAGTTGTGTTTTGTTTCATTCACAAGTTTCACACACAAATCCTGCATATTCAGTTTAGCTCTTCTCTCAAATGAAAACACTCTGTTCCACCTTATGATGTCATGTGGTAATAAAGGATGTGCTCCACTGTGTTTCAAAACTCCATACCTTCACTAGAATCATTTTTCATAATTTCTGTTACAACCCAGCTCGTGTGGGGACAGAGAAGTAACAAAAGAAAACCAAGATGGAAAATGGTAAATTAAGAACAGGGATGTTCGGAATAAACTAACATCCCTGTTAGGGATAAAAAGGGTCTAAAATATTGAAACAAATTGTACCTTGCTAGGTTAGAAGGAAAAAAAAGTCACTAAAACACAAATTTCACAATAACATAACACAATCTTGATGAACAAACAGAGTCAGTACTGACAGCGAAGTGTCTCTGAGTCACTACCCCTGCAGTGATAGGACCAAAAAGAGACACATGAAATGACACACTGGCCACACACAGGCCCGCAGTCCTGAACAGGTGTCCCGAATCTTCTTAAAGGGGTGTGAGGCGGCTGAAGGTGGGCCCCAGGATTGGCCAGGCTGGGAAACCTTCCTCCAATCACAGCCGAGGGCTCCAACAGCCATGATTATGGGAAGGTAGAAGATTCAGGGACACAAGAAACCATAATGTACAGTTAAACAACAAAAAATTGACCTGGAATTGCTCATCTCTACTGAACTTAAGTTAAAAGGAGCTTTTATCTGCCACTACGTGACATCACAAAGTGGAGCAGAGCATTTTCAACTTTGGAGACATGAGCAGACTAATAATGCTGATTTACTCAGACACGTGTGAATAAAACAAAACACAACTCCAGGTATTTTTTTTGAGACAGTAACAACATTATAGCATGACTTAAAGCTCACATAAGCCAATGTTGTGTAATATAGGACTTTTAAAAGACTCAGATTATTCTAAACTATCTTTGGAGCTTTTTATCATGATTCCACAGTGATTAAAAACCAACATCCTTAAATTATGAATTGATGATTTTCCATTTTTTCCTTAATTTATTGGAATAAAACCTGTTTTATAATTTTGCACCAATCAAGAAGCAATTTGTGAAGAAAAGATGAAAAATTTGTTGAAAATTACAGGAAATAAAAAGCCTCATTTTAGAGAGTTTGTTATTGATGGCCTTACGCTAAGGAGAATTCTAACCAAAAGTTCAATGCAATGTACATGTACGAATATTTTTTCCGATACTTTAAACATTATTTCAACAAAATAAAGGTGTTGTCTTATATTATTGTGGATTTTAAAAGCCCTTACACTCGTCTTAATATTGTAACCCCTGTCACAGTTAAATCCACTTCCACATCCAAGAAAAGTGTTGATCTTTCCTGTATATTTTATGTAATAAATCTAAAATGTTCATTCACAAAGTTTAAAAGTTGGACTTATGACTTATGACTTCTTGAAATTTGCAACCTGATCAATAAACTGAATCTTTATGTGTAAACCTCGAGGTCCCTTGGGAGCCCCTTGCTAACACGTGCTAAAGCTAGCGTCCGTACAGATGATGTATGTGGGCTTGGTGTTGGAGGGTTTAACATATTGATCAGAGTAAAAGTGTGCGATCGATCAGAGAGGAGTAAAACACTTTTCACTTCCTCTAGCAATCCTCAGCTGTCCCTCACGAGCCACCGTAGTTCAACACAGCCAGGAATTCTATATCCCTTGCGCCTTGTTGAAAACTGCGTACACTGGGAGTGTTTCCTACAAACTGTGTATTTTGTTGCATTGATTCTATATTTATTGTATACATCACTATAAATAACTAACCCTTCAGATTCCAGACTGGCGCATCCATATGAACAATCAGAGGGAAGTTTTTTGCAGCTTTTGTTTTGGTAAACTGTCAGTTTGAACATAAAGGCATTGTCCCAGCTGATTTGTCCCATAGATTTCCATTATAAATGCAGTTTTATCTCCACTATAATTTATTAATTTATATAGAAAAAAAAAAAAAAAACATGCATAATACAGAAATTTCCAAAACACACCCAGTGTCTACAAAACTTCTCCGTCTCCAAAATTGATCTGATTGGGATGAAACTCACACGCCTAAAAACCTGTAAAAATACATCTGTGTGAATTATCAGGGCAATGGCACAACAGCCTAAGTTATCACTATAACTGCACCCTCATATACACATACAGTATTTCTACAGAAAGACATGTGAGCCACAATTTAAATACCCACAGAAACACTATTTGAAATCTATTCAGACTTGAAGAGGTATTCACTACCTCTGGCCACTGGTGATTTGTTAATATAGGGTCAAAGTTTTACAATAGATACAATAGATATGTTTTACAAAAATTCATTGGGGTTGCTCTAGAAAAATGAAAACTTGCCTCAAAAATGTTTTTCACCTTGATTTTTAGAGTAGATGTCAAAAAATGGCTTTATAATAGAAGTCAACAGATGCACACATTTCCAAAAGACACTCTACAGTGTCTACAAAACTTCTCATGAAAATTGGTTGAATCGGGAAGAAACTCACACATGTCTAAAGACGTGTAAAAACACACATGTCTGTGTGAACTTTCATGGCAATGGAACAAGCACAGCCAAAGTTATCACGATAAATGCACCTTCAGATTTCCCTTAACAAGCAAAGGGGATATAGTGGATCCCCATTCTTCCTGGAGTCCATTTAAATAAACCCATAAAACTCAGAGAAATCATTATGTTTACATTTCATATGCTTATAAAAGTAAATTGTAAATATGATTAATAAAAGTTGTATTTTTATGTACTTAATTCCAAGTTATTGTAATCATCAAACTAATTGTTATACAGAATATCTCGATGTGAATATAACCACGGTCCTCGCACTTTCTTGTAGGTGACTGTACTTAAACAAAGATAAGTGGATAAACGAGAGCCGAGCTTACAGAGTTAAGGTCATCCATTCTGACAAAACAATAACTCCATGGAAACAAGGCTGGAGTTGAGTAAAGAATTTCTTGGTCTACTAAAGACATTCTCTGTCCATCGATTAATGTGGTAAAAGGGGGAGTGGTGTGGCACTGGCAACGTCTCAACATTAGAATCACTCCAAAAACGACTATGTACACAGAGAGAAGTACTAGCTAACAGCATCTTTATAAGTGAAAAGGCAGATTAAATAGTCCAGTTACCCCTAAAACCCCAAATACTGACTTCATGCATTCTTCCTTCTGCTGTGGTCCATATAAATCTCATCACTTTAATCAAATAATGAGTTGATTAATAGAAAAACATGGTGGACTGAGGCACCATCCACTAATTTAAGGGGCTGTACCCATGTATTTGAGCAAAATTGGTCTTTCCCCTGCACTGATAGATCAAAATAAGTATTGTCCCTATCTTCTAAGAATCAGGAAGTGCACTGTTAGCATGCTAGCTGTTGTGAAATTCACTTGTAAACTCATTGCGGTGAATAATTAGGGTGATTGGAATGCATAAGTTAAGTAAGGAAAAACTTTGGACCACCAGTTCTGTTTTTCCAAGTATTTTAAGACAGTAAAAATCATTAATCGACAAAAAAAACAAAGGCACTACAGCCCTACAAACCAGCCTCACCTTGTTCTTCAATATCCCACCACACCATGTACAGTCATAGATCCCTCTCTATTGACATTTGCCTTCGAGCCGTACATTAGTTTGAGTGAGAAATGGGATTACAGAAATAACTCCTCTCTCAGTGAACCTGCTCCACTGAACATAATGAAAAGTCCCTCCTGAAATGCCGAGCCCGGTTTAATACAGCTGCAGTCTTGTGCTGTTTTCTAATTACGATTTAATTACACTCTAAGGTCAACAAAACCCATTTCTTCTCTGTCAGCTCCACTGTATACGGGACCTAACGGCTTCATAAAAAACAGCGGCAATATTAAACTCAAGGCTAAGCAACAGCTCCTTTCAACAAGTAATTTTCCAAGATTTTATAGACTATTTCGTTTTAGCTGTTGTGGTTGTGAATTAGGCTAACACTCTCCAGTCGACAAACTACAGTACCCTCCAAAGGTCAAAACTCAAACTTTATTTGATTGAATTTTGTATTTGTTAGTATACTTATTTTCCAGGTGCAAAAAACTTGTAAAGGTAGATTTCCATTCAATTACAAAGAGTGTTACCTTGAAAGAGCTTGTAAGGAGTCGAAAATAGGTTTAAAAAATTAATTTTGGGTGTTTCATATAAAAAAAAAAAATGTACAATGCTTAAAACTGGTTTCTAGATGTCTTGGTTTAATCCTGCTTGAGTCCTGGTTTAGTCCAGGTGCAATCCTGGTTTAGTCCTGGTTTAGTCCTGGTTTAGTCCTGGTTTAATCCTGGTTTAGTCCTGGTTTAGTCCGGGTTTAATCCTGGTTTAATCCTGGTTTAGTCCTGGTTTAGTCCTGGTTTAGTCCTGGTTTAGTCCTGGTTTAGTCCTGGTTTAGTCCTGGTTGAATCCTGGTTTAGTTTGTATCCTGGTGTAGTTGGTGTAGTCCTGTGTAGTCCCGGTTTAGTCCTGGTTTAGTCCTGTTTTAATCCTGGTTTAATCCTGGTTTAGTCCTGGTTTAGTCCTGGTTGAATCCTGGTTTAATCCTTGTTTTGTTGTGGTGTAGTCCTGGTTTAGTCCTGGTTTTGTCCTGGTATAGTCCTGGTTTAGTCCTGGTTTAGTCCTGGTTTAGTCCTGGTTTAGTCCTGGTTTAGTCCTGGTTTAGTCCTGGTGTAGTCCTGGTTTAGTACTGGTTTAATCCTGGTTTAGTACTGGTTTAATCCTGGTTTAGTCCTGGTTTAATCCTGGTTTAGTACTGGTTTAATCCTGGTTTAGTCCTGGTTTAATCCTGGTTTAGCCTTGGTTTAGTCCTGCTTTGAGTCCTGGTTCATTCCTGGTTCAGTTCATTCAGTGTTGGGTCAGAATTTCTCCAAAACTAGCTTACAGATTCATCTCACTCCAGATTTGATCAAGGTTTCCATATTAATGTCAAGCAGCTGGCTGACACAGTTTCCTTTTTGCTTGAACAAGTTAATTTGTAATAAGTCTGTTGTGTGATTCATGGGGGCTGTATCTTTTCATTATTGCAAAAACTATAAAATTCAGAGGTAGAGTGTTTGTCCACTGATCCTAAGGTTGGCGTTTCGAATCCCACTGTCGACATAATTTGCCGAGCGACGAGATCCACCAACCCACAGGTCCAGCTCCCACAGATGAATGCTGTTGTTTTGTCCTTGGGCAAGACATTTAACCCACCTCACCCCCAGTGTCTGTGTGCACTGATGTATGAATGTGTGTGTGAGTGGGTGAGTGTGTTCCTTGATGCAAAGCGCTGTCAGTGCCGAGAAAGTGGAACAGCCCTATTCAAAAATGTCATGTAAATATTTATCCATATTTGAAAACTTTTAAATAAGTTGTTTAGACCTTGTCTCGATCAGTTCTTAAAAACAATTACCAGAGATTTTCTTAATCAAAAGCCTCCTCTTATCCTGCATTAGCATAAAGGTCATGTGTATTAAAAAAAACAAATACATTAATAAAGCAGATTAATTTACTAATTAGCCTTTGTTCATTAGACTAAGGGGATAAAAGAAAACAGCTCCTTTCAACAACTAATTTTCCAAGATTTTATAAACTATTTCGTTTTAGCTGTTGTGGTTTTGAATTAGTCTTGAGTCCTGGTTTGGTCCTGCTTTGAGTCCTGGTTTAGTCCTGCTTGAGTCCTGGTTTAGTCCTGGTTTTGTCCTGCTTGAGTCCTGGTTTAGTCCTGCTTTGAGTCCTGGTTTAGTCCTGCTTTGAGTCCTGGTTTAGTCCTGCTTTAGTCCTGGTTTAGTCCTGGTTTGAGTCCTGGTTTAGTCCTTCTTTGAGTCCTGGTTTAGTCCTGCTTTAGTCCTGGTTTAGTCCTGCTTTGAGTCCTGGTTTAGTCCTTCTTTGAGTCCTGGTTTAGTCCTGCTTTGAGTCTTGGTTTTAGTCCTTCTTTGAGTCCGGTTTAGTCCTGCTTTGAGTCCCGGTTTAGTCCTGCTTTGAGTCCCGTTTAGTCCTGCTTTGTCCTGCTTTGAGTCCCGGTTTAGTCCTGCTTTGAGTCCGGTTTAGTCCTGCTTTGAGTCCTGGTTTAGTCCTTCTTTGAGTCCTGGTTTAGTCCTGCTTGAGTGCTGGTTTAGTCCTGGTTTTGTCCTGCTTGAGTCCTGGTTTAGTCTGCTTTGAGTCCTGGTTTAGTCCTGCTTTGAGTCCTGGTTTAGTCCTGCTTTAGTCCTGGTTTAGTCCTGGTTTGAGTCCTGGTTTAGTCCTTCTTTGAGTCCTGGTTTAGTCCTGCTTTGAGTCCTGGTTTAGTCCTTCTTTGAGTCCTGGTTTAGTCCTGCTTTGAGTCCTGGTTTAGTCCTTCTTTGAGTCCTGGTTTAGTCCTGCTTTGAGTCCCGGTTTAGTCCTGCTTTGAGTCCCGGTTTAGTCCTGCTTTGAGTCCCAGTTTAGTCCTGCTTTGAGTCCCGGTTTAGTCCTGCTTTGAGTCCCGGTTTAGTCCTGCTTTGAGGCCCGGTTTAGTCCTTCTTTGAGTCCCGGTTTAGTCCTGCTTTAGTCCTGGTTTAGTCCTGGTTTGAGTCCTGGTTTAGTCCTGCTTTGAGTCCTGGTTTAGTCCTTCTTTGAGTCCCGGTTTAGTCCTTCTTTGAGTCCCGGTTTAGTCCTGCTTTGAGTCCCGGTTTAGTCCTGCTTTGAGTCCCGGTTTAGTCCTGCTTTGAGTCCGGTTTAGTCCTGCTTTGAGTTCCAGTTTAGTCCTGCTTTGAGTACTGATTCAGTCCTGGTTGAGTCTTGGTTCAAGCCTGCTTTTCGTCCTGGTTCAGTTCTGCTTTCGTCTTGGTTCATTCCTGGTTTAGTTAGTTCTCACACCAGATTTGATCAAGGTTTCCATATTCATGTCAGCTGGCTGACACAGTTTCCCTTTTGCTTGAACAAGTTAATTTGTAATAAGTCTGTTGTGTGATTCACGGGGATTGTATCTTTTCATTATTGCAAAAACTATAAAATGCATTGACAGAGCGGCCAGATCCACTAATCCACAGGTCTGGCTCCCACAGATTGAATGCTGTTGTTGTGTCCTTGGGCAAGACACTTAACCCACCTCTCCCCCAGTGTCTGCGTGCACTGTTATCTGAATGTGTGTGTGAGTGGGTGATGTTCCTTGATGTAAAGTGAATTGAGGAACAGCGCTATATAAAAATGTTATGCAAATATTTATCCATATTAGAAAACTTTTAAATAAGTTGTTTAGACCTTGTCTTGATCAGTTCTTAAAAACAATTACCAGAGATTTTCCTAATGAAAAGCCTCCTCTTATCCTGCATTAGCGTAAAGGTCATGCGTATTAAAAAACAAATACATTAATAAAGCAGATTAATTTACTAATTAGCCTTTGTTCGTTAGACTAAGGGGATAACGGTTGGAAGGGTAAGATGCTAATTGGAGCTGTATGCTAATTAAACCCAAACTCATTTAGCATCGCAGCGGTGGAGCTCTGACTGACACGGGGCATATACAGAAAGGGCACCTGACATTAACATGCAGATGTTTACTAACTTCAAACAAAGGCGAGCTAAAGAGGAAAACCTGGGTCAAGTTCACATTTGACAGGGTTTAAAGTGCAAATATTAGGCATTACTTCTATGATTATTGGTATTGTGTCCTTTTAAATATGCTCTTGAGTACCTTTGTTTTGACATATCTTGTTTTAAAACTTAAAATAATGACGATGAATCTCCTTGTTTTACTGGTGCATTCTCTATACTGGGATTAGGACACCATCTACTGGCAGCAGAGTGAAATTCTATTGTAAAATCACTCAAGAACTAGAGTTAGCAACATGCCCTGACATGTAAAACAGAGATATATAGAGATTTGATTGATAACATGTTTAGATCAACATATTACCTTTATTGTTTTGAAAATAATAAAAGCTATATTCCACGATAACATATATTAACATGTTTCATAAGTTTGATTCGTTTTGACACTCTGAGTGCTCCTCATGACAAGTTACTCCCCCTTCAGAGGCTGTATCATGTGGAACGACACACCCTTCACCATAAAAGAATGCCTTACATACAATATTTAAAAAAAAAAAATCTATTTCAATTTTAAATCCTTGCAACACTGTCCTCACTAAAGACCCTGAGAGTGTGAGGCACCTGTGAATGTTTCTCCCCTGCCTTTTGTGCCCACACATGTGTCCAGAAAAAGGTGCAGATACTAGTGCAAAGAATACTCAAGTAAACGTATTCACATGAAAAAAAATTACTAGAGCAAAAGTTAGTTTGCTCAAATTATTAACATGTTAAAAAATAAACCCTCAGCCTTTTCAGCAGGTCTCAAACAATAATCAATAATACTTTTACTTTTCAGTCCTGTTCAAATATGTAGTAGAGTATAAAGTACAGATACATCAAATGTAGTGATGTAAAAGTAAAAAGTATTTGCTTTAAAATGTACTCAAGTGAAGCACAGACAACTCAACTTTATTCTTAAGTACAGTACTTTATTTTTACTTTGTTACATTCCACCACTGTGTATGCCACTGTGGTCTGTTATGATTGTACTTTACATGTACTGAGGCCTTGTGTGGATGACTTGTTATGCGGAGTACTCACGTTTTGCAATGAATGTGTATACTACTGTGTTTTCTGCCTGGTATTGAAATGTCTGCATCTTGCACAGGAACTTCCAGCTTAAACTTGCAAATAAATACATAGATTTTGATTTATAAACTTAAAAAACAGGGCAGGAGACCTCTGGACTTTTACTTGTGACGTCACAAAACTGGAAAATTTCAAACTGCGTGGGTTTTTTTGAGTGCTTTAGAGTGAGCTGCATTTTTATGTTGCAGCTCCGGCCTGAAAAGTTTGTGAACAGTTGCTTTATTTCCTCGGCAGCTCTCCATTTCAAGACATTTACAGTGTGGAATTATTACAAAGGAAATAAAAGTTATCTGAGTTTAAATCAGTCAAAAGGGGGCATTATATTCATATAGATAGAGCCACAAAATTTAACCACTAGAATAATCACCTGAGCTTAGATAACCCCAATAAAAGTGTCAAGGCGTTTTAATTCAAACTACAAGGAAAGGCTAAAGGAGGAGAAGAAAGAGCTAGACTCATACATGGAATTAATGTTGAACCTGGACTGATATATTAACATGGCAGTAATGACCAAGGTGACTTTAGGTGAGCTTGGCAAAAGACAGGGTTTTTCACTCAAAGGGAGAGGAGGGGAAGAGGTGGGTGGGATATACTGATAATGTTTAAAGCCATATTAATTCTACTGACTCATTTACGGAGCAGGAGACCAGGGCTGTTTCTATAGATGTAATTACTGTAACTGTAACTATAATTTTTAGCATGCGACTGATAAAATGACTGAGATTTCAGAGGCATAAAGGAGGAACTGAACTGTATGAACTGTCTGTATTTAATGTGTGTAGACTTCCTTCTCCCAGGGCTGAAAGTAATCTTATTTTTAGCTGGTACTATTGCATTTTTGTTTTGGCATTTGCAGCTTACAATAATATGCACACAGAAATCAGTTATATATTGGTCAAATTTATAGCCTAAACACTTTTGGTCAAATTTATAGCCTAAACACTTTACATGAAGCACTTGTATTATTATGAGAGTAAGCACAACAAACATATGCACGCAAAAATCAGATTATGTAAATCAATCATCCTGAAAGTGGCTGCTTTACCACTCTATATGCGTCTGCTGAGAAGCCTTAAAATTCTGATTGTCAAAACAAAAAAACAAAAAATGCCCCAGTGCTCGCAGGTCATTTAAAATAAAGGAAAAAACTTAAAAAGGCCCGGGTCACACTTGTAACAACTGTACACTCAGAGCCAGCTGCAGACCATTTTCTTTCTTTCTTTCTCATTTGAACAATGAGGCTGCCTCTGCTGTGAGCACAATAAACTGTCACATCCACCCTTCTGTGCTCAGTTAACATCATTCTGTCGCCATTTTGAAGCCCTGTGGACAAAAGGGCAGAGTAACCCTGACTTGTCATATGTTTAGATCATGTTTTAAACTGGGCCTATTGAATCACTTTTTCTTATCGTGTCTGAGATCTAAATTCTGATGTCAAAACCAGGACAAACTTGCTGCAGTCATTTAATAAAGGATGTGAACTTTGAAGTGTCTCCGAGACAAAACAACAATCACTCACATAGAGGAATCTCCTCCTATGTGAAATAAACCCAGTTTTCAAACGTTTTCTCTTAACTGGGGAAGGGGATTCTGTGCATATTTGAGCACATGACACCTCGTTACAGGCACACATGGCTCATTTACATATCAGTTTATATGCAAACTCTTTGAAGTTGTACTAAATTTTACAAATGTGCTTTTGCGTTTGTTCCGTTTATTTACCCTTCAGTCTCACTTGTGCCTAAAACAGAAGTCTGAGGAGAGTGTGTATGTGTGCGTGTATGTGTGTATGTGTGTATGTGTGCGTGTATGTGTGCGTGTATGTGTGCGTGTATGTGTGTATGGGTGCGTGTATGTGTGTATGGGTGCGTGTGTGCGTGCATGTATGAGTGCTGAAAGTTCAGGAAGAATTAAATATCAAGAAGAACATACCCTGACCCAGAAATAAAGGATATAAAGTGGTTTAAGTGATGGTTTGAGTCTAGACTCACTTATTTCAGTGGGACTATTTTTCTGTGCATAAGGTTTGGCAGTTTGTCGTCTCTCGACCTCTCACTACAGCATACTGCCACCAAATCTTTTAGGGCTACACGGTACTGGACCCTGCCCTCTGCCCAGTCACTTTCACCAATCAAGGATTAATTTCCATGAATTGGTTCTTTTAGACTGGGATCTATATACTCTCCCTATCCTATTAAGTAAAGGTGCATTACTTTTCTGCTTGTCTCCATGGAGATGTTATTGCATTGCCTAAAATGTCCCAAACTGGAGCATTCTATGTATCCACTGGAGCATTAAGAAAAAATCCCTTGAAAAAACATGCATTTTTACTACGAGCAGGGTTGCCCCTCCATATTTGACCCGTAATGTGGCCTAGTGGTTATTTGCTTGCTGCAAATTTAATGCCATACTGAGGAATATTTCAAACAAAGCTATAATATCTCCATGGAGACAAACAAGAGTTGCATCCTTTATCAGAAAAGTTATACAGTATAGGGCACCTTTAAAGGACCTATATGATAAAACTAATATGGAAACCAGATACTCTTAATAACACCAGCACATCCACATTAAAACAACTGGGAAAACACTGGAGCTTTACGCAGTAGTTTCTGAATAGTTTTGATCAACCAGAACTGGTACAAAGGCTCATTTATGCTCCACTTTTATATATTAACATAGCAGTGCATTCCAAGCATAGCAACCATACCTGTATTTACACTTCCAAATGTTTCTAATGTCAAGGCTGTGTTCTTTTAAACAACCACCAGGGGGCGCACAAAGTCTGTTAGAGAATTGACCAAAACAGACAAAATAGAGCAACAAATACACAAACACGAAGGCGCCTGGCAGGGTTTAGATAACATCTTTTGGAAAAGAATCAAGAAAAATGGCGAGGGAAGCATTTATTTGTGCATCTGTATGACCCTGGAACACAGAGCATAAACGAGCCTGAACACCACCAGGAAATAATACAGTTATTTTGTGTTGAAAATATCTACTAAAGATTGCCTAGTTATCATCAGTGTAATTGAAAATGGTATTGAGTGTCAATGGTGGAAGGTGGAAGTATTAAGTATGAAAGTACTGTACTTCTTTCTATGTGTGTACTTTACTCGAGTACATTTTACAGTGGGTTTTTTTTTACTTTTTTCACTACATTTCAGAGGATGTATCTGTACTTTCCACTTCCAATTAAAAGTACTTCTCATATGATTGGAGGGGTTATTTTTTTTTTACCATGTGGCTACATCACTACATATATCACTACATTTAACACGTAAATATTTTCTACAAGTACATTTGAAGTACATTTTTAAACAGGTACTTGAATAGATTTTTTCATGTGATACTTTTTACCTAAATTACCTCTGTATCTGTACTTTTACTTAACAAAATTGAGTATCAAGTCTTTTTCTTAGTGTCAGAACGAAAGTACAGTTTGGTATCGTGACAGAACTTCCCCAGCTTTTATCGTTTCTCATACCCCACGCTATACTTTACATTAAAGTCTGTCGAAACTCCGCTCTGATCCTTCAAAGTCTGCCCATTCTCAGTCCTCTCCACCTGTCTGTGATCGATCTCCTTTAATATTAATACATTTCAGAGCGGATCCACGCTGCACCCAATTAAAGCCGAGCTGTGTGCTGTGCTAGTGCTGCGGCCTCGCTCTCTCTCGCACATTCACGCAGACACCGCTCGCTAGCTCAGGGTGAACTGACGTCGCTCCAGTACCATCTGTTAGGCATCAATGCTGATTCGATTAGTGAATTCATAACAGGTTTGGTCCCAAGTGAGGTCTAGAACAGCGCTAGATGATAAAACACATGTTGAGATGCGTGTTTAGCTGGGGGTGTGATGTTTGTTCTATATTTAATAGCACCCGGATCATGTCTCAGAAGCTGCGTACTTATCGCTCTGAGGTGAGCTTACTAATTCTTCAGTGAAAAAAGAATCAGCGCTTTCTACAGAACTGCAGATGTCATAGAGCTTCAGTTTGTGGAGGTTAAAACAAAATCCACAAATAGTTCAGTTGGTAGAGCGTTTTGTCCACTGATCCGAAGGTTGGTGATTCCAATCTCACTCTCGACTTAGAAACATCTTTGGTTGAGCAGTCGGATCCACTGACCCACAGGCTGGCAGCGCGTTTCCACCTCCCACAGATGAATGCTTTTGTTGTGGCTTTGGTCAAGACACTTAACGCAACACCACCTCGAGCCTAGTGTCTATGCACACTGGTGTGTGAATGTGTGAGCGGTTCCTCGATGCAAAGCGCTCTGAGTGACTTGAAAGTGGAAAAGCGCTGTATAAAAATGTCAGCATTGACCATTTACCATTTAATATAGCGTCGGATGCTTTTGCCACTGATAGATTTGCGATTGCGGACTTTAAATTACCGTAACTCCTCAACCAGTTGTGCTCTCATGTAAATTCAAACGTCACCTCAAAGCAGATGCATGGGGCTCTTCCAATATGTTACTGTCATTACGATAATGTGCTTACGTTGTCCCTCGAAGACGACCAATCAGAGCGCAGGTGCCGCCGGGATTCTCCCAGTTAGTTATTTGATGAATCAAAGGAAAATAGAGGAAGTTGTGTGAAAAAAGGCAAAAGTACACGCTGATACTTGCTTTAACATGATTTTTATGGCTAAAAAAAGAAGCTCTAATGGTCTATAATGTGCTCAGTCCTTAATGGGTTAAATGTATCATCGTATTAAAGGTGTACTACCCAATTTTTCTTTTCTGTTGGAGGGTCCATCACCTGCTTGTCTCCACCTAAAACATGCACCATACGTCAAATACTCCAGCCAAGAAAGTTACGATTAATCCTAGCAACGAGATCACGGAGATGCGTCCCACAGCAGTGTGACGCGGTGCTCACTGCTCTTGAGGAGATGCCCCAGCAGCACTGAAGGACGAGACGAATGCAGAGGACAAATTTCCCAACGGGGACAATAAAGTGTACCTTAACCATGAAGATGTACCATGAACCATGAAGATTCAACAGAGTAGCACCAGAGGTATCAGTTGTCATGGGGACAAACCTCTCTTTGTCACAGTAAGAAAACATGTTTTTTAAGGTCTAGTTGGTTTTTTTTTTTTTTTTTTTTTTACAACAAAACCTTTAACTAAATTAACGCTGGATAGATATGTTTTGCTTGGGATTGGTGTGAATGGGCCTACTTTACAGATCCTGCCACGGCTAAACCTGGATTACCTTTATTAATAACCTCCACATAAACCCAATCCAGAGAAAGACAAACACAAAGTAAAAACAGGCTCTATACATGTGTCCCTCTCAGCATTCTTAAGTTTCATATAAGACCTTGTGCCTGTTCAAACTCCTCGTTAAAGCAGCTCTGTCGAGTCTGTGTCCCTGCGTTTTGTGTCTGATCTTTGTGAATGAATGAACCAGGGGCTTGATGGGAGCTGACCCTTTCCTCTGAGCGGGAGAGGCCGAGGTAATTGGAGCGCTGATAGATGGAAGGGTAAAGGAGTCCTATCTGAAGAGTGAGCCGCGGTGAAAATCAAACGCACCCCGATTAAAGGTGCTGTACCTGGTTTATACTGCATTCTGAGCATCATAATTACTCACCACAATGTGTTTATGAGCACTTTTCACAACTTTCAAGGTGGAGTTTTATAGTCATGGTCAAAGCTAAAAACAACGAACATGTGAACGTGCACTTCCTGATCATCGGAAAATAAAATGCTTTCTAATTAAATGCTCACTAAAAGGTGCCCCGTAACATTTCAGGTGAGGCCACATGCTTGTCTCAATGGAGATGTTATTGTTTTGCCCAGAATGTTCCACAATATGGCATTGCCTCCGTAGAGACAACCAGATGATGACGATATGTTTTTTTTTTTGTTTTTTTTTGTTTTTTTTGCAATAAAACATGTCATAGAATAAATCCAAAATTGATATGTTTAATGCATCTTAAAGTCACAGTTTTATTTTTTGTTTTTTTCATTTTGATTGTGTTTATTGGACTGAAAAATGTGTCTTTACTCAGGCTTGCATCTCCACAAACCTGACTCTTATCTGGCCTGGAGGAGGGCCGCATCCTGCTTGTTTCCATGGAAATGTTGTTCCTTTTGGTTATAATATTCCACAGTATGGCCCGAAAACTGATCCATCTCCATTGAGAATGTTCCGAAGTATAGCTTTAACTTTCTTTTTCCATGGAATCATGCAGGTGACTTGCCATCTGCAGAAAGTTACATACTGTAGCTTTAAACAGATACAAATGTGACTTTCCATGTATCCTGATAATTGTTTGCAAGTTTATATTCATATATTTCATACCTATTCATGAGGCCATAGAAATGATGTGGCGTTTTTATCCCTCCTTTTTCCTCCTCTCTTCTACGACTCCCCGTGTGCGCCCAGACTCCATATTTCAACTCGATGAACCTTGTACGCTGCTTTTACACTTAAAGTAATGGAACGCATTTGGCAGAAAAACAACATATTTTACCGTCAAAATTAGACAAAGTAACTCTCACAAATCACCTGCAGAATAGACTGATGAAGGCTCCGTGCCCCGACCGCCGCGCGGATAAACCATTGTGACACGTTTCTCTGACTAAATGGCTCCGCTTGGTGCCGTTTGCTTCTGAAAATGAATTAAAGTCTTGGTTTTTCTCCACTAAAAGCTGTGAGTGTTGTTTTTCAAAACGTCTCGGTGCCTTGTCATCCCGGCCCTCACTACAGACAAATGCACCTGCTCAGCACCACTATAAACAAGGATTTGAAAGTGCTCAGACTTAAAACTCTCAAATGAAAAATGGTGGAATATTCTGTAAAGACAAAATGATTCTGGGATGTTTAGTTGGAGTTTATAGAACCCCATACATCAATATGAGACGGGGTTCTTGGCGAATATCAACAGAAAATGGAAGTAAACCGAAGTCCTAAAAATGGCAGGAAATAGTTATGTGACTGAATATGGGGCTGTTAAGGTCCTTTATTAGGCAAAACTGACTCTTGTGAGCTTTAAGCCATGTTAGAATGTTGTTACCTCATCAAAACACACCCGAAGTTGTGTTTCCAAAGCTCAAAATCCTCTGTTCCACCTTGTGATGTCATGAAGCAGTAGTTTTCAAATTAACATCTACATTTTACCTTTAGATCAGCAGAAATTGGCAATTCCTGTGCTGAAATAATCTATATGATTCTAGTGAAGGTGCATGGAGTTTTAAAAACACAATGGAGCACTTCCTGTTTTACCACGTGACATCACAAGGTGGAACAGAGTGTTTTCAGTTTGAGAGAAGAACTCAGCCTAAATCTGTGGGGGTTTTGCGTTAAACGTGTGTGAATGAACCAAAGCACAACTCCAGGTATGTTTTTGATGAGGAAAAAAACTGAACAGAAATAACAGTCCTTTAAGTGAGGCATTATCGCAATTGTTAAGGTCCAAACATTCAGAGATACAATATAACTACGTGTGTTCAAATGCAAAATACACAAGTACTGCAGACTTAAGTCACATGTATAGCGCAGATATTTAACATTAAACCATAGTACTTTCTTTTCTTTCCCACATGGCCTTATATCTGTGTAATCCCTCAGTGATCCAGGTATCCAGAATTCACCCTTCACTGTTTGTGACGGGCTTAAATCTCCGCTCCATCGCTTCGGCCAGTGATGAGACAGGCCATTTCCGTAGAGAATTTCCTCTTCTGCCACATTTGGTGTAAAAAGTAATCTTAGAGCTCCATAGCTACCTCCATGCAGAATCGCCATGGATACACAGCTAATATCACACAAACCAACAGTGCATATGACGTCTAGTCTAGTCTTTTATAGTGGGTGGCTTATTATTTTACTTCCCGGTTAGGCAGCAGTTATGACGTACATAGAGGTAATTCTATAACTGTTACCAAACTGCAACTGAACTGATGTAAAACTATGACAAATGTTTAACACAGGTACAACAAAAACATGAAAACCTGTCATCTGAACTTTAAGTAGCCCTCAACCTTGTCCTTGTCCCCGTTTTTTTTTTCACGTCCCCATCGCAACACTTAAAACACTGTGCACACTGGAGCCATTAGTCAAAGTGAAGACACTGCTCTCGCCGCATTAAAAGCATTGGAGCACTTAGCTGCCGTTGGCTAATTCAAATAGATAGAAACAAATAGCATGTATTGTGATCAGCTGTGTGGGCGTTTGCTGTCCCTGTTCTGTGGCAGAGACAAAGCCAACACAAGTGTAAAGACTAACAGGCAGTAATACAGATCAGGTAAACAGCCTCAACAGGAAGAGAGATCCATATGAGGAAGTAATGGTTTAAAAAGGGCATTAGACTTCTGTGGGGTATTAACTACTAACACATAACATATTTAGATCACCATTTATCTTTTACTAAGATGCTATATTTGCCATAAACAACGTATGAACATATTTAATATTTAAGTTTCAGTGTTGTCACTCTGTAATGAAACTACTGCACATGAGACCAGCTTTGTGAAGTTGTAGTGTTTTGTTTTGGATCATGCTTTTGTATATTCATGAAAATGGGCGTGCAGGAGCATTGGTGATGGAAGTAACCGCAAGGCTTTTTCAAATAGGGCCCCCGGAGAGATCAGTAAATGACTCAAACATGCATGGATGACATAAAACCTCTTCAGGCATGTTTTGATGAGGCAACAACGTTTTAACCTCATCAAAACATGGTAGAAAGCTAAAATTTCATGAAAATTTCAAACTAAATTTCTAAGGAATAGGCAGGTTTGATATTTGATACCAATTTTGATGCGACAAAGAAAATTAAAAAATGCTCTTTTTTTTTAATAGATGGTCATTTTCACATAAAAATGCAACTTTCCGTTACCATGTGATCTTATACCTTCCAATACAGATCAAAATCTGTTCAAAACATGTTCAGGAAAGTCACAGTTTGTCCTGTTTATGTATGGGTTGTTTTTTTTTTTTTTTCCCAGTATCGATGCCTGTTTTATTAGAATGAAATCTCGGTGTTTTACTCTGGTCACCACCCGCTCTGTCGCGTCTCAAGTCAGAGCCAAACCTGATTGTCCAATCAGATTTGTGAGGCATGCAAAACAAAGGAGCTCATTGGTCACCCATCATTTTGAGCAAAATCAAATTTCCCTCACCTCAGATAAACAGTTCAGTGCTTCGCTCATTAATTTTTTCCAGTCACTTGTGGTATTTTTTCCTTTCTTTTTTTCCTCGTAAGTAGCCATATTCGCTTTGACACGTGTGAATCCCGCCCATCTGACTCGGGGAGATTCAAGAGTCACCAGACTTACACTGAAGACGCGTATATTCTGGATCCCAGGCAAGTAAATATCTTTTAGCATTTGATTTTCAATACTTTTAACAACCCTCATCCTTATTAGTTTTTTTGAGATTGAAGAAATATCTGTGTAATTTCTCAGTCGTCCAGGTCATGGATGAGACTGAAAGCCTATCTATCTTGCATTTATTTATTTATTTAAGTGATGAAAAATACTTGGGAAAGACACGTCTTCATACTGTGAGTTTGGTCGCCTCTCAACAGATCTGAGCTGGAACTTGGCTGGATGGCACCACTAGCTTTTCTTCATCGTTTAAATGCCATGGTGAGGAACATTGGAGGCAGCGCAATAACTTATCTACAGAGACAAGGAGAAAAGTGATATTCTGCATCTTTACTATACATACTCTTGCAGCGTTCCTTGTCCTAAATCCATGCTTCCTTATTTCAGATTCAAGACTTGAGTTTCAGATCTATTCTCGTATCTTTGTTGTGTGTAATAAAGGAGAGGAAATTGCCTCTTAAAAACCAGGAGGCATGAGGCGAGTGGAAACCGCAGCTTGTATCAACAAATTGTTCATTTGCGTGACACTGGAATAAGTCATTACCAACTTTATCTGAGCTGTGAACAGACGACATCACTGCAGCCCATTAAAACATCGCCGCGGGCAACAAAGGTGAGCTCTGTGTATTTCAGATGCATTCATCGGCCACGTTGTTCACTAGAATCTGTGCACTATGCTTTGTTATGCCGAAGCGCTTACATCTAAAGATTAATCATGGTCGAATCGAAATGGCAATATGAATGGATGTACTTAGCAAATCGCAAAGGCTGCAGTTTTTTAAGTACCTAATTTCCATAATTTCCTCCACCAACAACTAAATACCCTGCCTTATTCAGCATAACAAAACCTAAAAAAAAACTGCTAACCCTGTCGTTTAGGTCTTTGTCAATTCTTCTGGACAGGTTTAAAATGTGAACTTCCAGAATCCAATTATTAAAAAGGAAGCAGGCATTAATTCAAAAGAAACATAAAAAGCCAGATTATAGTTTCCAAATTCACACAGAGACAAAGACCTAGGAGACAAAAAAAACTGTTTAAAACTTAACTGTTTGGCCATAATGAGCATTGTTAAGATGGGAGGAAAAAGGGGCAAGCTTGCAAGCCTGAGAACACCATCATAACTGTGAAATACAGGGGTGGCAGCATCATGTTGTGGGGTTGTTTTGCTGCAGGAGGGACTGGTGCACTTCACACAATAGATGGCATCATGAGGAAAGAACAATATGTGAAAATACTGAAGCAACATCTCAAGACATCAGGCAGGAAGTTAAAGCTTGGGTGCAAATGGGTCTTCCAAATGGACAATGACCCAAACTGGTAACAAAGTAACTTAAGGATAACAAAGTCAATGTTCTGGAGTGGCCATCCCAAAGCCCTAATCTCAATCCTATTGAAAATTCATGGGCAGATCTGAAAAGGCATGAGTGAGCAATACAGCCTACAAAAACTTGACTCAGTTATCAGTTACCAGTTCTGAGGAATAGGCCAAAATTCCTGCCAACGACTGTGAGAACCTTGTGGGAGAATATCCAAAACCCAACATTCAAAGTACTTGAAAAAATCCTTCTCTCATTATTCTGGCATTTAGCAAATAGAAGTAATTTTGGTAATCCTAACTGATCTAAAACAGGTTTAGTCTGATTTCATGTCAACAGTGAGAAAAAAAACGTATGTGTCTTTTTATGTAGTGTGTGTAAACTTCTAGTTTCAACTGTAGATATAATTTTCTCCCAAATCGTTCAGCCCTAGTTTACATGTACAGTTTACATTCACTTCTCTCACTTACGGGAGCCGAATCTTCATGTAAAGAATGGGTAAAAGATTTTCATATAGGTATAGGACCATCTCTGAAAAAAAAAAAAAAAAAAAAAAAAGCACACCCCTGAAAAGTTATGTAATGCAACTTTAAATATTTGATTTCACCTTTGTTTTGTTCAAATGTAGTTCCTATTTCATGTTTAATTCCCATTTAACCTTGGTTGAATTTGTTGATAGATTTTGTATTGCTAATTATCTTTCAGAATGACTGTATTTTAGATATCAGTCTGGTCACCACTCCCTCTGTCGCGTCTCCAGCCAGAACCAAACATACTTGTCCAATCAGTTTTGAAATGGATGAGAAACAAGGCAGCAAAATCAAATTTCCCTCACCTCAGATTAACAGTTTGACAGAGCTTTATTCATTGACTCTCCAGGAATCTGCAATGTTTTTCAGTATCATGTAATGTGTTTTTCCCTCATAAGCAGCCATATTTGTTTTGATACGGGCAGACCATCCATTGGCTATCCCTCAGTCATGTCCATCTGAAATTGGTCTATTCAATGCTGACCAGACTCACACTCTCTTGGTAAAGTATTGGAGTTGTGTGTATTCTGGACCCAGGCAAGCAAATATTTCTTCTTACCAGCTCATTGATGCGGTCTATTTACCTATCACTATATATCCTTATGTGTTTTAATATGAAGTGAAGGCTGTACAGTACCTTCCTATTTGCAGACATTGTGGGAGGTTTATGATGCAGACGTCCCGCTGTGAAAGTAATGCAGCTTCAGTCAACACGAAGCCTCTGTGCACACGTCTGTTTACGCCTCTGCTTGGTATTCATTAGAAAACTGAAGGAATTGATTGGATTTTAAATGAAAATTAAACAGCTATTATAAGAAGAGGGACACATCGTGATATTGGCTTTGGGCAAGGACATCCAACAAAGGAGAATGGACATACAGTATTGGTGTCCTTGGTAATGCAAACAAGACTATACAAATGTGCGGCCATTCTTGTTATGACCGTTGGATCGTTTGTTTAAGTAAATTACATACCATAAAGTTCACACTGCATAAGAACTTAATAAAGCATGAACAAAGACTTAATTACCAATGTACAAATAGTTCATTAAGAATTATTCAGGCTTAGTAACGACTTAAATGTTTTCTGATGTATGTTATAATGTTGTTTCCTCATGAAAAATATACCCGGAGGTGTGTTTTGTTTCATTCACCCTGCATGTTTAAGCTGAGTTCTTCTCTCAAACAGAAAATACTCTGTTCCACCTTGTGATGTCACGTGGTAATACGAGAAGTGCTCCACTGTGTGTTTAAGCTCCATACACTGTCACTATCCCTGAAGAACCCAAGAACCCTTTTTCTTCTTTGGAAAATTATGAACAATGCATTAAATTACTGCCATAAGTTCACTGAACACTGAAATATCCACCTCTATTTCCTAATTTAGGATCAAGGCCAAGTTTGACCCATTGGGCTTGCTAATTTCTCCAAAAAGAATATCAAATGTACTTCTAGACATTCTGCAAGCTATTACTAAAAAGATTGACAAAAAAAAAATAAATAAACACACACAACAGCATGTGGTCTGCCATCTTGTCACTGCCACTCTGGCTCATTTTAGTTCAATATTCATCCACTAGGTGTCTCTATGCAGGGGTCAGAAGTGGCACCCTGGGCTTTAGAGGTTAAATTTTGTTTGTTCATTTTGGGTAGCAGCAATTAACTGCTGGCAAATTTGACCCCGTGGGTTCTCCAGGGCTAGAATCATGTGGATAATTTCAGCCCTGGAATTGCCAATCTCTACAGAACTAAAGATAAAAGGAGCTGTTAACTTGAAAATTACCTCTTCATGGCATCACAAGGTGGAACAGAGCCCTTTGAGCTGGGGAGATATAGACAGACTAATAATAGAGGGTTACTCAAATATGCATGGATGAAACAAAACGCAACTGCAGGTATGTTTTTTGATGAGGTAACAGCATTATAACACGGCTTAAAGCTCACAAGAGATAGTTTTGTGTAATATAGAACATTTAATTAAGTGGTTGAGGTTAGAAGTTAAGATTAGGGTGTTAATTAAGTACTTACTGAGCCTGAATCACTCTAAATTAACTATTTTTCATTATGTGTTACCAAAGCAATTCAGTTCTGTTCAGGTTTATTTATGCAGAACATTTAAAACTACTTCCGCTGACCAACGTGCTTCACATAAAAGTCCACAAAAAACAAATATACAGATAATACGATACACAGGAAAAGAACAATAAAACACCAATATATCCTTTCTAGCTGGTATTAAATCCCAGGGAGAAGGGGTGGGTGTTGAGCCTGGTCTTAAACTGTGTTAAAGACTGAGAGGATGTGACAGGCAGAGGGAGGCTGCTCCATACTCTGAGTGCTGCCACAGAAAAGGCTCTGTCACAATGTTTTGTTTTGTTTTTATTATTCACAAATAGGTCACAAAAATGGATGCCAGGTTTATTCCTGGAATGTCTTATTGCTTTAGTAAATGTGGATGCCAATGAAACAATTTCATCAGGGGCCACATTAAAGAAGCTTATGTGTAACTTTTCTGGTAAGAGATTCGTCAAATGCTTTGCCTGGAATGTTACACAGTATAGCATTAAAGAAACATATCTTTAAAAAAAAAAAAAAAAAAAAGATAAAAAACTTGAATGCATTGTGAGGAGTTGGGGAAACCTTTAGTTTTAACAAAATATTTGCTAATTACAAGAAAACAATTCATTTTGTATAAATATTATTATTAATATAAACCAATAATTGCACTGTGTCCTCAGGTGTAAAAACACAGGTTTCTTCTATTACGAGTCAGGCAACACTAAACCATATTGATTTTTTGGCTCAGCTCTCATAAATAAGCATTTAACACTGTTCTATTGACCACCACCAACAAATATAATTTCCCATGATGCTTCATTGTATTAATCCTAGATCAATTACAACGTAGTTCAGTATTTTTCCTCCTTTAAATTGTACTGTTGAATTGCTTATATAAGAAGAAGACTTAATTCTCTCAAATTCTGTCTTATTTGCTCTTCTAAACACTACAGTTTGAATTAAATTGCATTTGTCGAAAATACAAAATGGCCGCTTCATTTAAAGAGTCAAATGTCTTCCAATAACAAATTAGAAATCCGATGGCTGTTCCCTCATGGTGCGTAAGCATCAACCGAGTTTCATTTAAACCTGCATTCTGCTGTTCAGAGATCAAATTACTCATGAAATCCAATCTGAATAAGAACAATTTAGTGTTTAGCCTCCAAAACAAAACAAGTGGAAGAGACCTGCAGACCTGCTGAAATGAGTTGCATTGTTTTGAATGAGGCTAATTTACATGAACAATAGGCTGGCTCTGAGCATGTGTTTAGTGCATGTCGGAGGTAATGGCTGGTTAAGAGGGAGCATTTAAAAACATGAGTCAATCATGTTTGAAAGCAGAATTATTGAACAAAAGGTATTGTTTTGGATGGATTGTTCTGTATTTGTTGCTATAAGGGTTTTATGGTGGGTAATAGTTGATCAAAAAACACATATCTCCCAGTCAGGCAGGAGTGCACTTACAATGGGACAAACACTTAAACTCCTCCCACAACCACATTGCAAACAGAGCTGCTAAACTGGGCAGTACCTGGAAGAGTAAAGGAGAGAGTGAGGGGGAAGGAAGGGCGGGATCTATATGAGGAACAGTATGATTGGTCTAACAGGTATCCGCGCTTCAAACTCAACCCCTGCAGCCAGCCAGGTCCAGTCCTTTAGTTGGTTGTGCCCACACTGTAGCACAGGTAAGTTTCAGCACATCCCATAATATTGTTAAAGTTATTGCTGACAAAACAGTGTAAATCTTTATTCAATCAAATCGGTTGATAAAAAATATAACTCTACAACTGTGGAAATGGAATTAGATACACAAAAAGCTGCAATATTTGGACACCCCTCCTCCTCAGCACACAGTTGTCTGCCCTGGAACCTTCTTAAAGTGCTCCGGCTCCTTGGGGACTGATTTGGCTGGAACATCTAAAATGGCAGACAACATGAGAAAGTAGAAATTCCCAACAGCTCAATTACAATTAATTAGCTAGTCATTTTTTTCTGTTAGCTTCAAGATTAGGCCCATGTAATGGAAGTGGTTAGATTTAGGCTTTTTGGATTTAGCTAGTTTGCGCTAAAGTTGCCAAAAATGACTAGGAACAGTAAATAAAGATATCCAAACAACATATACACAGTTCAGTAGTGGGGTATTAGGCTAAATCGCCTTTTTGGAGCATTCTACCATGTTATAACGTCCCTTGGTTTTCTGAATCAATTCATGCACATCTGAATGATCTCACAGTGTCTCATGCGCACTATTCAAACCCTCCTTTCGTTTCAGAGTCCAGAGCTTCTCATGCTCCCACCACACAGCCCCTCCCCCAGCTCAGCCTTCCCCTCACAGGACAGCGAGAGGCAGAGAGACAGACCGTCACAAACAAAAGTGAAACTAATTTAAGCTCCAAACAATTTTCCAAAAAGGTAACATACAATACATTGAGGATCTGCACTTAAAAGTCCCAACGTGTAACTTGGAGGAGGTCATCCTGCTGCTTGTTTCCATGGAAGCAGGTACATGCAGAGGGGGTGGCAATGATGCTCAAACAACTGCCCCTTGCCCCTTAAGTGCTCTTTTTTTTTTTTTTTAATCTTATCCTGTTTTTTTTTTGTTTTCTGTTTGTTTGTTTTTTTTTTGGGGAGGGAAAATTAATAACTGCCTTACCTGTTTCCATTTACTACAAACAAAATAATACCTCTGAAAAATATGCATTAAAAATCGATAAAATGCCCTGCAGGTTTTGTCCTTTATAGGTTTGAGCCTCTGCACAGCCCTGCATAGAAATGGTGCTCCTTTGGCTATAATTCAGACATAATCTTTCACAAATGGCATAAAACGCATTTGTCTGCATGGAGAATGTTCCGAAATATGGCTTTAAACATCCTATATTACGCAAATCTGAGTCTTTTGAGCTTTAAGCCGTGTTAGAATGTTGTTACCTCCTCAAAAACATACTTAGAGTTGTGTTTTGTTTCATTCACACGTGTTACACTTTATTATTAGTCTATCTGCATCTCCAAAAATGCTCTGTTCCACTTTGTGATGTTATGAAGCAGTTTTCAAGTTAACAGCTCCTTTTACCTTTTGTTCAGTAGAGATTAGCGAGTCCAGGAGTAGAATTATCCACATAATTATAGTGATGGTGTATGGAGTTTAAAAACACAGTGGAGCACTTCCTGTATTACCACATGACATCACAAGGTGGAACAGAGTGTTTTCTGTTGAAGAGAAGAACTCAGTCTAAATACGCAGGGTTTGTCGGTTAAACATGTGTGAATGAAGCAAAATACAACGTGGATGTGCCGCCTCCAAAAAGTTACATAGTGTTGCTTTTTTTGTTGTTTATTGCATTTTTAATACAAAACATACTTTCTTCTCCCATACATTTCATTAATATTTAGTTCTTATAAACACCATGTCCTGTTTTTTTGAGTTTTTTTGGGTTTTTTTTTGTAGAATGATACATCTCACATGGCATAACTGCAGAAAATACACTGCAATCACTTGAGTCTCCATCTGAAGCAGTCTCTTCAAAAGCACCAGATAAAATTGCCCATCTCATCATAAAGATTTAATGACGCGCAGATAAAAACATGTATTCAGTTTTTATCAAAGGAAAATGAGCCTTAATCATGTGATAATGAACTTTGAAATAGGAAATAGACTTGTTAAATTATTTCATGCCCAGCTGCTGTTTCAACAGCTTTTAATTCAATGCAATGATTTATTCTTCCATATCAGCACTTTCTTTGCTTTAGTCTTTAAAGAGGAGTTTTTCAAATTTAAAGACATTTTGATGACCACATTAACTTAAGTGATTGGTTTTAGCAAATGTGTCTTTATTTTCAACAAACAAGCAAACAAATATATATATGAAAAATAAAAGCTTGGACTAACCCTGGACGGACAGGCTGTGAATCTAATCAGAACTAAACCAGGTAAAACAATGACTAAACAGGGACTAAACCATGACAAAACCATGACTAGAGGTAAGACTAAACCAAGATTAAACAGGGACTAAAGCAGGAGTAAATTAGATTGAAACCAAGGTTAAATGGGTACCAAATCAGGACTAAGCCAGGACTGAACCAGGACCAAACCAGGACTAAACCAGAACTAAACTCAGACCAAACCAGGACTAAACCAGAACTAAACTAGGTCTAAGCCACGACTCAGGACCAATGCAGTGATTAATTCTTCCACATCACCACTGACAGCTGCAGTTCATCCAGAACGCTGCTGCTCGGGGCCTGACTAGAACCAGGAAGTACTTCACACATGTGTCCTGTGCTCAGGTCCCTGCACTGGCTCCTGTGGCTCAGAGAATAGACTTTAAAGCAGCTCTGCAAGCAGTCTCTACTTGGCCCAGCACCAAAGTACATGTTTGACATGTTGGTGCCATATGAACCATCTCACACTCTGAGGACTTCAGGGACCGGCCTCCTGCTGGTGCCCAGAGTCAGGACTAAACATGGAGAATTAGCGTTTCAGTTTCATGCAGCTAAAACCTGGAACAGTCTTCCTGAAGATGTGAGACAGGCCTCTACTTTGACAATGTTTAAATTCAGACTCAAAATGGTTCTGTTTAGCTGTGCATATGACTCTATGACTCTGCACTGCACTGCACTGAAGCCGCTGGATCCACTATTTCTGCCCTTCGTTTTATTACAGGTGATGGATCTGAAACTCATCACTGCATTCGCTCTGAAAAAGTGGGTTGGCCATCACGTCTGTTAAAAGCGAACAGCCATGTATGAAATGTGTCTGTAAGGGACTACTTCAAAACCTGCCAGAATACCTCACCTGCATGTTAATCACAGATATCAGAACATTTAATACCAGATCACACGACTGCATAAGGCTAAAGACGAGCCGCACCAGAACTGAGACAGAAAAGAGGCTTTTAGCTGTTTTGCTTCACAAAAATGAAATACACTCCAAGGAAAAGCAAAACTGGACACGTTGGTGACACAATCGCAATAATCTGATAACAAACTTTTATACACACACCTGCGCCTGTTTTTACTGTTTTATATGGACTTGTATACTTGTTTGTATGTATTATATTTTAAGCAGGGCGCCCATGAAAAAGAGTGTGGCCAAGTGCTCTCATTGGGTTCCCCTGTATAAAAAAAAAATAATAATAAATGATAAATGATTCCAAAAAGCACTTTGGGTACGATTGTGCAATACAAATAAATTTGCCTTGCCATTTTGCTCCTTTTGGTTTAAATAGAGGAGTTTTATGAGATTTAAAAATATTTGATGGCTATATTAGCATAAGTGATTTCTTCTGGCAAATCTGTGTTTTTTTCCAACAAATAAATAAATAAATGAATAACCACAGTTTGAAGTTTCAACTAGGACTAACCCTGGACACATACGCTGTAGATGTATATATGTATACAGGACTAAACCAGAACCAAACCAGGACCAAACCAGGACTAAACCAGGACTTAACTAGATCTAAACTAAGACTAAACCAGGAATAAACCAGGACCAGTGACGTGCGGTGAGGTTCATGGCTGGTGAGGCTCTGATGTCGTCACAATCAGATTTACAAACATATAAACCAGGTGTCAGTACATTTGTCCCCAGGTCAGTTTCTCTCCCAGTGACTTGGGGCCAGAATAAAAAATAATTTCAAAATAAAAGTGCCAAAGTCCGTATGAAATAGCTCTAATAGTATGAAATAAAAATCTGGTTTTGTATTGTTTTTTATCCTTATTCTGGTTCCCCAATTTTCAGTGGATTGAAGTCATTAAATTGCTTACCATTTTGTACGTCTCTCTGTTTGAAAAAGAGTCTTTCGTCCCATAGTCTGGAGCAAACCATTTAGCTCCTTCAACGTTGGTCTCGGTTCCTTTAATTATAACCTCCTGCTTCGACCAAAAGTCCAGTTTGGAAAACTGCTTGAGATTTAATATGTAATCTTCCTCCATTTAAAAAGTAGGGCCAGACAAGAAGAAGAAAGTGAATTGCTAAAGTTGACTTGCTAACTAATTCTCTAAATTGTAGTTTGCGGCCCTTATTCTGTGGGAGTTCCAAGAATCCCTGGGCTCACGAACGCCCCCTAACATGAGGCAGGGTAACTGCGTGCCTCACCCGGCGCCTTTTCACAGCCACTTAAAGCAGCAGCGTCACTGCTGAACTACAGCACAGTCAGTCCATGTGAGGCACAAATGGCCTGTGCCTCACCACACGTCTCTTCTCAATATTTCAACGGTAAACGTAAAATGTCTGTGATTTTGAGTTAAAAAAAGAATCAAATTGCAAAGTTAAATAGAAATAGTACAAATTTTTCTCTGTGATAACAGGTGAGGCACTGCCTCACCTGCCTCACCTGACCGCACGTCACTGACCAGGACTAAACCAGATCTAAACTAAGACTAAACCAGGACTAAACCAGATCTAAACTAAGACTAAACCAGGACTAAACCAGATCTAAACTAAGACTAAACCAGGACTAAACCAGATCTGAATTAAAACTAAACCGGGGCTAAACCAGGATTAAACCAGGATGGACAGGCTAAAACCAGGATGTGTCCAGGGCTAAATCAGGACCAAACAAGAACTAATCAAGGACTAAACCAGGGCCAGTGATTCATTCCTCCACAACAGCGCTCGGCCCCTTTGGTCCGGAGAGAGGAGTTTATGAATTTAAAAATATTTTGACAATCAATTTAAGTAATTGCTTTGGTGCCAAGGAATTTAAGAAGTCTTTTGAAAGATAATAATTCGCCATGAAATGTTTTTGGGTTTTTTTTTGTCTCCCGAAGGTTTATGTGAGAGATGATTTAGAATTTAAATTTAAGCAGGAAATGATGGTAAAGAGCAGGGGTGACATTCAATAAACTGTTGGAACTAGGAATTGAAATCCTGAATGGTCAATCCTTAGTTTGATTTTTTTTTTTTTGTTTTAAGTATTTTTACAGGGCATGTTGCTTGTTTCTCTGCAATCTGGCAACCCTGCTTTATAAATACATCTGTTGACATTGCAACATTAAAAACTCGTAGAATTTTCTGAAGTTTTAACACATAACATATCAGGATCATGTGAAATGGGTTAATGCGGACATTTTAAGATCAAAATGACGAGCCTGACAGCAGCAGTTACAAAGAGAGAGGCGACAGTTTTCCAATGTAAAGTTCATTGGAGCCACTGTCAAAGGAGCTGGAAGTGCGCCCGTGATCACCTCCTGTTTGGAATGCGGTGACTAGTACGTTAGCTACGTCCATTTATATATATAGTCTACGGTTTACAGTATTTTTACAGGGCGTCTTGCTTGTTTCTCTGCAATCTGGCAACCCTGCTTTATAATATACATCTGTTGGCATTGCAACATTAAAAACCAGTAGCATTTCCTTCTATTTACCATAAACATCAACGTTGAGAAGTTGGATTGCAGTTTTCAGCTAAGCTCTAAAAACTCAACTCTTTACGCTTCCCGACACGGCTCTTCCAACCAGTAACAGTCTCAGTTTTGCAAAGAAATGCTAAAGTTCTCCCAAACTCTTCTAGTACATGCTATGCCATTTCTCAACCTCGCCAAACTTCTCGCTTCCACTATAATTGTCATATTTTGAACTTTGCCTGACGAAGTCTTCGGGGACTGCACCAGTGTCAGGAAACTTATCCCGATTGTTCCCATATGTGATCCGAGGTTGCAGATTTGCCATACATATGTCTCCGGGGTAACTGTTGCATGTCAAGCGAGAGTTAATGAGTGGAATATAGGATCTGTACTCCTCATAGACTTGAACTGACAGATCATAGCCAAAGGCGCCTGAAAGTAAGAGTTGATTTAGCACCAGAAACAGTGAAACCCGGGGACACAGTTGTTTTTGCAGAAGGAAAAATAAATAAATATAAAAAAAACAAGGCTCCCCAGACAATAAAAGGCCCATAGGGTTTTAGTGTCACAGACTTAGTTTTCTTGCTGATTCTTGTCAAATACAATATAGAAGATAAACAGAGCGAATGTAACTTTTCTTTCAACGGCTTCTATTGTTGGGGATTGTGCATTGTTTGAAAACTGCAGTCAAGGGATTAAAATTGGAATAGAAATCACAGAAAAGATGATTATCAAATTGAAGCTGCATTAAAATGTATAATGTTAGTACTGGTTGAAGTCGGACTCATTGTTTGAGTACAAGTCTGAGCCATTAAACAAATGTTAGAGTGAGTACCTCCTCCTTCAAAGTTACATAGTGCAACTTTTTAGAAAGGCATATGTACAGAGGTCAGATGTATAAGGACTTGAGAGCTGTGACTAGTCCAGCCTGAGTCATCTGGCCTGACCAGTTCAAACCATACTTCAGAACATTTCTATGGAGCCCGTTTAATGCCATACTATGGAATATTATAACCAAATGAACGATATTCCCTGTTTCCAAGCATTCACTCCACACATAAATGGTGTATTTGAGGGGCGAGATGTGTTGTATTTGATGTATGTACCATATGTTTACAGGTCTTTCATCCACCTACATGAAACTGTTACTCTTACTTAACATCAGCCTGTCCAGGGACAACAGGTGGAGACTAGTATTTATGCTATAACCTGGCACCAAACATCTTTCCTGTTTTTTAAGGTCAATGTAATGTTGTGCACTGTCCCTGTTTAAATAAAAGCCTATCATACCATACCTTTTGGTGGTAAGCTATTATTAGAGCCACAGCTGCCCTGGAGCAGACTGATGGGAGTGAGTGTGAATTTGTGCCATCAGTCCCCACCAACACATCACATTCATAGTAGACATGTTGGGTGAAGTGTCTTGCCTAAGGACACAACAGTTTGCACGGTGGCACCAGGTATTCCAACTCAGACATGTCAAACTCAGGCCCGCGGGTGAAATTTGGCCCTTGATATAAATATATTTGGGCCGCGAGATCATATGAAATTTGTATTAGTGCTGGCCCGTCGTCTGTCACGCCAGTATAGCGTATGCACCACTAATACTATGAATCTCAGAATGCTTTGCAAATGTTTTGGCGCTGACTCCCATCGTTTCTGTTGACACTCATTAGCGTTTGCTACCTGTCGCCTCACTCAAATTTAATCCACCCCTTCTAAAAACATGCAAATGTTGTTGAAATTTTAAAATAAATATTTAGCTTAGCCTGCGACTTAGTCAAAGTTTTTAATTTTGGCCCTCTGTGAATTTGAGTTTGACGCCCCTGTTCTAACCAGGCCAGCCCTGCTTAGCTTCAGAGAGCTAACAAGATCAGGCTTTGACAAGTAAGTATGGACACTAACCCAGCCCAACTGTGAGTGTTTTTTTGGTTATATTTTACCATGTTACAAAGTGCTGCTTTTATTTCAATATGTGGAGAACTTTGGAAACGGCTTTTGTTCGCTATAGAATTACATAGGACTGGAGATGGGCTTTCTCAGGCAGTATGACATATAATTTCACTACATTTACGAGCCTGTATTCTGTCCTCTTCAGTGTGGTTGTATATTACTGTCCTCTCCTCAGCCCTGTGCCTGTGTTAGAGCAGCTCTTCACATCTCCATCAAAGCTCAGATACACAGCTTATTTCTACAAAAGCTTCCTCTCCTCTTTTTAAGACTCCAGATGAAAGCAGCAGACGGACTGGTGATGTAGACCGACCAGTGCCCTGTGGTTATTATAGGGCCTGGAGAAATGTTAAGTATATTTGGGCCTGCTTAAAACTATTTGATTTTGATTATTTTAAAATGGAACATAATTAGAAGACATTGTTGAACTTTTTCCACATAATTTTGCATAAAGTCAAGATGGAGAAAGTCCTTGAAATCAATGCACCCTGCCACACTGACCTTGGAGCGTGTGAGTGCAGGTCCAGATGAGGAAGAATCCACCAAGAGTCCACTTTTCCCGGACACTGCAGTGGTTTTCAAGTCATTCTGTGAGTGTTATCATGTGGACCCCATGAAACTGATTTGCTTTGTCCAAGTATTCACCACAGCTGTTGTAGTTGGTGTGACAGGCAATCAGCAAGTAACCCGCTCAAAGTACAAGCCAAACCCTGCAGCTAGTGTAAACCCAGGATTAGGACAGGGCGATCTTATGAATGGACAACATGTTAAAGATTTGTGGATGCAGAGAGGAGCAGGAGGAATTTAAAGAGACACAGTGAGAGAGTGTGAGAAAGACAGAGAGACAGAGAGAGAGAGATGAACAGACTGCCCAGAGCACAGGTCTGTTCTCAGCCTCTGCAGTGTGGTTCGGCTGTGGAGCAACATTGCCACCATGTGATGCATAAGGGGATTACAGGAGGGGTGGTTAATGACAGGCCAGGACAGACTTATACAGTGGTCCCTTGTTTATAGCAGAGGTTATGTTCTAAAAATATCCTGCAAAGTAGTCAGCTTTATTTATTTTTTTTACAATTATTATATATGTTTTAAGGCTGTAAAAAACCCCTCACCACACACTTTATACACTTTTCTGACAGGCATTAATATTTTCTCACATTTCTCTCTTGTTTAAACACTCTCAAAGTTCAAACCTTCGTAGGCGCCTTTGTCGGTGCAGAACGTTTCATCGACATTGTGGGTTTTGTCAGGGAGAAAGTTTGCAAACATACAGCACTTCAAAGTCACACTGCGATTGAACATTTATGTCAATTTGGCCAAACACATTCTGTACTGTACAGGAGACACGGCACGGAGGAGACTGATTGACAATGGTCTACAGTCCCTTAGCCAATCAGGACGCAGAACACAGTGCACGCTCATACTAAAAAAAAAGCCATGTAAAACTGCACTAAAACAATTGCTGAAACAGTGAGACCGCAAAAGTATATTGTAAAACCAAATCACTGGCCACACTGTCTCCATCTACAAAACAACCCCAAAGCAGAACTGTGTAAAGCAGAACAAAGTACTGTGAATATCCATGTATGTGAATAATAAAAATATGCCAACGAGTTTGGAATGACTTTTTAATGATTACATTTAAATGCCTGTAGACTTCTTTCACTGTGAAAAGATGGTGCTTTTTACCTACTCCCAATAAAATATGAGTATTTATACAAAAACATTGCCTTGCACATATTAAATGCCTGTATATGTGCACAAGTGCATGTGTTTCTCTGTGTATTTACTTATGCTCCTCCTCACCTGCACTCCCTACTTCTTACCTCCTCCTCCTCCTCACCCACACCTCCTCCTCCTCGCCAGCACCCTCTGCTCCTCACCTGCACCTCCAGCCCCTCATCCGCAACTCCTCCTCATCTGCACCTCCTCCTCATCTGCACTTCCCCCTCATCCGCAGCTCCTTCTCACCTGCACCTCCTCCTCACCTGCACCTTCTCCTCCTCATCTACACTTCCTCCTCCTCACCTGCACCTTCTACTCATCCTCACCTCACCTCCTTACCTACACCTCTTCTTCACTGGCACCTCTTCACCTGCACCTCCTCCTCCTCACCTGGATCTTCTCCTCCTCATCCGCATCTCCTCCTCATCCACAGCTCCTTCTCATCTGCACCTCCTCCTCATCTGCACCTCCTCCTCACCCACACTTCCTCCTCCTCACCTGCACCTCCTCCTCACCCACACCTTCTCCTCCTCATCTACACCTCCTCCTCCTCACCTGCACCTTCTACTCATCCTCACCTCCGCCTCCTTACCTGCACCTTTGCCTCACCTACACCTCTTCCTCACTGGCACCTCCTCCTTCACATCCACACTCTCTCCTCTTCACCTGCACCTCCTCCTCCTCACCTGCACCTCCTCCTCATCTACACCTCCTTCTCCTCACCTACACCTTCAACTCATCCTCACCTCCGCCTCCTTACCTGCACCTCTGCCTCAGTCACACCTCTTCCTCACTGGTACCTCTTCACCTGCACCTCCTCCTCGCCTCACATCATCTCCTCCTCACCTGCACCTTCTACTCATACGCACCCCCTCCTCTTTACCTGCACCTCTGCCTCACCCACACCTCCCCTCACTGGCACCTCCTCCTTCACATCCACACTTCCTCCTCTTCACCTGCACCTCCTCCTCACCTGCACCTCCTACTCATCCGCACCTAATCCTCACCTGCAGCTCCGCCTTACCCGCACCTCTGCATCCCACCAGCCCCTCCTCCTCAACTCCTCCTCATCCGCACCTCCTGCTCACCCACACCTCCTCACCCGTGCCTCCTCACACACACCTCCGCCTTACCTGCACCTCCGCATCCCACCTGCACCTCCTCCTCACTTGAACCTCCTCCTCCTTACCCGCACCCCCGCCCATGCGCACATCACCCCTGTCCTCAGGGCTCTCCGCTGGCTCCTTGTCCCCCAGCACATCCAACTCAAGCTCCTCACCACTGTGTACAAGTCCCAGTCATAACCTGACCCCACCTACATCTTAACTCCTCCACCACCACACACCCAACTATGCTCTCCGATCAGCTCATGCCACCCTGCTGTCTCCCTCCATCAGGACTAAACATAAGACCTGGGAGGACAAGGCCTTCTCTGCCGCTCCCTCCACCCTCTGGAAGTTCCTGTCCAAACACATCAGACACTTATCCACACTCAACATGTTAAAAAAAAAAAAAGCCCTGAAAACTCACCTGTTCAAACTGCCTCAAATAACTGCACCTGCTTTTTATCTGTCTCTTAGTTGTGTCCAGAACTGTAGTAGTAGTAGTAGTAGTAGTAGTAGCAGTAGTAGTAGTAGTAGTAGTAGTAGTGGTAGTAGTAGTAGTAGTAGTAGTAGTAGTAGTAGTAGTACATTTACAATAGCCAGATTATTCAAAACCTTTCCAAGTCATTTAGTTAAGGTGGCACACATTTGTACTTTCAATATGAGACCAGCAGATGGCAGTGTTTCTATATAATCAAACCCAAAGGTGTTGTGATCTCACTGCAGCAATCATATTGGACATTTTTAGTTGTTAAAAGTTGTTGAAATTCAGAATATCTTTTTAACATGGACCACCAATCTTTACTAAGCATATCTGAACAGTAACAAAGGCACGTCAACTCAAACCATGTGACTGCAGAACTATTAATAAAGTGACTCTAGGTTCGGGTGCAGAGGCAGTCATGTGTTTTTGAAATCAAGACGTTTCGGCTTTTATCCAGAAGCTGTAGATGGTCTTGTTGTGAAAGAGAATATATCATGATCAGAAAGTAGGTCTGACTAAACTACAGCACATGTTAGTTTACTCAGACAGGAAGCTCTTCCAGGAGGACTCAGGATGACCCCTTTGTGAAGCCTGACCCGGGACACTCTGAGAAATGAGGAACAGACAGAGGAGCAGTGCACATCTGGGGTTTATTTAGAGCAAAAAACAGTTGAATTCTGTCAAGTGGACACAGTTTTCTTCAGAGTGAATTCGGGTTGTCAAAAGTAGAGAAAATCAGATACTACTCGATACTTATACTATATAGAAATGTGATACTCATTTAAGCAAGTATCGATACTGAAAACACAACACATAACTGGATCAAATTTGACTTTTCCTGAACAGTTTCATCTTGAGTGTAAGATCTGGCTCCCCATCTGAGAGTAATGTTTTATTTTATTCAACTTATTCTATTTGACACAAGACTTACTACTTTTAAATTATATTAGTTGTTTTTATTTTTTTAATATAATGTGCGACCTACTGTTTTCCCTTGTGGACAAAGCTGATCTAAGTCTGTATTTTACACAGTAGTTTAATAAGCTGCGGGGTTAACTCTACAGGTCCTAACTTCCAGCTGGTCTGAGCCCAAAGCCATGAGATGTAATCCCCCTGTCCCCGTCCCTGTCCTGTTTGTACAGCTCAGGTTTAAATGGAGGAGGATGGGACGTCCTGCAGAGTTATTATCCCCGGAGACAAGGGGACTCAAGACTCACAGCTGAATCCTCATTGGTCTGTTCAGGGGCTTTGAAATAATCTCATTGGATGGAAATTCTGATTTGTGGGAGCTGGAATCGCACCACCAACCTGTGAGTCAGTGAGTCTGAGACATATATGCTCTACCACTGATGTTTTTTTGTTTTTTTTTAAGAGCGGGATTCAAACCACCGACCTTTGGATCAGAGGACGCCCACTTTACCAACTGCTTGTCTCCACGTAGATGCTAGATTGCTTATGCCTGGAATGTTCCACTGTATGGCATTATTATTGTGGCTAATTTACTTTTGTCCGATTTCCAATTTAGCTAAAAAAAACTCCAAAACTTAAAAATATGCATTTTTACTCTGAACGAAGTCACCTATCCACAGGGCTGCTCTATATTTGATGGTTGTTTCCATGGAGATAGGTAAATTCAATACCATACTTTGAAACATTTTAAGCAAAGCAATCCACTGACCCATTCACGCACTACTCATCCATTCACACACACATTCATCACTAGTGTACGCAAGCACTGAGGGCGAGGTGGGTTAAGTGTCTTGCCCAAGGACACAATTTATCGGTGGGAGCTGGAATCGCACCGCCAACCTGTGATGATGTTTATGTCAAGAGCTGGATTCGAACCGCCAACCTTCGGATCAGTGGACAAACACTATGTCGCCCCTTAGAGACAAGCAGGTGGTGGATTCTTCAGCAGAAAAGTTACACAGTGCAGCTTTAACACCATCTCCAATATTAAAATGATTCTTCTTTAACAGGCTTATTCTGACTGCATAAAAACTCAATGCTAGGACTTATTAGTAACAGATGCTTGATAGTTTTAGACAGTCAGCATTTCTCCGTGCTCCACCGCAGTTAACAGGCGCTTTTATAGAAACTGTGTGGGAAGTAGAGCAGCGTTTAAACTGTAGAAGAGTTGAAGTCATATTTAATCACTTTGAGACAATGGACTTCAGGAGGGATTTTTCTCTCCATAACTAGTGCTGTCTCAATACTAAAATGTCAAACTTGATTTCGGTACTAAGAAATAGACGCAATACTAATTCCAATACCACGATGATAAAACAAAACACTCTTTCTTTAGACAATAGAATGTGATTTTCAACAATAAATAATACTACTTCCTTCATATTACGATGTGGTTTTATATCTGTCTGATCCGTCAGTCGTCAGATGCCAACCAAATGAGTTGGTATCTGACTTTCAATACTTTTGACAACCCTAACCATAACAAAACATGCATCTGTATCGGTGTCACAGGTCAAAGCAGTGAATCATTCAGTTGGAGCATTTAGCAGAAGTTAAACCTTGCCACACCACACCTTTATTTGGGGCTGGACGTCTGTGCAGTATTACGTATTAGGGACAGGACAAGATCTCGTGACACAAGATCTTGCGAGATTAAAGTGCTATAAGGATGTGCATGTTTTTTCCCCATGTGTTTACAGCCTTTAGGTTTTTTTTTATCTGGCTTGATCTTGACCTCTTTGAAAGCTGTAGTCACTATAATGAAAATATGAAATAAAACCTGTGAGACAAGAACTGTAACCTGAGCCACACACCACTTATTTATCATAAATTATGTAAAAAATGCATCTTTTCTCATTCTCTTGTTGATGTGGCCCCAGTTTCATTTGTTCTGTCGTGAGAATTGTCTCATCACAGCCCTAAAAAGGTATCAGAATCAGAATCACTTTTATTGATCCCCGAGGGGAAATTCTCTTAGTTATCAGATGCCACGACCACAGGATAGAAATTTAAGAATAAGAATAAAAGAATAAAACGTGCGCCAAATCAGCAGTTAACCTAAGCACTATTTTGGGTTTTTCTAATTCTGTTATAGGCAGCTTGATGTGCTTAGTGTTCACATACTGTCTAGAAAACCATGAAAAAAGAATTATATTTTACACATAATACTACTACTACTACTACTACTACTACTACTACTACTACTACTTAAGGATAATGATATTCAAATCACACTGTAACATAGATTACATACTTTTTCCTTTTAAAATACCTTGACAACCCTTTGGTACAAATGATTAATATTCATAATCTGAATTATTAATAAGATTTATAAAAATCTGAATTAAATAATTATAATTTATATTAATATTAAAATACTAATACTATATACTACTAATAATAATATAATAATAATAAAATAAAATAAAAATAAATAAAATGAAATAATAATAAAAAAAAAAAAATAATAATATAATAACAGTAATAATAATAATAATAATAATAATAATAATATAATAATAATAATAATAATATCAGTATTAATGATGATAATAATACCATATGCCACACTGATACGTACATTTTCTCATGTGGGGAATCATCAGAGTATTTCATAGCCTTCTTCTGCTCCAGTAAACCTTCTGAGATTTTTGCAGTAGTCCATTCAGACACAGGACACACTGTCTGGGGCTGTTCTATCTGAATGGGGGGGTAACAAAATGATGAAAAGCCTCAAATCCACCCCACCAAAACATTGAACTGTCCCTTTAACTGCCCAGTGATTGGCCCGCATTCCTCCAGTCAACTCTTTTGTCCAATCACCTCCCTCTTCCCGTAGTGTGGGTTTTCCTGTTTGGCGCATCTGCTGCGGTCAATCAGCGTCGGACCCAACGGCGTGAAAAGTGCGCGTACGTCCTGCCTGTCCTCCCCCCTCCCTTTTCTTTTATTTCCCTCTGAAAAACCCCAAATACTACCACCACCACCTCCTCCTCCTCCTCCTGCTCCTCGAGCCCATCCCCCTCACCTCTCCACTCTCTCGTAGCGCACGCGTCTTGGCCACAGCGGACGCACCAACCCGCTATGCGCCAAACAACCAAACTTTGATCCGACTCGCGTGTTCGTGTGTGGATAGCTGATTTTGATGCAGGACTGCGCTCCCCTGCACCACTTTTCTGTGCCTGTGAGCCGGGAGACGCACGGAGCGGTCTGCTGAGCTGTAATCGCGCGGTAAGGCTGGTTCTGGCTGGAAATGTGCGTTTGTTTGGGTTGAATGGTCACCTTTTCCCAACAGATGTGGCAGATGTGAGGGTCATTTATAGTCTGTCTTGTCATTGTTATTTGAAGCTGTATGAGTCTGATATTTGGACAAACAGAACGTGCGTAATGCAGCTTCATCTATCAGTTGTTTAAACTCAAAAACACGTGTTGGAAAGGACTGGTGACACTGTATTAACTGTTGAGTAAAAGAAGAGTAGACTCAGTGATACAGACTGTGCTCCAGTGTGTGGGCTGTAGTTAAGTTGTGGGGTACAGTAAGATACAAACATATCACATAAGGTTAGAATTGCCCAACTTATGTAAAAGAAATAGCATTAATTGGTTTATTTGAACAATTTCCAAGCTGAACAACACTAGCAAAACCATATAGGTATTATATATATATATCCCATTATGTCCAACTAATGTCATAGCAGTACTAGTAATTGGTTTACTTCAACAATTACCAAGTTGAACAACACCAGTAAAACCAAATACATATGATATTTTAAGCAAAATAAGAGGTGGCATTAGAAATCCCATTATGCCCAACTAATGTCATAGCAGTACTAGTAATTGGTTTACTTCAACAAGTATGTAAAGTAAGGCTGCTACTACTACTACCACTACTACTACTTCTACTACTTAAGGATAATGATATTCAAATCACCCTGTAACATAGATTACACACTTTTTCCTTTTAAAATACCTTGACAACCCTTTGGTACAAATGATTAATGTTCATAATCTGAATAATTAAGATTTTATTGTATGAAGTTATGATTTGTTCTATGAAGTTCTATCTGTTGATACAATGAAATAATGCATTTACACAAAGGATCTTTAGATATATTGTGAAAGCCCAAAATGTAATTGTGAGACGATATCACAATATTTGGTTTCGATATTGGTGTTACATCCTGCTGTGCTGCTATTTTGATCAACTTTTCACTCCTCTTTGAACTTCCATCTAGTAATTTGTCGTTACTGATTATCCTATGCGTCCTATAGAGACAGAATGATATATCGACGGGCCGATATTTGCGTTTTTAGCGTGTTGACTATCGGCGTTAAATCTCCAGCAGAGGCCGATATTTTGTTTGACTTTTCAGTTTTAGTTTCACTTTGTTGTACTATTTACTACTGTTTTAGTTTTGACTATAGCTTAAACGCATTACTTTTGTCACCCCCCTTTGAATTTCATAGTGCTGTGGATAATACGGGTGATTCTTTATTCTACAAGAGTCTTAGTTTCACTTTGTGGTTTTGGACATTTATAGTTGTATAATGTAGTTGGTAACCCCTTAAGTTTACAACAGATGTGGTAAAAGGCTTAATGACAGGAAACCACATAAGAGTTTGTGATAAAGAGGGGTTGCCTCATGCTGCTGGAGCATATGACCAGATAAGAGACAGATCGCACTGATTGTCTGACTGTAAACATTCTGAAGAGCATGAAAACCAAAACCATGACTTGACTTAACCAGAAGCAAATGTCAATCAAAAGAATGTTAAAACGAGGTGGGGCGACATGATTTATGGCATTTCAGACTATCGAAAAATATCTAATTGCGATTTTTCTGCTACTATGCCGTTTTCAACCATGTACCAGATTCTGTTCAAAGTCCACACTTTAAACACGCCCAGAAGAATTGCTGCTTTACTACTTCATGCATCTGACACAGTAATACAACATAATTCCAGTAAACCAAATTTAAAGCCACTTATTCAACTTTGTACAGCTCAAATCACATTGTAGTACAACAAAATACCCCAAATCTCCCCACTTTTACAAACAAAATGTACGCACGGAAAATATTGAGCCCAAAATGTATCGTTCCATGTCATATATTGAATGACAAGTGGATATAAGTAATTATCATGACAGGTTTAATCGACAAACTAAAACAAGAATCACATTTCATCTGTGATTTTATGTTTGTACAGATCTGAACTATAGGGTTAGCGGTTTATATGCAGAGTAGATGTATCTAATTTGACGGACTGGCAAAGATTGGAAGAAATAAAGAAAGAAACCATTATAGTTTGAGAATCTTAAAGGTCCACTATGTTACTTTTCTTCTCAGTATGGCACCATTTTTATTTCCATATTTTGTAACCAGACAAAGCAATACCGTCCACCGGGAAAGTTGGAGAGTGCACCTTCAATCTTATTATGGCATTAGTCTTATTTTTAGGCTTTTTCATCAATAAATTGGAATATGTCTCTCTCTCTATATAAAAAAAAAAAAAAAAAAAAAAAAATTCTCAGCATTTGTCAGTCTAAAAACGTTGAAATTGGACAGACTAATAATAATATAGTAAGAAAAATATTGATCTATGGAAACCCAAAGTCATGCCGAATTTATGAAGCTAAACAGGTTTTTTTTTTCCAGTGACTCATGAATAACATCATAATGGAATATTCTTTTTCATAAACAGCTGATCACATGTCATGGCTGCACTGACACTTGAAAACTCATCATATCAAAACTGGGACTAAACCAGGAACTAAGCAAATACAAATTTCAATTTAAATGGACAAATCGCCCAGACTACTGTCACTTAGCTAATATCTTTTACGAATAACTAAAGCTGCAGGCCTGGCTTTAGTCGTTGAGTCGATTAATCGGTTGATGGAGTGTTAATCGACCAAAATGTGCATTGTTAAATAAAGTATAAACTACATTTAGATTGTAAGGATTTATTTGGAACTACATCAGAAAGGGGAAGTGAGTCAGTTAGTCGAAGTATTTTTTGATATTGATGTACAAATCCAGATTAAACTCATGATTCACAAGTTTTATCTGTCTTTATCTAAATACACCGTTTCTTAGTACTCTTTTCTGAATAAATAGTTGTTTTTGTATGTGTAGTCTTGTGCGAGTAAGCCTGTCACGAGATAATAACGATAATGTTGAAACAAATTTATGCCACTGACACAAAAAACCCAAGATTTAAACCACAAAAGCTATTCTAATTCTACAATATTGTTCAAAAATCATGAGCTGCAATAAATAAACAGCAGAATGCAACACTTAAGTAGTTAGTTTGCATCCATAGAAGTTATTAATTCAAACTTCTATGATCAAATGTTCATCATACAGCCAAAAAATAACCAAAAATGTCCCAGTAGTGCAAAGAAAATGTGCACATGATAGATGTTAACCTATATAATCTAACATATATTGAATGATAAGTTAATATAGTAACTATCGAGACAGGTCTACTTCTAAGTGCAGTCTGGGTCATACATAGAGATACGTAATAGTTTTGAGAGTTTTTGCACCACCCTCTTTTTAGTTAGACTACAGCCCTGCAAATAACAAATGGCCCTGTCTTATTATGTATAAAGCCTGCTAATCCTATACTTTAGACTTCTACAAACATGTTCTGAAATGCAGGGGATTATTTTATTAGTGTAGCAGCTCAGATTTCAGTCCCAAATGTGACTGATCCTGGATGTACTTAAAATGTGCATTATTTAGACAATAGAAGGTGATTTTCAATATTAAGTTATAGTACTTTCTTTTATATTACCGTGTGATCTTATATCTGTGTAATCCCTCAGTCGTCCGGGTAGGTTCCATGTGCGTGTACTAGTCTATGTGTCCTATACTTGTTCTGATACAGCACAAGATCATGCTAAAGCTATTCAGGAATTGTTCCTTTCTGTTTTGTGAATGTGACTTCTTTAGTATCGATACTTGCTCAAATGAGTATCTAGTTGTGCTACTAGTACTGGTTAGTGTCTGATTTTCGATACTTTTGACAACCCTACACTGTACTCACTTTGTAAATCACTACACGGTCAGATAAATGAGATATTTCAGGAGCAGTGTGAGAGAGTCCAGTCCAGTCAGGAGCAGATGTGGCACAGATCAGATTTCTGCTAATGAGATGGCACAAGATTTTTACGTGAATTCATATTTTAATGCTGTTTTTAATGGTTAATCTTATGTCTGTATACAAAATGGACTGGTTAACCACTAGTTCATTGCCAGACATGTATTGCTGACTCAACATAGTACACAAATACATTTATCAAAGAAGCGGTATTACGCAAAATCAACTTTTTGCAGCTTTCTACCATGTTATAAAGTCGCTCCCTCATCAAGAACATGTCTGAAGAGGTTTTAGATGTTATCCAGGCATGTTTGAGTAATTTAGCGATCTCTCCCGGGCCCCATTCATTCATTCATTCAACCATACATGCCCATACTGCTAAATGTAACACTCTTTATAGCTTCCATTAGCAAAGTGCATGCTGAGTGTGTTGTGATGGCACTCTGAAAGGGGAGTGACTTAGCTTGGGGAGCAAAGAGAGGGGAGAGTCCAAGCATCAAAAATGAAACTGAAACTTATTTAACATTAGGCCTATACGTCCTTTTAAGCAAATATAGCAATTTGATCAAAATATGTTATGTATATTTGTATATTAGCAGTTAATACTCCATAGAAGTGTTATGCAATGCCACTTCATGAAATCTGAACAAATAAGTTTTCCTGCTAAGCTAAGGTTTGTGTATAAATGTTGTTTATGATGCTGTTACCTTAGAGACAGGACAGAGCACTTGTCCATTGACTGTGGCAGATAGTTTTTCCATTGTCCCGGTTGGTGCAGCGTTGTTGACTCTGCAGCCTCATGTGAAATACTTGTGTGATTAGACTGTGCAGAAGTGCTGAGATCAGCTCTGCTCCAGCTTTTCCTGCAGACGGAGGTTACAGGGAGGTGAAGAATGCATCAAACTTCACTGCATTGACTAAACAGGCGAAAAGTTTATGCTTGGTTATGGGAGAGTATGGCTGTGGCTGTGAAATCGACTTTTCAGAGCTTTTAACCGTGTTCTAGCTGTTTCCCCTCACTATTTGCTCCCTCGAAGTTGTATTTGGAGCGATTCATGTATGTTTGAGCTATCTTTAATGACTTATTTTCAAGACGCCATATTGTCGATCAACCCCCGTTTTCACTGCCACCAGGATACGCCCACTGCTCGGTACTAACTTCGTTCTCCAATTTTATTTTCTTAATCTGTGATGTGCATAGTCATTTTGCTTCCATTGGACACCACAGTTTTCTAACACGGACGTCAGCAGCTTTGTTTCTTTTATTAAGTCGTTTTAGATCAATATTGTGATTTAAAATGTGCAAATTATAACATTAGCATCTATGGGTGTCCCAGATTATAAGTATATAGCAGACACAAACACAATAGGTCTTCTTTAAAGTGGATAGTAAGTCGGGCTTCAACAATTATTTGGGAGCCAATCAATCAACTAGTCAAAAAACATCTTCATGCCATTGTCGCAAACTCCAGATATGTGAAATATATCCAGCTAAAGATGGGGAGTTCTCTGCGAGGATGGAATTACGGTACTGCTTTTGTTAGTTTTTCCTCAACTACCTCAGCTGCTGCCTCTACTTTCTTCCAGCTCCTGAGCCAGTATGCTCAGTCTCCAGATGTGAAATGTCATATAGATGTCATCAGAGGGAGTTCCTTCCTTGTCTGTTCTGGTAGGACACGACACAAATCCATTTAAATATTTCTCATTTTTACTGTAGTGTTGCTATATTTGCCTCCATGTCTATGTGTGTACCATTACTTCTAAGTACTCCACAAGTCCCTATGTGAAATGTCATACATAAGATGGGATAAGATGCAGTTCATTAACATTTTATTTTTTATTTTTTTTCAATTTGACTCTAGTATTCTAATATACCTCTACTTCTATTTGTGTACTATTACTTATTTGGTCCTCCAGTCTCCACATGTGAATCATAAGGACGTTTTTTTGTCTCATTGATATAAAGAAGGACAAGACACAATTCAAGACAAAATCGCAATTTGAATGGACACAACTGAGAATCGCAAATTTTGAAGCAGCATGATTTCTTCCTACAAAAAAGACGGAAACTAAACAAAAAAAAAAAAAAAAAAACTGCCAACCCTGTAGTTTAGATCTGCACAAACATGTTCTGAAATGTGATTCTTGTATTAGTTTGTTAGTTCACATTTTAGCCTTTTTGTCAATTTTTCTGGACATGCTTAAAATATGAAATTTGAATAGTGGCAGTTTCAATGCTTCCGAGAAAAATCTGTTGGATATTTTTTCCCAAATCGTGCAGCCCTAACATTTACCTCGAGTTGCATTTGCACACTATTACTTGTACTGTTCTCCAAATGTGAAATATCACACCCGACGAATCCTGGCATTGTCATCTTGGAAAATGCCCGCGCCATCAGGGGAGAAAAAAATATTGATGGAATAACCTGGTCATTCAGTGTATTCAGGTAGTCAGCTGACCTCATTCTTTGAGCACAGACTGTTGCTGAACCTAGACCTGAACAACTGTAGGAGGCTCGGACCTATTTACTTAGTTAAATCCAGGTGGCGACTTCTTTTTTTTATTTTTTTTTAGGCCGGGCAGTGTATAATCATGAGAATCGGCAACAGAGATAGAGAGATAATCACCATTACATCACCAGAATGTGCAGAAAAAAACTTACATCCCCTTGTGATAGTCTCTTCTAGACCATTGTTCTTTTCACTTGCTTAAATATGGAACTTATTCATAATATTAAAATTATTATCGTTCATATCCGTACATTTTTAAACTGTCAGCAACTTTAATAATTATCGTGATATAATTGTTAATCAGTTTTTCTGGCTTGTGACACCAAATTTCAATATCATCCCATCGTCCCATGCTTCTTCTAACCGTATATGTTCCCGAGTCTTGATAATTACTATATTGACTTGTCCTTCAATAGATGATGGATTGGACAATCATTTTTGGGGGTCAGTATTTATCATGAGTACTTTTTCTTTGTCTTAGTCTGCAATGTTTGGTTATTTTTCTGTGCTATGATCAGATTTGAGCTGTAGAAGGTTGAATTATGAACTTCTATGACTCATTATAGACACAAACTAACTACTTCAGTGTTGTGTTCTGTCATCCATTCAGAATACTGTTTGGGGGATGATTCTGCTTCATCGTTTGCTTTCAATATTACCGTTTATCGTCTATATTTACTTCAACGATACGTGCGATCGTGACTGGCCTACCCATGCCTACCTTCTTATAACCCTGCATGCCCCCCCCCCCCCCCCAGTCTCCTGATGTGAAATGTCATACCCAGATGTGAGTCACAGGGAGTTCCCGTTTGGAGGGAAGGAGGTACAGTTTTATGTTAAAGAGTCGGAGAGAAAAGGGGGGGCTCTCTCTGTCTGTCTCTGTGTTTATAAAAACTCTAAACCACAGGAGCTGAAGGGAGGGACCGCTCTGTTTCCACATGGTACAGACAGGACCACTATATCTGCACTTTTCCACACCACTGTTTAGTCACTCAAACCACGCTCGGAGTTAAGACGTTAAGACGCTGCTTTTTAAGATCTACAAAATGAGGCGGACTTTTTCTATCAGGTAAAAGAAATTAGTATTAATATATAACTTTTTTTTTTTTTTTTTACTGTATACTGTGTCTTCATCTGTTGCTAGTAGTAGTAGTAGTAGTAGTAGTAGTAGTATGCAGTTTATAGTGTATTTTGCAGCATTTCTCTTGTTTTCGTCCGAGTTAACCTACTACTTCAACTTATCTTGACTCGATTTAGACTTGGTTTTATATTGTTTTTAGTGTAACTTTGTCCTTGCGATGCTAATTTTTATTTTATTTCACTAAAGTAAGGTAATATTTTTGAATAACTAAGTTTAGGGTTTAGACCGATATTACTGAAACACAATTTGCCTGTTTTCTCTTCTAATTAAACGTGGACTGTAACTTTTGGCGAAGAGTCCGCTAACTTTGCTTTGAATGTTCCACAGTATGGCATTAAACTTGTTTCCATTAGGGTCTCCAGTTTTTAGCGCAGTGTTTTTTAGAGTTGCATAGCCCAGATAACAAGAAATATGATTAGGATTTTTTGTAGTTACAGTTAAGCTGAAACAATTAATTGACTAATTGCCAAGAGACACGTCAGATCTGCGAAGAGGCGATCCTATTCACAATCATTTTTAATAAAGTTTTTCAAGGCATTCTTTTACAAACACCCCTGCAGCTGAACACATGGAAGAGAAGGTTTGTTTAATGCCATACTGTGGAACATTCCAACCACACAAGGTAGTGGAACACCCACCTTGAATTTACATGGAAACGCTACTACATTGGTGTGACATTGATTATTTAAACCAAACATTCTTGCTACTTGAGCCGCCCCTTCATATATATGATTGTGTTTTTTCTCATTTTTATTGTCTATTTGAAAATTTTAGCAAAAGACAAAGTTTAAATCTGTCAACTGGACAAATCGTTGGAGTGAAGATGTTCCTGGTCAGATTGCTGGTGGAAACTGCCTTTATATCTATCTGAAAGGAGAGGCTAACAACACTGAAACTGTAAACGGCTACTGTCTCCAGTTTCAGCCTTTAATGGCCCTACTCACCCTTTAATGGCCCTCCTTTTGTTTCTTTTGTTTGCTTTGGGTCATAGATCTAAAGATTTTGTGTATTTAACTACTTACTTCTACTTAGCAGCAGTCTTTCTTGTACATTTTTGGCCACTCTGCTTGAAACTTTATTATTTTAATATGATTTGACAAATGAATTGAGCTAGTTGACTAATTTCTTTTTACCAGAGCAGATTGGTTCTTTTGCTCTGGTGCCATCCGACTGTCTGAACCCTAAACCCCAGACCCCTCCGCTCAGACTCTCAGAGGACAATGGAAATCCCTGACTGGAGTGAAAACAAAAGCCCTCTGTTCTGTGAATGAACGCTGCTGACTGCTGCACTTGTGTCAAAACACGGCTAACGCTAACGCTAGCTCTCATTAGCAACAGCTGCTTTCACTTACAGCAGAGTGGGGCTGTCGCACTCCTACTTCTGAAAACGCACTCCTACTTCTACAGATATTCGCGCTGGCTGTGTGTGGAATAAATCTGATGATGCTTTTTTCACTCGTTTCACGCGTTTTTCCTTCATTGGTACTGGCACTGTTCTGATGCCAGATTTAGCAACTTAGTAGTAGTTGCAGTAGAAGCAGTAGTAGCAGTAGAAGTAGTAGTTGCAGAAGTCGCAGCAGTAGTAGTAGCAGCCGCAGTTGTAGTAGTTGTAATGGCAGTATTAGTAGTAGTTGTAGTAGCAGTAGCATAGTAATAGTCGTAGCTAGTAGAAGCAGTAGTAGTAGCGTACGCAGCAGTAGTAGTAGTCACAGTAGTAGTTGTTGCAGTAGCAGTAGTAGTCGCAGTGGTAATCGCAGTAATAGTTGCAGTTTTGTCGCAGTCGCTATAGTAGAAGTAGTAGTACGCAGTAGTAGTAGTAGTAGTAGTAGTAGTAGTAGTAGTTGTAGCAGCACTAGTAGTAGTATGCAACAGTAGTAGTAGTCCCAGTAGAAGTGGCAGTCGCCATAGTAGAAGTTGTAGCAGCACTAGTAGTAGTATGCAGCAGTAATAGTTGTAGCAGTAGTAGTCGCAGTAGTAGTTGCTGTCGCTATAGTAGAAGTTGTAGTAGTATGCAGTAGTAGTAGTGGTTGTTGTAGTAGCTGTAGTAGTCGCAGTCGCTATAGTAGAAGTCCTAGTAGCAGTAGTAGTTGCAGTCGCTATAGCAGAAGTTGTAGTAGCACTAGTAGTAGTACGCAGTAATGGTAGTTGCGCAATTGTAGTACGCAGTAATAGTAGTTACTGTAGTAGTCGCAGTTGTTGTAATAACTGTAGTAGTTGCAGTATCGTTGAAGTTGTATTAGCACTATGCAACTTTTCTGGTGAAGGGTACACCATGGAGATGTTGGTGCTTTGACTGGGATGTTCCACAATATTGAATTAAATATACGTATCTTCAATTCATTAAATTAAAATGGTGACGCTGTGATGTGATTTGTGATTAATCAATCAATTAAGCTCCATGGAGACGAGCAAGTAGCAGACCCTCCACCAGAAAAAAATACATATAATTCACCTTTAAAGTCACCTTAGGCCTTTTTGGAGTTCAATGATTAGTCCTTGGTAACCATTTTTCTGTTCTTCCACGACTGATAATTTAATAATGATCAAAAATGTACTGGTACTATGGATTACTATGGATTTTTTTTTGATTACATTGTACTTTGCCATGAAATATCCAAAGGGTAAATTCACACATGCTGAACCTGATCATTTCTATTTCTAATTAGTATCATCTGTATCATCTGTATCATCTGTATTAAATAATATTAGCTTATAGAATGTAGTGGCATCGTCTGAAACCCAGTAGTTTTGAGCTCTGTGGTTAGTATCAGTAGGTCACAGCACTAGTCATTTCAGTGCCACCCAATGGAAACCTGCTCTTGGATAATAGTTGTGTCCAGTGTGACTAAAGCAGTGGATTAAGCCTGAGCCCAAACCTGACGCCGAGGTGACGCTGCAGTATTTAAAGTTGTCCTGCTTCATTCCAGACACGAGCTACTCCTCCTTAACACCGCAACAATATGTGACCAGGGCGCATTTCTAAGCGATGACTTCACTCAACAAAACCATTACAGCAGTCAAAACATAACAGAAAATGACAATTATTATAGTCTGTGTAGTTAAAGCGACAGTACGTAACTTTTAGCCCAGTATAGACTATAATAAAATCATGTATTTTTCATTGGTTGTTTTTATTACTCATTGAAAAACATTCATCCTTTCTCTGAGCGAGCTGGCCTCTCCACAGACCTGACTCTTATTTGGCTTGAGGGCCTCTTCCTGCTCGTCCTCGTGTAAATGTTGTTCCTTTGGTTGTAATCTTCAGCACTATGGCATAAAACATATCTGTCTCTATGAAGAATAGTATGGTTTTAAGTTTCTATTTCATCCGTGCAGGAGATATGCCACCTCATATTTCCTTTAAATATGAAACCCGCTGTACCTAAAGGTCCCGCCAAAAAAACTGAACAACACAACGACTCGAAGAATGTTACTTGTCTTGGTGGTCTCATGTGCTCGTTTTCATGGGGATAAATGTTTTTAATGCCATATTTTGTAGGCGACGCAGTGACATTGCCATGGGGATAGCTTCAACATCAAATCTTAGTTGCTGATCTGTCTGCTACGTTTTTATAAGTTTAAACTTGTCATGACAATTTATAACAAAATATATATTTTAGGCATAAATGGTGTGCATAACTGGAAAGTGTCATGTGACTGAAACCCCGTCATTATGCTGTCTTAGTGACAGTTCCCTACAGTAAAAATATACTTTTGGAAAATTTGACGTGCTTCTGTAACTTCCTTTGTGAGTAAGTTATAAAAGAGATTTACAGTCGGCAGCAGCTGGAGTCGTTTAGCTTATTGTTCACGGCCTGATTTCCTAATAGCTGCATCACCTTTTGTTCTTGTGTCTTTGGGCAAGACACTTCTTTCACTTTGCACGTGTGAATATGCCTGGAGGCTGCAGCGGGATCAGAATGTGAAGCACTCTGATAAACTCGTAAAGTGACTCTCTCTCTTAAATACAATTGTTTGACAAAAGACTGTTAATAGATTTGGATTTTAGTGCTTTTTGTAGTTACAGTATTAGTTGCAGCACCAGGATTTATGTAGTAAATGGTGATTCACGGCATTACTTAAAATTGTTATATATTTGCCAAATGTTTTTCTTGAGTTTTTATAGTCCCAGGCAGCTCATGGTAAAAAAAATAAATAAATAAATAAAAAACAATAATAATAATAATTAAAAGTAATAAAAATATTCAGTTTCTTTTCAAATCTGATCTATCATGTTTTAAATTTTCAATAAAAATTATGGCTGGGACAAGATCTGGTGAGATAAAATTGCCTCAGGATTGTGCAGGAGGAAAATGATCCTGTGAGATTTTTCATTCCATGTGTTACCTTGGAGAAAAAGTTAGGCTCAACACTGGGGAGTTATTTTGAGAATCCATAATTCAAAAATGAAGTGCTGCAAAGACAGTAAAAATATATATTCATTAAAAAAAATCTACTTAAAAATCAACTTAACCTCAAAATGGATCTCATAAATTGTGTCAAAATGTTGTGGACTTAATGTTGTCTCGTCTCGTCTTGTGGAAACTGCATCTCATCCCGTTCATATTAATATATTTACTTGAAAAATAGAAATTGCCTTGAAATGACCTAAAGCTAAACATATAGCACCGCGAGCCCCCTCTGTGTCGCTGTGCGTTTCCTCTGGTCTCTTGGTTGTCAGTTTTGTGCATTTGACATGAATGAGGTTTGAAAAGCGTACGAGCCGCGTCACTTTGATTTGAACGGAGGTTAAGTCAGACGCTCTGAAAGAAGGTCAGGTTTGAGAGAGGAGCAGAGGTCAGAGGGCAAAGGGCAGTGGTCATGTGATGTGGATTATACAGGAGAGACACAACAGGAGAGGGATAGGGAGTCTTTAGGTTAGTCATATTTAGTGTCTTTACATTTGATAGTTGTGAATGGTTTTAAATATGGAGATATGCATGCTTTTTCTTGGTTTTATAAAGGGCTATGGGCCGCAGTTTGAAAAGGACCTGCTATAGATAACCAAATGTTTTATTTAATTTAACCATTGGTGGTATGCCAAAAAGTAAATGTCCCTTTTTTTTTTTATTTTATTTTTTTTTTTTGAGATGATCCCAATCTGATTAGGATTCATGAACTTTTGAAATCCTCTTGAGGCAACTAAAGCGGTCCATTTCTACTGAGAGTTTTGCGACTGGTTAAATAAACTTGCATTAAAGGTCCTATCTTGCTTAAAATTTACTCTTTTGAGCTGTAGGTCATGTTCGAATGATGTTACCTCCGTTTTTTCCCTGAAGTTGTGTTTTATTTCATTCACATGTTTGCGTAAACAATGCTCTGTTCCACCTTGTGATGTCATGAAGTGGTAGTTTTCACGTTAAGAATGATCTTTTACATTTTATATCAGTAGAGATGGCAATTCCAGGGCGTGTATGGAGTTTAAAAATATTACCACATGACATCACGAGGTGGAACAGAGTGTTTTCTGTTTGAGAAAAGAACTCAGCCTAAATGTGCAGAGTTTGTCTTGTGTGAATGAAATAATACAAAACTCTGGGTATGTTTTTGAAGAGGAAACATTATAACATATAATGTGTTCAAAATAAGCAAGATGTCATATTTGTGTGCAGTGCTTTTAAACTTGCCCTTGAGTCACTGCTGAGTTTGAAATAGAACCCTACAAGTCTGCTCTTTTTTGGGCATGAGCTGAGAAGAGGAAGTTGTTTCTTTTGAATCACTCATGCTTACAAGTCTTACACCCCACCGCAGACAGACTAATCACAACTGTCAAAACTTCAGGGGTAGATTTACTGAGCGTGCCCAGTAGAGGCGTGTCCGGGCTAATTGCCGCTGTGGCATTAGCGGCGTTAGTGGTTTAGTTCAGTGGTCTCCTGTAGGGCGACTTCATGGGGCCCCAAAGCCCTAAAGAACACCCTCTGACTCTGCACTTGTCAAACTCTGAACAAATTCATTTAGATCAGACATGTCAAACTCAAGCCCATGGGCCAAATTTGGCCCTCGATGTAATTATATTTGGCCCGCGAGACCATATCAAATATGTATTAGAGCTGGCCCGTTGGCTGGCACCTATAGCTCATGCACCACTAATACTACGAATCCCAGAATGCTTTGCAAATGTGTTGGCGCTGACCCCCAATACTTCTGTTGACACTCAGAATCTGCTGCGTGTGGCCTCACTCAAATTGAATCCACCCCTTCTGAAAAACATGCAGATATTGTGAAATTTTTCAATAAATATTTAGCTTGGCCCACGATTTAGTCCCAGTTTTTAATTTTGGCCCTCTGTGAATTTGAGTTTGATGCCCCTGATTTACATGGTTTTTGTGTTGCTTTATTTTTTATTGTCCCTCATCTTTTTTTCAAATAATGAAATTGAAATGAAAAGCTCAAAAAATGATACTAAGAATTTTAGAAGCAAGATTAAGTCATTTCACTGCTAAATAATCTCCTTGGAGATGTTAATACTTTGCTTAGAATGTTCCACAGTATGGCATTAACCATATTTTTCTGCATAGAGACAAGCAGGTAGATCTGTGGAGAGGTAACCCCACTCACAGTAAAATACTTCTACAGTATGGCACTTATTGCTGAGAAGAATACCTGAGAACATTTGAGGCAAAGCAAAAACCTCTCCATGGAGACAAGCAGGGCCATCAGAAAAGTTCCACAGTTCTCCTTTAAACTCACACCTGGGCATATGCTATTTTGTATTTGACTCAATATTGCTTTAATCCAATATTGAATTCATTCACAGAGGAGGAGTGACCCAGGGGCATATTTATAATCACAGGATAACTGCTGGTTAGAAGTTTTAGGCGTCGTTGGGTCGAACACACAAAATCAAATGTCATAAAAGGTTATTTTAGTTAATACATCCCACTTTATCTCCATCTATACCAAATCCGTTTCCAGAGCAGTTCTTTGACAAACACTCCTCCTCCCTCCTCCTCCTCTTCTTCCTCCTCTCTCTGATGGAGCACTGCAGTGTCGGTGTTCACAGTGGGGTTGGACACAGCTGTATTTGCTCTGCTCTGCTCCTGCTGTTTCACTCTGCAGCGTCACATGTCTCACCTCAAACTCTGAAGTGGAGGTTCTGTTAGATCCAATTACAGAGCGGACTTCCATGTTACATATACTTAGGCTGTGTTTACGCTTGTCCTGGTTTGGCCTGAGGTTAGTCATGATGTGGACTCGGTTTGGTCCTGTTTTAGTCCTGGTTTAGTCCTTGCCTAATCACTGTAATTACTATATCGATCAATACATGAGAAATGGAACGATAATCTTTGGAGGTCAGTATTTACCGTGGGTGCTTCTTTATTGTACTAGTGGGGAACTATTTGTTATTTTTCTGTACTGTGATTAAATGTTTAAACTAACCACCTCTAATTGTGTGTATTTGACCCAATGACACGCAAAGCTTCACACATGCAGTTATCATGTGGTTATGTGCTGTTAGGTCACCCTCTTCTGTTTGTGTATGTGATGATCTACTCGACACAAGTGACAAAAGCAATACTAAAGCGCGTCTAAGGTCATTTTCACTCACATTAGCGCGCTCTGTGGACCAACCCCAGAGCGTGTTAGATTTAGTTGGGTTTTAATCTACTTTTGGGTCGGTCTTGTTCACATACAGCCCCTCTGCAGTGCCCATTCCTACACATTTTTTGGCCCAATTCCAACCATTTTTAACCATCAAGGCGGCCTGTGTAGGTCGGCCCATGGTCAGCCGCGTTCACACCGCACTCGCCCCGCTCCAGAGTGTGGGTGGAGCCGCTCCGACACCTCCTGTTTCACATGCTCTCAGACCAGATATTTACTACGGTCCAGAGTGTGAATGTTGAGTTCACACCGGCCCAAGCACTGCTCTCGGAGTGAAAGATCTTTTACGTCGACCGAAGTCACACAATAGTTCTGATTAGACTGATTTTGTTAAATAAAACTGCCAGTAAATTGTCGCTGTATGTTGGATTGAATTAATGGACAGTTGAGGACATGGATATAAGTATTAAGTACAGGAAGTATTTTTGTAACTTGATCTTGATCTGTATCTTGATTTTTTTTTTTTTTTTTTTTTTTTTTTTTTTTTTTAACTCCACAAACTGCCACTTAACTGATATAAAACTGATATATTTAGGACAGGTACTCTCCCACCACATCAAACTGGAAATTGGAAAAACATGAATACCTGTCATATGCAATTCAAACTAAACCTGATAGATGTGCTCTTCTGTTGATATGTTTTTGAAAATAAGTTCAAAGTAGTGAGGTAGAGGTAGATACCCCCCCTCTGCTGCTGCTTGACAGTACCCTTGCACAATAGATGCACAGAATAATCTTACAAACTCTCGCGCCTGACTTTGAAACTCGAGGGTGCACTTTTATTACCCAACAGTGTGACTTACTAACTTGTGAGCGCTTTTTAAAAAATCACAAAGGTCCCTTGTGTGCTCTTTAGGGTCACAATATATTCTGTTCTGTCTGTTTAGAGATTGACGAATATGAGTTTTTTCACGGCCGATGCCAGTCCCAGTCGTTTAGAATCCAGACAAACTGATGGCCAATAAGCTCTGTCCATATTTTTGGGCTGATTTTGATTATTTTTCTCCAAATTCTGCAGTTTAAATTTACTACAAACTCACCCATCGCCGTTTTTACCTCAAACCTATAAGAGTTGAAATTATTGTGTGTTTCTTACCAAAAACATTCTCACTGATACAGTAATAAATATGAAACATTCTATATGTTACTTATGTGTTTCTGTTTGTGCAGGTATATTTTCTACAGACAGGTGTTGAAAACTTGGACTTGTGCTAAAACACTTCAAACGATCTGGCTTGCACAATGTGTTTGTTAGTTGATGCATTAAAAAGTGCAAATACCGGCCGATTATATATCAGCCTGTCTCTAATTTAGTTTGGTTTTGGTCAAAGTAGGTGACAATGTTTGACAACCTCTGAACGTTACCTCTCTCTCCGCCCTCAGTGACCCATCATGGAGGTGCCCCCGCGGCCCCAGCCCCCCTCCCTCCTCCTGCCTCTGGACCGCCCATGATGCCCGACCTGCTCCATGACCACGCCCAGTTGGATGATCTGTTTAGCCCCGAAGACGACGACTTTTTTGGGGGATCAGACGAGAGCTCAGACCTGCTGGACTGCAACGCCTCCGTGTTGAACATGAGTATCTGCTCACAGGTAACCACAGCAACACATTTAAGAGTTTAAATCAGAAAGAAGTTTTATTGGTATACTGGAAATTTATTTTAAAATTGATTATCACATCTCACCAAAAAATCCCAACTTTCATAATATAAGAATCATTGAATTTTTATTCAGTGTAATCCATACTTTCAAAATACAAAAAACTTTTTTAAAGGAATACACCTGCTTACCATTGCTTTATGTTGATTGTTCCACAGTATGGCATTAAACTATCTCCATGGAGACAAGCAGGTGACGCTTGTAGGCCAAATTACAGGTTAGGTCTGTGGAGAGATGAGCATGCTTGGAAAACATGCTTTTTCATACTATGCAGGTGTTTTTAGCAACATAAATCACGTAATGTAGTTTTATGTATGTATAGTTTAATGTTATACTTTGGAGCGTTCCAGGCAAAGCAATAACACTGCAGTGGAAAAAAATGAAGAAATATGAACAAATACATATTTTTGTAGCAGTTTTCATCTCCCTCCCATCAGTGCATGCTGTTAAAGTGACTTGAATGTGTAAGTTCCTGGTTGTTAGGAGAAGCACATTAACAATGGCAGTTACATGTGTCGCTCAGCCTCAGGGCATGCGGCTGTAGAAATGGACCTCGACAGAATATCAATGTTGGAAACTTATGTGGGTTAAAGGTCCTGTATTATACGAATTGGGTTCTTGTGACCTTTAAGCCATGTTAGAAGGTTGCTACCTTATCAAAACACACCTGGGGTTGTGTTTTGTTTCATTCACACATGTTTGAGTAACACTTTATTATTAGTCTGTCCACATCTCCAAAGATCAAAAGCTCAAATGCTCTGCTGAAGTGGTAGTTTTCAAGTTAACAGCTTCTTTTACCTTTTGTTTAGTAGAGATTGGCAATTCCAGGACTGAAATTACCCAAATGATTCTTGCGACTGTGTTTGAAGTTTAAAAACACAGTGGAGTACTTCCTGTATTACCACATGACATCACAAGGTGGAACAGAGTATTTTGCCCTTTTTGAAGATGTAGACAGTATAGATCTATTTATTTACTTGTTGAGTAATATAGGTTCTTTAATTGTTCTATGTGAATAAAGATGGATGAGAAGATGACAATTTTAAAACCACATGTTTTCTTTTCACACATATTGTAATACCAGATTTTGACATTGTGTAATCTCTACCCTCAGGACAGTTTTATCGAGCTGAAGCAGCAGAGCGATGAGGTCCAGAGAAAAAGTGAGGAGGAGAAATCCCAGGAGATCCGAGCTCAGAGACAGAATCTGGCTGTTCAGGAACTGCTCGAGTCGGAACGAAACTACCTCCGACTATTACAACTGAGCTCTGGATTCATCCGAGAAAACCTGCTCAAAATACAAGTATGAGGAGGGGGGTTGTGCTTAATGTTTAATATGTGCAATACTATTCTTGCACATATCAATTTGACCAGATTTTCACCTTTGTTTAACCAAGATATCTCACCACGTGTCACATTTTCTTCATTGTGGTGATACTCTATTCAGTTTGAACTTTTCAGATTTAGTAGTGAGATGGAATTAATAGTCAGATTAATAGTTTTGTTGTGCTTGTATTGCGACGGTGGTTTTCAGATGTAATAATGTCATACTCCCAGATGGGGGGGCAAAAACCACTTTTGCCTATTAACTACATTGTATTTTGCCATGAAATATCCAAAGGGTAAATGTGAGAATGTTGAACTTGATTATTTCTTTTATTGACTAGGCCAAGAACTACTACAAGTGCTACAACAAAAATCCGCATTTTAACAATATTCATTTCAGCTGCCTCTTCATCTGTATAGCTGAGTTTCAAATGGCATCACGACATTTTATATCCCGATAATATTTAATTCAGATGGGAGCAGCTGAAATGAATAGTTATAATGCTGATTTGTGTCTTCAAAATAAGCGATTAAAGATTGCTCAAACATGCACGTTTTACTCCAAATAGAACTTTGAGAGTATAAATGGTGAGGGGAAACTACTATAAGATGGTTAAAACCTCTAAAAAGTGAATTTTCTTTCAACACAGTTATTCCAAACACGTTGCTCCTGGAAGGGCCTAATGTTTGCTACTTTTTTTTTTTTTTAATTTCTCTTTCTCAATAAACTTAAGTGTAATATATGTGCCTCTTCCAGCCTCCCCTTGTAAATGTGGACTCTCTGTTCGATCATCTGCCTGCGGTGGTCTCTGTGACCAGTCGACTCCTGGACTCTGTGGACCAGGACCAACTCCAGCCTGGAGACCCAAACTTCCTCCAGAACTTCTGTAAGACCCACCTTCTGTGCATTTAGCTAATAATATTACAATCTACACACCATCTGTGGGTCTCTAATCTGTTAGTTGCAGATTTTTTTTTATAGTATAGATTTTTGCTATGTTTTAATGCTATTAATTATTAAAGAAGCAGCTGCCCATGTCCAACCAGAAAGTCGAACTATACACTTCTTCAAAATGGTCAAACAAAGGAAAACTAGGCAAGATTTTGAGTAAAATTGTGAATATAATGATGTTTATTATGTTACATGAGTAGTCTAACCTGTTCAAGCCAAGATTTATACAGCTAGAACTAGCTCAAAGGAAAAAAAAAAAACAACATTCTAGGCTGCATGAATGTACTGTTATGTTTTATTCTGTGTAGTATTTCCTTGTACCCCATGTTTATTCCGGAAGTGGGTTTGGTGTCACGCACACTTCTCTTGTTTTTCACTCAGTACTCTCTGAAGACAGGAAGTAAACATAACTTCAGCTTTGTTTTTGAGATTGGAACAAGATTCATGCGACTTTAAACACACTCTGTAGACTAATGCATGCTAACAAAAGTGCCTAACGGGGAAAACCTCCAGCTAGGTACTCTTTATATGTTGGCTCAGATGTAGAGAAGGGAGCCTGGGTTGAACTTGACAGAGAATGGGTCAAAACCAGAGCACAGTTTTACCTATAGGGTTATAAAGTCATTTTACATGTTTCTTAAAGGATTTACATGGAATCCCAAAATCGTATAACAGATCCGAGCTAGCAACTTTTTCCAACATGCTAACAGAAACATGCAGTTGTTATTAAAGCACTTTGACGATAGATGTATTGAGATCTTGACTTATGGACTTAAACAGCGCAGGAGAACTTCGAACAAGTGCATCACAAAAAAATCTAAATTGCATCCATTTGTAGGTCTTAGAGCACACGTATCAAACTCAAGGCCCGTGGGCAAAATGTGGCTCACCATGTCATTTTATGTGGCCCGCGACAAAGTAAATAAAAGGTATGACTGTCTTAAAATATCAGTTTAATAGGAGATGTGAAGTTACACAGCCATTTTTTTCATATCTTTGCAAATCCATATGCAATATTTGTAATTTGAATAAATAACAAATATAGAAACGGTTAATTAACAAAATTAAAAAGTAGCTGCATTTATTTTACATTACATTTAGTTACATTTTTCTGGCCCTTTGAGAGCAGCCATTTTGTTGATGTGGCCCTCAGTGAAAATGAGTTTGACACCCCTGTCTTAGAGGGAGCTGACTTACAAGGATTCATCAAACAAGCATGAATAAAGCAAAAAGCAACGCCAGATATGTTTCTGATGGGGGAACAATATTATAACACGGTTAAAGCTAAAGAGGCCATAATATGTGCTCTTTAAATCTTTGCACATTCACAAAACACCGTGCAGGTAAATACTACAGATGTGCCAAAGGATTTAAGATTTTGAAACAAAATTGACAAATACCCTCTTCCTCTTTTAACTAGCTTATCCTGTCCTATGCCTTGTATCCCTGACAGGTAACTCCTTCCTCAGCCTCTCCTCCGACATGGAAACGGCCTATAAAGAATATATGTCCAACTACAGCCAGGTGACCACGTGGGAGGTCAGCTGCAAACAGAAGGAGGCGCTGTGGGACCAGGTCGTCAAAGTCCTCAAGAGCTCTGCGTAAGTTAAAACTATATTTAATTATGTATTAAATTACATGCTATTCATTAAATCTGACCTCCGAGATGACTGGAATGCACCATAATTCAATATTATTCTCCCCTGGCAACACTGATAACTGGGAATTCATCAAGTTTAGTATTTGCCACAAGATAAGGTAGAGAGAGCATGAATATAAATCTGAGAAAGTGTTCGTGAAGTGGGAAAGGGCTCGGAGGGGAAGACTCCGCAGAATGTCTCTAAAGAGGGTTACGTTTTGGAAGTTTCTACCATGTTAAAACGTTCCCTCCGCGAGATGCATGCTGCTTGTGTTGTGATATCGCTCTGAAGTGACTTAACACAGGGAGCAAAAGGAGGAGGGACACAGAGCATCGAAAACGAAAGTGAAACTTAAATGTTAATATGTTGTTTTCCAGTGAATATATCATTTTAGTCTAATACCCCGTCTTTAAACATATCTATCTTATGTAATATATGTAACTGTATGTTTTATTTGCTGCTGCCGCTTGGCCAGGACTCCCTTGAAAAAGAGGTTTTTAATCTCAATGGGACTTTTTCCTGGTTAAATAAAGGTTAAATAAAATAAAATAAAATAAAAAAATAAATCTTTAAGTGGCAGCACCAGGTCTTTTGAAGTTAATTTAAAAAAAAAAAAATGAAGGAATTAAAAAAATGTAATGAAATAAAAGCTAGTTGGATATATTTACTGTCATACTGTGGAACATTCAGGCAAAACCTTGGAGGACCTTTCACTATGAAAGTTACACATTGTACTGCACTACTCTTACTCCCTCTGCCACACCTGGGGATTGTTTTTATATTTCATTCTTCTGCAAACAGCTCTAAGGCTCTGAGACTGAACTTTGAACACACGCAATACACTTAAGTCATTTACTGCAGAAAACTACTGGTATATGTGGAACAGTCTGTCAGTAGTATAGTTTATTACTGTTACGACATTCATTAGTCATTGATTATTTTTTTGTTTTGGTTCCCGCTTGACCATTTTCTTGCATTTTGTCATTTTCAGGCATTCTAGTCTTTTTTTTCTTTTTTTTTGTTTTTTTTTTGTTTGTTTTTTTAAATTAAAGTTTTTAATAGGCAAAGCAAATAAATAAATAAATAAAATAATTTAAAAAATGAGATCAATATACAAAGTTATTACATGAAGAAGACGACAGACATATAATAACATAAATAAAAATATTAATAAATTTAATGTATAAATAATAAATAAATAAAAAGAGAGGGAGGGGGCAGGGTTCAGCTAACATACTCTATACTTGCATATTCACCTGTTTGTCAAAGTAAAGTAAAGTAAAGTAAGGCATTTTTAACCTTTAACAAAATACAACCAGAATAAATTCGGTGCATTTCCCTACACCAGAAAGTTACAATATTTTGAATTCAAGCCATTTTAACTAAAGGTGGAGACAAATTCCTTAAGTGTGCTTTGTTATATATAGATTAACATGGTACTTGATAATATGAGATAACAGCATCATTTTCATATCATCCTTTCTTGATTTTTATTACAAAATATAAATGCATTTGTCGTCTCTCCCTTCAGTCCGGAGTTGAAGGCGTCCTCTCTGAGTTTCTTCTTGGTGATGCCGGTGCAGAGGATCGCGCGTTATCCTCTGCTCCTCCAGACCATCCTAAAGCACACAGACCCCTCCCACCCCGCGTACGCCCTCCTGGAGAAGACCGCCCACACCTCCGTCAACATCAACTGTCGCATCAACGAGTACAAGAGGATCAGGGAGTTCAGGGAAGTCGGTGAGTCTCAAAGAATTGGTTAAATGTGGATATTGAAGGCACTGTATCAGATTTTTAATGTCTTAAAAACATGAAAAAACAGAACTACTTCATGTAAAACCATGTGCAAACTAGATCCTCACTTTTCTGTCACATTGCTTGCATCCTGATTCACTCACACAGTTTATAAGTGTGTCTCACAACAACTAGCATGCTAACAGTGCACGTCCTGGTTTGCAGACAATAGCCTTCTTTAAATACTGTATATTAGATGCAGACAGCATGCTCATTTTGACCCTAAAATTGACGCATACAATATGTATTTACTGGGACAAATTTGACTTTTTACCAAACTTTTAACAAATTTAAATGTACAGTGGTCTCTCGTTTATCTCAGGGCTTATGTTCTATGATTTTTTTTTTTTTTTTATATATTATTTATATATTATATTTATTATTTATTCTATATGTTTTAAGGCTGTAAAACCCCTCACCACACACTTTATACACTTTTCTCAGACAGGCATTAACATTTTCTCACATTTTTCTCCCTCTCAAAGTTCAAACCTTCGTATATTATATCCCCCTTCCTCACTTTAAATGTGTTGTTCACCTGCCTCTGCTCCAGCGGTATCCACAGAGGCACCTTTCTGTGCACAGAAACACTTAAGTCCAAAGTGTTTCTGAAATTTGTCAGTGATGAAACCATCGACATTGTGGGTTTTATTGGGGAGAAAACTTGCAAACATACAGCACTTTAGAGTCACACTGCAATCCAACGTTTATGTAAATTTGGCTGAACACATTCTGTACTGTACAGGAGACACGGCATGTCCCTTGGCCAATCAGGATGCGGAACACAATGCAAAAAAATGCAATGTAAAAAAAAAACAACATGCAAAATTGCATAAAAAAATCAGCGAAACAGCAGAATATTTCACCGTATTCACTGTAACATGTAGCATCAGCATTTATTCATTTTTTTTAACAAGATCTCATTGGTTTGAAATAAGTCCTCCATTTTGTTTTCAACAGCTAATAAATACAAGAAGACAGAGACCCTGAGTATTAAAGACATGATAAACCGACTGAACACTCACAGCATCTTTAAGAAGACAGCGCGCCTCAGCCAGCAGATCAAACACGAGACCGGGATTGTTCCTAAGGTTTGGACACTATTTTTACACTTTTTATAGATCTGTACTGATGAAACACTGTGAAGGATATTTTAGTCTGACAAGTACAAAAATACTACTTTGTTTCAGCACAGGGTCGTAGAAAATGTTTTTTTTTATAAAGTTTGTGAAGATCAAACCTGAATTTCACAGTGATTCTTTCTATGTTGGCACTAATCAAGAACTGCTGCAGATAATGTAGATTTAAAAAGTGCTTATGACAGATTAAACTGATTATAATTAGAAAAAAAGTAAAAACGTGTCATGTGGACTTTAAAGTATACCTAAATCAGCAGTTTTCAACCTTTTTGAGCAGAGAAAAGGGTTAAAGACAATATGACAAAGTAGCCTGTTATTAAATGTTTGATTTAATGATTTTTTTTCCCAATATAATGTTGCACCCCCTTGAAATTGACCCGTGGCCCCCAGGTTGAGAACCTTTTGGCTTAATGTTTGGCTTAAAATCTCTTGTTTACAGCTGGTGGATGAGGAGTTTGACGCTCTGGAGGGATTCTTTTACCTTTTGGAGAAATGCATCCTGGAACTTTTGGAGAACGTGGAGACCTACCTCAGCCACCTGCAGGTAACTGACTGAATGAGGAAGTCTTCATATATGACAGGAGTAATCAGGGTTTCATCATCAGGAAGGAAGTCAGACTAATTGTAGCTGTTGTGTTTCTGTTGTGGGCATGTTTAGAAAAGTGCTTCCTGTAAATAACTGTTACAATTTAAGAGATATGATAACAAACGATTGCAGCACAGTGACTGACCAGCGCTCACACCTCACAGCAAGAAGGTTCCAGGTTCGACTCTTGGGTTCCTGGCCTTTCAGTGTGGAGTTTGCATATTCTCCCTCGCATTATTAAATCAAAATGTCATAAGCGAATGAACAATTTCTGATTTTCATGAATAATACAATTTATTCATAAATCTCTTCTACCTCGACACCTTCAGTCATGATAGTTCAACCTTTATTCGGTTAAAAAAAGAGTTGATTACTAAAATATTTCTTGCTGCAGGCTTCTACTTCATACCTCTAAACAATTTGTTACTCAAAAAGCAAAAAATATTGGGTGGAAAAATGGTCAAACTGTATGTTTATAACTTTTTTATGACTGGAAAACTAGCTGTAGTGCACACTTGGTCTCTACATTGGAAAGTGTCCTGTTGGTTTTCCACTGTAGCCGTGACCGCCGCTGCAGAGGCTTAAATGAATGCACAGTTTAGTTTTTTTCTCCTGTAAAATGAGTCACGAGCTCAAACTTCCTGAGTCAAACACATGAGTCTCTGTGAGCGCTTCTACTCTAAATTTAACCTTTGGAAATATTTATTCCTGACAGAGAAACCATCAGTAAACAACCAACATTTTAGTTTCCTACAATCCAACAACTATGCATGATTTATGTGGGTGCTTGAAACTGTTGGATTGCATAATATATTTAGCTTTTGATAGAAGAAGTGTATGTAGCATGTGTTCTTAGTTTTATCCAGCGAGTGCAGATAGAGGACACATACATGTTTTTCTCATTCTCATTTTCATATAGACAGCATATACTGCAGCAGCACATGCACAGATTCAGGATTGGCTGCAGGTCGTGGGGTTTACGCAGTGAGGATTCAGATCAGAGAGACCTTTTATTTATTTATAACTGGATTTTAGAATTGAACCTGGCAACCCAAATGAGAGACTCGTGTGAGGCTTATTCTGCCTTAGAATTGTTATCAGCAAAAGCTAGATTTGATTTGCATATTTATACGTCATAGCTATGGAGACAGTTTGACATTTGAAATAAAAGATTACACACAATCCCTTTTAAATACTTTCGTTAATAGCGTTTTGGTCACTGAAAACTGGAATGACACATGATCCATGCAGGATAGATGGAAGAATAATGATTTTATTTTAACTTTGCATGCTAATTACAATGCCACTGTTATATTCTTCCTCTAATGTGTTTTATTTGCTAAGACGTATTTATACTTTGTACTAATAATGGCATTAAAACTGATTCTGTGGGGAAAAAAAAAAATAAAAATCTATATTTATGGAGCACATTTAAAGCAACTTCAGCTGACCAAAGTGCTTCGCATAAAATAAAATAAATAAATAAAAAAAAATAAATAAAAAGCAACTATACACATAACACTATATACAGGAAACATACAATAAAACACTAAAATATTCTCTCTAGCTAGTATTAAATGCCAGGGAGAAGAGGGGTGGGTCTTCAGTCTAGTCTTAAACAGTATTAAGAGTGAAAGGATGTGACAAAAAAAAAAAAAAAAAAGAAATATGTTACTGGCCCAAGTAATAATGCATGATATGGAGGTACAGTGTCCAACTTTCTGGATGTGGCATGTCACCTGCATGATTCAGTGGAAACAGAAAGTTAAAAACCTACTTTGGAACATGGGGATAGATGAGTTATTTCCTGTACTGTAGACTGTTTTAGCCAAAGAAACAACATTTCCCTGGAAACAAACAAGAGGAAGCCCTTTTCCAGGCCAAATAAGACTCAGTTTTGCAGAAGTTGCGCTTTAAATAAAGGTATTGAATAGATGCTAAACTGCTATGTTTAATATATGTCCAAATACTAACCCGTGTGTGTGTGTGTGTGCTGGTCTGTGTTAGGCCTTTCTCTCGTGTAAGACGGAGGAGTTTGACCTCTACATGGACGCTCAGAGAGAGGCTGTCTGTTATAAAGAGATTACCACAGCGCTCAGACAGTGGATCCTGCCCACGTTTGTGAGTACACAGCATGTTTAGTCTGCGCTCCGCACTCTACTGGGACTCGCGTTTAGAAGTGGGTTTGGCCATGTTTGTGCACAGTTGTATGTTTTATCTCATTTCAGACTTGTGTGGGATCTGATTTTTGTTTTTTGAGCGGCAATGGCTTAATGGGTTGAGTATTTACCCACCAACGCAAATGTCTGTGGTTCAGTTCCAGTGTGTCTTTGAAAGATGAATTTTCTTATGTGTAAATTGGGGAATAATCATGACTAGTCGATATAAAAATAATCATTCTATTGTATTTTGATAATTGTTTAATTATTATCGGGACTATACAGCCTCTAAAACACACATGCAAACAGCAACATTATTAAATCAAAATGTAATAAATGCATTATTATACTTTACATATTATTATTGTGAAATGTGGGATTCATATTTTTATCCTTTAAGGCGCTGTACCTGATTTTTACTGTCTTAAAAGCATGAAAAAATGAACTTTAAACAGTTTCCAGTGGTCTGAAGTTATTTCTTACTTACCTTATGCATTTAGAGCATCATAATTATTCACTGCAATGAGTTAATAAACGCTTTACACAACTTTTAGAGACCAGAGCAGCGTTTTGCCATCACTGTAATGCTAACAACAACTTGCTAAGGCACACTTCCTGACTATTTGTTCAAAAATATACTTTCTAATTTGATGCTGACAACATGGAGCAAGAGCTAATTTTACAATATATCTGTACTGTGGCAAGACAAATTTTGCTCAAATATATGGGAAAATTGGGTACTGGACTTTTTATAATTCTGATTAATTTAGTCTATATCAGCTCTAGATGAGGCTATTTACATTTTTCCTCTGACCTCTGATCCTTCCCTCCTGTCTCCTCTTTTCCCTTGTTTACTGTGTCTCTGTCTGCTCAGGAAAAGCGATTACGTGCCCTCATTCACAAACCTCTCTGCGCGCTCCGGGACCTCCTAGTCGGACCCAGGAATCTGATCCGGAAAAGACTGGACAAACTTCTAGACTATGAGCTTATTGAAGCCAAGAGCAACCTGAGCTACGAGGAGCAGGCTGCAGCCAATACATACAAGTAAACAACCACACGGCTAAGACTAGAGCGGGACTAGAGCGGGACTAGAGCGGGACTAGAGCGGGACTAGAGCGGGACTAGAGCGGGACTAGAGCGGGACTAGAGCGGGACTAGAGCGGGACTAGAGCGGGACTAGAGCGGGACTAGAGCGGGACTAGAGCGGGACTAGAGCGGGACTAGAGTTAATCGAAGCCATGAGCCAAACTCTTGTGAGTAAGTTTGTTTTGCAGTTTTTTTCCTTGGTGAAACACTGTCTGAAGATAAAACTTCACTCGATCAGGACGGGACCTCTGTTATTATAGGATCCGAGAGTTGGACTAAAACACTATTTTTAACCTCCTACACACGTGCAAGTATTAGAGGACATGACAGAACATATCATTTGGGTAATTTTGGTTTTCAGTGCACAGATCACAGGCTGTGCCAGAGCCATATCTGAAAGTAAACACTGTCTGTGATTTAGTGTTTTCTGCTAGACCTCACACTGCTGTTATTGTATTACTGTGAAGAACTTCAGCATTACACCTGTAAATACATGCTTCATGGAGCTAGACATGAAGTCATCTTAGCCTGTAGTGCCATCTGGTGGTGTAAAAGAGAACTATGAGCTTTTTTTTTTTAACTGTTGTGAAAGTTCTAATTTGGAGATATTTAACCAAGATATTTATGAATAATCTGTCTTAGAATTTCAATCTAAATTACAAGACTATTCTAACAATAGTTAATGAAAATTATTCAATAAACTGTCTGTAATTTTTTCAATGCTGTAGTTCAAAACAGACTATAGGCATAGTCTCATTACATAATAATAATACATTATATTGTATTTTGATTTACTTATTTTTAATTTTTCTTCCCCCTTCCCCACAGGACAATGAACACCCTCCTCCTCACAGAGCTACCTCGGTTTAACACAGTGTCTCTGCAGCTCATCTGGAGACTCCTGGGGACGTTCAGCTGTTTACATAGAGACCTGGCCTCAGACATGACACAGCTCTTCCAGACCTTTGCTACACAGGTACGACTCTGTTTAATGTAATTTACCTTCCACATGAACTTGGGGATTCTTTTTTTTTTTTAATCCACTTATTACTGCAGTATGATGTTCATGTCCAGTGGTTGTACCTTTGAACAAGACTCATCATGCAGACATAGTTTACCACCATCTTGCGATGTCACAATTCAAATGTTATTGTAATGATTACCTTGAGGAGAAACTTCATGACATTAAAGAGAGGGTATTATATGAAATCGATCTTCTTTGCTTTCTATCATGTTATAACGTTGCTCCCTCATTAAAAACTTGCCTGAAGAGGTTTTAGATGTCATCCATGTATAGTTTGAGTATTTTAATGATCACTCCCGGGCCCTATTTGAACCCACCTTACAGTTAGTGGTAAGAATCTGTCCAATGCTCAGCCCACAAGCCTACGTCACGCATGCTCCCACATGACAATTCTCGATAAATATATATTTTTTTAAATGACACAAAACTTTACAATGCAACTTCACAAACCTGAAGTAGTTTCATTCACAGGATGCACACCGATTGTGTTATAATGTCACTCTGAATGGGAAGTGACTTGACACAGGGAGCAGAGGGGGGGGGGGGGGGAAGTCATACATTATTGACATGCAATGACCAAACTTGTTTAAAATGTGACTTTTCCTCTAGCATGTGACCAGCTAGTGCTTTATATCAATTTTATTTGTGTAGTTTGACTTGGAATGAATTTAATCTTCCTAATATTGTCCAAATAATTAATTTAGTTATTTTAGGGCTAAATTATCAGTTATCAATTCACTCATTAATTTTGACATTCCTACAACCACCGACTGTGGAGTGAATTCATATTGACAGGAACATAAAGCTTTGAGAGGCTTGTCTATCTTTGTTTTACCCTTCAAAAAGCTTAAGTATTATTGTGATTATGTAAAGGATGTTTTCCCGTTGTCTGTTTTGTAGCTCCCTCACAGCGGGATGGGCTCCAGTGCATTCTGGGATTGGGCAGAGGCTGCTGTGATGGAGGGCATGAGGAAACTGCAGGATCTGTGTCAGACTGTGGAGGAGGCTCTCAGCGCACCTGTCGCCATGGTCTGTGTTCACCACCATTTCCTTCAATATATAAACCACTGTCTGCTGTGCTGTATATGATGAGTCACTCCGATATATCTGTTTGTCTGCTTTATTTATATATTTATTCATTCATTCATTGCAAGACACTGTGCTTACACTTCCAAATGCACACAGGGTATCAATTTGTTAACTTATTTTTAGTAATGTCTGGTCACGTCATTCATCTGATTTAACTGTATTTGTTTATTTTTTATTAGTGGGGGGGGGTTACTTCTTACCCTTACTTACTTCTTACCTGTATCTGAACAATGTGTGTAATGCAGTATAATTTAATTTTAGAGGTGTACTGTGTAACCTTTCTATTGGAGGGTTTGTCACTTACTTGTCACTAAGGAGATGTTATTACTTTTATTGGAATGTTTCACTGTGTGGTATTAAACTAACTATTCTGCCTTCATGGAGACACATTTTCAAGGTATTTTTCTCAGAAATAAAAACACTTGTAATTGGGAAAAATAAACTCATGGATGGATGGATGGATGTCTTGTGGAACATTCCAGGCAAAGCAATAACATCTCCATGGAGAAGAGCAGGTGGTGGGTGATACACAAGGAAAGTTACACAGTGAACTTTATATGAATGTTTGAACTGTCTCTCCTGTCTAGACATGAGAAAAACTAAGTATGTTTATAAAAAGGTAGACTGAGTAATGCAGGGCTGTCCAAACTACGGCCCAAGGGCCAAATGCGGCCCTCAGACCAATATTTGTTGGCCCTCTTGCCTCCTCCTAAACTGGCCCAATTCAGGAAGTAGTTTTTAGTACAAACTGAAGAGATTCTACTGCTATAACCTGAATAACATCACACTGCATTGTGACACAGACATAAAAATAATCTTCCAAGTCATATTAAAGGTACAATGTCTCCATCAAACCTGTGTTAAATACACCATTTGACTCCCTGTATCGACTTTGTGTTTGTGGCCCTCAGCTTCAAATATGTTTCAGTATGCGGCCCTCAGTGAAAAAAGTTTGGACTCCTCTGGAGTAGTGCATAATAGCATCAAATTAAAGTGGAACTAAACACATTTTTTTGCCTACTAAACTTTGTATATGCTGTTTTAGTAGTATTATCTAATGTTCATAGTCCCTTTTGCCCATTTTTGTGCAAACTAGGTACATTTGCAGCATTCTGGACAAAAACGGGTAAAAAAGGAGTGCGTGCTGACTCCACTGGCCACTGCAATTTCAAGTACTATATTTTCACGATTATAAGGCACGAGTAAAAGTTGCGAACATCGTGGGAGCGATGGATGACAGACGGTGAACACAGGGAGGCAGCGCCGGGCGAGTTACGAGTTAGCTTGGGCTAACTCGTAACTCGAGTTAGCCCATTTAACTATGTGTTAAATGCAGAAAAAGCACCCGTAACTGAAACTGTGCTTTATAATCCGGTGCGCCCTATGGTTGTGAAAATACGGTACTATGTGACATCACACCGACTGCCCTGATTGAAGCCAGGTGTTTCTGATTACACATGGCTGGAGAGGTGGAGTGTAAAGTGTGGATACCTGTTAGACTAATCACACTGTTCTTTATACCTCCAGGCCCCACCCTCCTCCCCCCTCACCCCCCCTTCAGTCCTCCAGGCACTGCCCAGTTTAGCAGCTCTATTTCAAATGTGGTTGTGGGCGGAGTTTAGGTGTTTAGTCCCACTTTAACATACAGTGAACATAAGCTTCCACAATGCCTTGATTCTGACATCATTCTCACCCTGTATCCCCCCTCTGCCGTGTCCAGCCGGTGCACCCGTGTTGGGCCCTCCGTTACCATCAGCTGTGTCAGAAGCACCCTCGAGAGCGGATCTTCGAGGCGACGTGTGGGGTGGTGGGCAGCAGAGACCTGGACCTCAGCCTCATTAAAGGGGAGCTGGTGGCTGTGGTCAGTGAGAGGGACAGTAAAGGAGACCGCAGGCGCTGGCTCGTCGACGCTGGAGGTGAGATCGATCACTAATGTTGAATCTTATTATTAGCTGTTTGGGATTAGCTCCATAAACTGGCCATATCAATCTTAAGGGCCTTCAAATGATAACAATAATGTCTTAAAAGCTTCAGGAATAAATTTTACTTAAACTTCAATATTGTTTTTGCAGGGAAAAGAGGTTATGCTCCTGCCTCTAAACTGAAACAATACCAGGCACCACCAGCAGAGGGCCCCCCACCTCCATCTCCACAGCCCAACAGAGGCGACACCAGACTAGAGGGGAGGCAGCTGTCCAAGAGCTTAGACCTCCACCCCTCCCCCCTCTCTCCCCCCCCCCCTCTCCCTCCGCCTCTCCATCCAGCCCCATGATCCCGGTCAAACCCAGATCTCCAGCTATGCCCATGTTTCAGGTGAGAAATCATTAAATCCTTTCAAAATATCCACAAATGTTGAATGAGCGAATTCTATTAGTGATAAGGTCCTATATTCCAATCTTTTTTACAAGGAATAAGTGGTTTTCAAAGACAGAGTGCAGTATGTGATCTCTCGAGACCTGACTAGACCCCATTTCTTCCCGTGGGGCTATCTTAAAGAAAAGGTGTTTGTGAATATATGTTAGACAATAAACAACTTAAAATGCAATATTGAGGATCAAATAAGAGTCATAATCCCGGAAATGCGGAAATGCTTTCAAATATTATGCAAAGTGTGTTGGATCGGTGTACTCGATGCGAAATCGAAAATGGTGGACACTTAAAAAACATTATTTTTACTTCTACTAGTTTAAGCAGTGACAGGTCCAAGTGTAAGTGAATAGTTATAACCATATATATTGTCAAAAATCTCAGAAGGTTCAGTTTATCTACTGCTAAAATTTGGTGACTACAACTTAAGAATTATAGGAGCTATTGAAGATTTAAATGTGTCAGTGACTTTTGGGCCACCCTGTATATTCAGTATTAATGGTATGTACTCGGCTGGGAACTACCATTTTTTTGTTCCTGAACTGTACTCCTCTAGGATAACTTTTCTATGATAAAAATCTGTAGTTTTTATCATTCATTTGGTCATGCTGCCTTGTAACTTTCTGTACTACTTTGCTGCACCCACCAGGCATGCAAACTCAAAAGAAAGGAGTATCCGCAGTACCTTAACTCAGTATCGCACTGGTACCTTTAAACCACACCCAGCCGTTTTTCTGGTAAATTAGCGCTCCAACCTTTTACAACAAGAACAAAAATTTAGAAAAATATATAAACTGGACTGGTGCACTAAATCAATTAATGTTTTGTTTGATCCAATGGGTTTCCTAGCAAGAAGGTTTAAGCAACAAGAACAGCACTATTTAAGAAAAAAGCCTCATTATTTTTAGGCTGACGTGGACTATAAATATTCCACACTTCTCCACATGAATGCACTTAGCTTGACGGCTCTCTCGAAGTTAAGTCGTGACAAAAATGCCAAACTCAATCTTGTTCCTTTCCTCTCCCTGATGCAAAATGACTGTGACACAGAAGTAAACTCGCAGATGTTGAGAAAAGTTTGCGGTCCGACTGTTGGATGTTAATATTTCAGAGCGGCAGATGGAGCTGTCACGCGCACCGCTGATAAATGAGAAGGGATTTTGGCTTGGCTTTGGAGAAATCCTTTATTGAAATAAACTGAATTATTGTAGCAAAAACAAGACTGATAACTGCTACTTTGGACTAGCTTCTTTCCTGTTCATACTCTGGACCATATTCACTTTTCCTACTCTGCACCATGTGTTCAAACTCCTTCCTCTGTACCATATTTTCACTCTCCCTCATCTGTACCATAAAGTGCTAATTACATGCCAATTAAATGCTAATTAGAGCAGTTGTTCTAGTGTCTGTTCTCTAAGCAGAGCAGAGGCGAAGGCGTGTTAATGACACTGGGCCAAAGCTATGTCTTAGCACTGTCATGCTAATACTAGGCTAAAGCGTTACGTTAGCATGACAGCGCTAACACAGGGCTAAAGCGGTGCGTTAGCGCTGTCATGCTAAACGCTCCACTCATTAGAAACGCAGAGCAGGGACATAGTCAGAGCCTTAACCTTTTCACTCAGCGCTGCAGTCATTTGTACTCATCAGTGCTGGCTCGCTCTGCAGCAGGCTTATTAGAGCGCTCTGAAGGGACGGGCCGCAAAAGTGACGTTAGAAACACTAAGAGAATGGGAAAGATTTGAAAGGACTATGAGTTACAATGGAAAAATGACTCTTCTAATGATTGGATTCTGTCAGGCCAGATCGGGAACACTGCAAATCAACTATTTCAATGTCGCTCAAAGTTGAACTAAACACTAAATCAACTTCTTTTTTGCTACTAAACTGTGTATATGGTGTTTGAATGGCATTGTCTACTGTTCCTAGTCCTTTTTTTTGGCTGTTGTATTGCAAACTAGCCACAATGTTGTCTCGAGTGGCCAAGACCACTTCAAGTACGATGTGACATTACACAGGACTTCCCTGATCACAACCGGGCGCATCTGATTGCAAACACCTGGCTGCAGGGGTGGAGTCTGGTCTAACAGGCATCCACAGATCAATCACACTGTTACTTATACCTCTAGTCCACACCCCTTCTCCCTCCTCACTTTTTAGTCCTCCAGGTACTGCCCAAGTTAGCAGTACCACTCTAACTGTGGGTGGATAGCAATGGCGATCAAGGTAAACTCACCAGCACTGTGTATTCTTGTGTCCCTTCAATCAGGTTATCGCAGCTGCTTTGAACGATGGGTCAAATAGACATTATACAATATACTTTACTCTCTTTTCTTTGTTCCAGGTGGTGGCAGCGTACCCGTTCACAGCCAGGGGTCATCGGGAGGTCTCTCTCGGGGCGGGAGAACCAGTGCGAGTCCTGGAGCCTCATGATAAGAAGGGGAACCCCGAGTGGAGCTTAGTCCAGACACAAGGGGGGCAGAGCGGGTACGTGCCCTCCAACTACCTCACCACGGTCCCACAGACGAGCTACCTACGGCCCTACCCCTGAGAGACTACCACACAGACCAGTGCTAGTGTCGCTTTTGCACAATTTTATTTTATACTATTAACAGTGTTGAACTATTGGACTATCATCTGCTATTTATTCAGTGGCCTTTGAGCAAGCACTAATCGAACACAGCAAAAAAGAAAATGTCTAGGTTTTATTAAAATGATTTGTAATTTTGAATCTAAATTGGAGTCGTTTATAGAAGTTTATATATTTTAGTCACATAGTAGCCATTTTACGATTTTCTGTTTGGTTATAAGACCATCTGTTAATATTAAAGGTGCTATATTTATCATTTCTGGTGGGTCAGTGCCCTTCTTGTCTCTATGGAGATGTTAGTGTTTGGGCTTGAATGTTCCACAGTATGGCATTATACTGTCTATCTTGCATTTATTTCATTGCAAGTGTTTTTGTTGCTTAAAAAGAACTAGAAGAGCATGCATTCTTACAACATGCAGCTCCGCAGTTTTGACCAGGAACTTGAATTAGTAGTGTCTGCTACTTGTCTCAACGGAGATATTATAGATATAGTTTAATGCCGTGCTATGGGACATTTTAGGCATTGTCCCCACCTAAAAAGTTACATAGCACACCTTGACACGTCACAGAAATACATTGGAACAGAAATTTTAGGTCTAAAAAGATTTATAAAACGTATCACTCACAATTTCAAATCATTTTAAGATAATCTCTAGACATTACTTTGTGGCTGTGGTTTTGTGTATTTTTTTTACTAAAAGGTGTTACTGAGAAGATATCCTAACTGCTTTTGTATTAAAAAGCACCCTGGTTCTTTTGATTCTAGCACAAAAGCTAACTATAAGCAACTATAAGCAGTTTAATGAAGGGACAGTAGCATTGTTGCTGTTGCTGTTGTTGTTGTGATCATAAATACATTGTCTTTTGTCGAATGCACAACCTGGAATGTTCATGTAGATATGTAAAATGTTGTAAAAATGCAAGTATTTATTTATAAAATGTGCTCATATGTCGTGTTCCATTTGACTTGACCAAAATATATGAAGGAAGCTAAAACAAAACTGCCGTCACTCTTGTGTGTGGTTATTTTTATGTGTAGTAGGGCTGGGCAATACAAACACGCATGAGTATCTCTATTTTTTTGTGGAATATCCTTACAATAATTCACCAGTCCACCGGAAATGAGCTAAAATGTGCCTGTAAATGTCATGGTTAACCACAAAAAACAAAACCATAAAAATGTGGATAGAGCAGTGGTTCCCCAACCCAATGGACGGAGGATCGATTCCCACTGGGCCCAAGTTCTGTCCCAAACCAAGACACTTCACCCACTTTGCCAATAATATAAAAGCTGTGAGTGTGTTTTTGTTGCTAGTGGTCGGAGGGGCAGATGCCGCAGATTAGCAGCCTTACTTCAGTCAGTCTACCCCCAGGGCAGCTGAGGCAACAGTGTTGAGTAAATGAGAGTGTACAAGTGTAAGGTAATATTATTCTTAATAAGTAATCATTTTAGACAATACACTCGGTACTCTAATTTAGCATGACTCCAAAACAACAGTTACAGTTGTATCTGTGGAAACCCTCAGTCATCCAGGTCTGATCCATAGCAAAAGACAAAGTTTAAATCTGTCAACTGGATAAATCGCTGTAAGAGTGAAGACGTTTCACTGAGCTTTTGCACCGGTGTTGGTACATTTTCTTATGGAGTAGCTGTTTAGTTTCTCCAGTGTACCGTTCACTGCACTCTTCACTACACTGAATGGAGTAGACCACATTACTTTGTTTATGGCTTGGGGTTTTGTTCTTTGGGTGAACCAGTTTTTTGTCTTAAAGTGTTTGTAGGTTTGAAAAAGACAGGAATCTCATATTGTCTGAAAATTTTCTGCAGTTTTTCAGACACATCTGCTGTGTAAGGAATAGTTACACCTTTCCTTCTAGGTTCAGATTCCCTGTTGCCCTGTTTTTTGGCTCTCTTAGATCTATTGAAGGCCCATTTTGGATATTCACAAGCAGAGACATAATCTCTCCCCCATCTATAACTCCATCCTCAGACCCAAAACAAAGAGAACAATAGTAGGGTCCTTAAAGGTTGAAAAGGGTAGTTTAAGCTGAAACTGGAGTAAGCTGCAGTTTCAGTGTAGTTAGCTCCTCTCTTCAGACAGATATAAGGCAATGTCCATCAGCAATCTGACCAGAACTGAAGAAGAGGCTTGGATGAGCAACGAAACATCCGCACTCCTACAATTTTTCGTCCAGTTGACAGATTTAACTTTGTCTTTTGCAATTACAATAACAGATTTTTTATCTATCTCCCACATGCACATACTAACTGCATTTCCAAGTTGAACTTATAAGAGGGAAAAACCTAAATATGCAAATTTCATAAGCAAATGAAACGCATTGAAGGTGTTGTACTGTTGTTATGTTTAAAATGAGGAAACTACACAAACTCAAAAAGCACACATACATGCATCACATTTATGGAAACATGGAGGACTCAGACAGTTCTTCCTTTCATAAGTTAAGTGTCTGTGTTCTCTTTCTCTCCACCGGGGGCAGCGATCAGGATTGAGACTGACAGCTACACGACTCCTCATCATCTCCTGAGTGTTAAATGTGAAGTATAAGAGAATGAGCCAAACGGAGAGGGAGGAAGAGAGAAGGAGAGAGGGGTAGGGAGAGAGAATAGATGGATGGAGAGATTGAGTGTTTCTGCATACACTGGTGACTGCATCCATGGTAGTGAGCGTGTTTCCTTCATAGTAACAGTACAACTCTTCTCCACCTGACTCTTTTTCTCATCTCACTCTCTGTCACGGTCTCTTCTCTTTCTCCCTTTCTCCTTTTCCCTCTCACCTCCTCTCTCCTCACATCTTCCCTTTCTCTCCCTCTTTCTCTCTCCCTTCCCTCCCTCCTTGCCTCCCTCCCTCTCTGTCTTTCCCTCTGTCTCTCTCCCCTCCCTCCTTCCTTCCATCCCTCCCTCCCTGTCTCTCCCTCTGTCTCCCTCCCTGTCTCTTATATTTCTCTCCCCTCTCTTCCTCTTTCCTCTCCTCTCTTTCTTTCCTCTCCTCTTCTCTCTCTTTGCCGCTCTCTCACCTCATCTCTCTTCCTTGTCTCTATCTATCTCTTTCTTTCTCTTTATCCCATCTCCACTTTCTCTCCTCTCTCCCCTCATCTCTCTCCCTTTGTCCTCTCTCTTGCTCTTTCTTGCTCTCTCCCTCTTCCATCTCCTCTGTCTCCTCTCCTCTCTCCTCTCCTCTCTCTCCCTCCATGTCTCTTCTCTTCTTGCTTTTCACCGGGAGCGTCGTTTATTAATCATGTTTCTGTCCGTGTGAGCTGTCAGTGAAACCTGCTCCTCATGACTTTACCCCAGGAACTGCTCATGTCCAATTTACATAGAATACGAGCGAGAGAGACTACAGCGTGGGGTACAGGGAGAGAGAGAGCAAGGAATAGGAGAGGTAGAGAGAAAAGGGAGGGGGAAGAGAAGGAAAGAAAGGAAGGAGAGAGTAAGATAAGCTAATTGGTGGTTTTCAGATTTGATGATGGCAAGAGACACGTTGTACTTTACCATGAAATATCCAAAAGGTAAAGCCACAAATGTTCAAGAACCAAAGAACTGTTCATTTTAGCTCTCCTCATCTGCATTAAATCTTATTGACCTATAGAATGATGTGATGTCATCCAAACCCAGCAAAAGTGACAACAGCTTGGTCCTGGTCAAGTGAAGCCTGTCGTTTTCCCCTCTGCCACTAGAGGGAGCCCAAGTCTGTCAGTTACAAAAGGTAAATTTATATTTTAGCTGCTGTCTACACAGTTTATCTGCTTTTCTTTTTGCAGATATTATTGCTGCATCTTAAAATGTTCCACTTTATGGCATTACACATCTCTATGTGGCTTTTATTTATTTTATCTTTGTTATACGTGGGCTCATCTAACCAGAGATCTGGCCTCTAAATTGTCCTGCTGTCATCACCTTTTTGTCTCCATAGAGATAGATAACTTATACTGTGGAACATGCTATCAAGGCAAAGGAATAACATGCCCATACAAGTAGAAAAGTTACAAAGTACACCTTTAACCCTTTAAGGACTGAGCACATTATAGACTATTATTGCTCGCCTAGACTTTTATTCTTTTTTTAGCCATAAAAATCATGTTAACGGAAGTATCAGCATGCACTTTTGCCTTTTTTTCACACAACTACCTCTATTTTACTTAGCCATCTTTATTTTTCCTTTGACGCATCAAATAACTGACTGGGAGAATCCCAGCGGCACCTGCTCTGTGATTGGTCATCTTTGAGTGACAACGTAAGCACATTACCGTAATGACAGTAGCATATCTAAAGTGCCCCATGTCTCTGTTTTGAGATGCAGTTTAAATTTACATGAGAACACAACTGGTTGCACAGTCATGGAAAGCCCACAACCACAAATCTATCAGCGGGGATAGCATCCGACGCTATAGGGTTAAATATCATCACATTATTTCTGAGGTTGTAATTTATTTCATCTAGACACAATATAACTTCATTACGCCAAGCTGCATATTAGGAATTCCGACCACGAGTATCATAGCAACCAAAGAGCCAATCCGGAGCGAGGCTGTTCAAAGTAACGCCCCTTCCCACCCACACCGTTGGTTTAGCAGGGAGCGGGCCCTTTAACAACTCTGTCAATCAACCTGTTGCTAACGCTAGCAGGAGCGACCTCAGGGAAAGAAGGCGTCTGATTTGTTTGTTATTAATGTTCATATTTTGAGTTTCGGACACAAGAGAGAAATAAAAACACCGGGATCATGTAGAGCGGGTCAATACAAACATTTTAAGACCAAATTGACGAGTTTGACAACAGCAGTAACAGACAGGGGGGCAACAGTTTTTCAATGTGAAGTGAATTGGCGCCAGAGTCAATGGCAAGTGCACCCATGCTCACTTCCTAACGCAGTGGCTAGCAGGTTAGCTGTGTTCATTTATACAGTCTTTGGTACAGAGTCTAATTTAAATCTGCTCTTTTAAAAACGTTTACACCGTTTGACGAGCAGGTTTTCTTCTTTTACCGACTTCAGATTTGTCTCATATTTGTTGACGATTCTCAGTGACCCGGGGAAATGAAAGCCTTAAAAACACTACGGAGTCGTATATTAAAAATGCATTGGTTTTCCCAGCAGACCACAGCCTCTTCACACATTTAAATGGCGTGAGCCGCAGCAGAGCGCCCCCATGTGGAGCTCAGCGGTGCAGAGGTTTCACACCAAAATGAAAACGAAATGTCAGCGTACTGTATATTGTCCTCATATGATCTATGGTGTGTGTGTGTGTGTGGGAGGAGAGGAGGAGGGAGAGAAGAGAGAGCACGAGGAAACGCAGGATGGAGAAGAGGGATAAAGAGGGAGCGAGGGAGATGGAGAAGATGGAGGAGGCAGAAGGGGACAAAAGAGGTAGGCAGAGACAGATGTGAAGAGAGAGAGGAGGCAAAGAAAGAGCGAAATGACAGATTGAGGAAAGAAAGTGGGGGAGGAGGGAGGTGAAGAAAGAAGTGAGGATAGATTGAGCCAGAGGGAGGAAGAGAAGAGAGACGGTTAAAGGGACAGAGAGAGAAATGAGGGAGGCGAGAGAGGAAAGAAGCAGAGAAGCGAAGAGTGGAGGAGAGAGGTGGAGGGAAAGGAAAAAGGAAGCAGGAGAGAGAAAGAGGAGAGAGGGAGAGAACAGAGGAGATAGAAGGGGGAAAGAGAGGTAGAGTGAGGGAAGAAAGGAGGGAGGGAGAAACCGAGGTGGAAATGAGGGGAACAGGAGGGAGGGAGGGCAAGAGATGAGGAGGAGAGAGAGAGGGAGAGGGAGGAAGGAAGGAAGGGAGAAAGAGAGAACTGAGAAGGGAAGAAAAAGACACAGAAAGACAGAGAGTGGGGCAGCTGGAGAGAGGGATGGAGGAGAGAAGAGAGAGAAAGACCGAGGGGGAGAGGAGGAGGAGGAGAGAGGAGAGAGAACAGAAGGAGGGGAAGAGGAGGGAGGGAGGGCAAGAGATGAGGAGGAGAAAGAGTAGAAGAGAGAGGAAGGAAGGGAGAAAGAGAGAACAGAGAAGGGAAGAAAAAGACAGAGAAAAGAGAGAGAGTTTGGTAGTTAGAGAGAGGGGTGGAGGAGAGAGAAGAGAGAGAAAGACTGAGGGGGAGAGGAGGAGGAGGAAGAGAGAGAGAACAGAAGGAGGGGAAGAGGAGGGAGGGAGGGAGGGAGGGAGGGAGGGAGGGAGGGCAAGAGATGAAGGGGAGAGAGAGAGGGAGGAAAGAAGGGAGAAAGATATAGAACTGAGAAGGGGAGAAAAAACAGACAGAAAAGAGTGAGTGGGGCAGCTAGAGAGAGGGATGGAGGAGAGAAGAGTGAGAAAGACCAAGGGGAGAGAAGGAGGAGGAGGAGAGATAGAGAACAGAGGGAGGGGGTAGAGAGAGAGGGAGAGGGGGGAAGGAAGGGAGAAAAAGAGAACTGAGAAGGGAAGAAAAAGACAGAGAAAAGAGAGAGAGTGGGGCAGCTAGAGAGGGATAGAGGAGAGAAGAGAGAGAAAGACCGAAGGGGAGAGGAGGAGGAGGAGAGATTACACAGAGTGAGAGGGCTAGAGAGGGAGGGATGACAGGAACAAAGAAGAGAGAGAGAATGATGACATTGAGCTGAGGTGAGGTGGCAGACTCCTGACACAGCAGCCCTCGTACTGCATGTTACTACTGTTTTGGGCCGTTACTCTTCCTTGTGTTGTGTATTTAAAGGTTCAACTCACACGACCTTATGAAGTGAATGCATTTTTACATAAAATAGTTGTCTCTCCTCTAATATTGTAGCATAAATGTGCTTCAGGCATCACGAGGCACAGATTTTCCCCATGTATTTGAGCAAAATGTGTCTTGTCCCAGTACAAACAGCTCTCGAGGTCAAAACAAGTCCACTGTGTTCTAACTAATTATAAAGCTACTTATTGTTAGCTTTATTTTACAGAAAAACTTCACTTAGATCTCTGAAAGTTGTGAAAACTCATCATGGTGAATAATTAAGATGCTGGGAATGCATAAGGAAAGTGAGGAATAACTCTGGACCACTGCAAACCGTTCAAAATGAACTAGTTCTGTTTTGTTTGACAGTAAGATTCAGTGGTATTGATAATATCTGCTCAAAGTAACTCCGAGTGAGCCATTGGCAGCAGTAAATCTCTCACTACGCTAATATAAAAACCTATAATATACTATTTGAGTGCACAGGCAATAAGGGGATTACAGCAGGGAGGTTGTGGGTTCGATTCTCACATTGTGCCATTGCTTTATTACAGTCTCAAATATGAGCATCTCTGCGAAAACACAACACAGCACAATTATTTTAGTCCAAAATGTTCATGTGGAGGTATGAGTCAAGAACAGCTGTTCAAAGAGAGAAGGAGAGGGGGAGGGGTGGAAAGAGAGAGACGGAGAGAGAGGAAGGGAGGGGAGGGAGACAGAGAGGGAGAGACAGAGGGAGAGAGAGGGGAGGGGAGGGAGGGATGGAAGGAAGGAGGGAGGGGGGAGAGAGACAGAGAGGGAGGGAGAGGGGAGAGAGATAGAGGGAGAGAAAGGGAAAGTGAAAGATAAAGAGATAACAGGGAAAGAGAGAGAGAGTAAAAAGAGTAGGGAGATTGGGGAAAGAGAGAGAGCGTGAGACCGGGGAAAGAGAGAGACCAGGGAAAGAGAGAGGGAGATTGGGGAAAGAGCAAGAGCGAGAGACCGGGGAAAGAGAGAGGGATAGGGAGATCGGGGGAAGAGCGAGAGACCGGGGAAAGACAGAGAGAGACCGGGAAAAGAGAGAGAGAGAGACTAGGAAAAAAGAAAGAGGGTGAGACTGGGGAAAAAGAGAGAGAGAAGGCTGGGGAAAGAGGGGAAGAGAGAGAGACCAGGGAAAGACAGAGAATGAGGGAGAGCATGAGAGGGGGAGAGAACAGAGGGAGAGGAGATAGGAAGAGAGAGAGAGCGAATGAGTGAGGGAGACAGAGGGAGAGATAAGGAGATAACAGGGAAAGCAGAGAGAGACACACAGGAAAGAAAGAGAATGAGAGAGAGAGAGGGAAGAAAAAAGAGAAAAGAAGAGCATGAGAGGGGAGCCAGACAAGGAGAGAACAGAGGAAGAGGAGACAGAGAGTGAAGGGGAGAGAATAGTGAAGGGAGAGGGGGAGAAAGGGAGAGGAGTAAAGAAGAGCATGAGAGAGAGGGATATATGGGAGAGAGAGAAAAGAAGGGAGCGAAAAAAAGAGACAGATGGAAAGAGAGCGAGAGAGGGAAGGAGGAGAGAGGAGGCAGAGAGACTCAAATGAAATAAACTTTAATAGGCCGAATAAAACTAGTCCAGATGCATTTAAAATTGTTGAAGAGAAAATATAAAACCTCAGCACTAGACACAGGTTCAGCCAAAACCGCTACAACAAGAAAACATAATAATGATAATCACAACTGACGACAGCCTGTAAGCAAATTATGTCACATTTTATCGTCCCATAATCAGGAAGTGCACGTTAGCATGCTTGCTGTGGTGACCATGATGGCAAAACTCTCAAAAAAAGTCGTGAAAAGCACTTATAAACTCATCATGGTGAATAATTAGAATGCTCAGAATGCACAAGGTAAGTGAGGAATAACTCTGGATCACTGCTTTTCATGTTTTTAAGACAGTAAAAAAGTGCCTAGAGTAAAAAGTGTGAGACAAAGCTTAGGAGAGTACTTCAGATAAAAAGGTCGGGGGTCACTAGTGTACACTTTAGCTTTAGTTTCAGCTCGCATTCATAACATCTCCTCATATAAACTCCATGTACTTTTCACCACTGTGCTTTTGAATACATCCGCCATAATCTCCCATAAAGCCTTCAGTGATTCATATATGGGCCAGAACGTACTGAACTCTGGGCAACTCTCACTGCTAATTTTAGTAACATGCCGTTTCTTTGACACACGTGTTTCCTTAGCGTGCTCAGAAGCTCGCTGGGTCCTGATGCTGCGTCAGCGGAGATACAGAAGAAGAGCTGGAGGGGACTGGAGAACTCTGAGTGACCGCGGAAGTGATGCATACTGGGAGATTGAGTTCTTCGAGAGAGTGAGCGAGGGAGGAGGGCCTGTAATCCGATTTATTCCCCATGTATTTGAGCGAAATGAGACTTGCCCCAGTGCGGATATGCTGCTGAGGTCAAAATAAGTCTGTGTTCAGTTACACAATTTTTTTTTTTTATGCATCTTTATTGTCTGATGATCAGGAGGTGCGTGTTAGCATGCCAGTTGCTTTATTATAGACTCCACAAGACTCCACCTGATGCTCAAGAACCTGTCGAGAACCATTATAAAGATTCACTATGCAGTATTGGTAATATTTGGTTGAAGTATTTAAGTATTTCATTTTATTTTATGATTTTATTTAGAGATTAGATTAGAGATAGACTGTAGATACACTGTGCAGCTCTTCTGGTCCTTGGAGATGTGTTTGCTTTGCCTGGAATGTTCCTCAATATATCTAACTCCGCCAGCCCAAGTTTCAACCAGATCTGCGGAGAGGCGCTAAAAGTAAGAGTGCATGTTTTTAAAGGCATTTTTGAGCAATAAAAACATCTGTAACTGAATAAATGTAAGAGAGATATGTTTAATGTCATACTGTGGAACATTCCTGGCACATGTGGATGTAGACCAGCAGATAATGGGCTACAACCAGAAAATTTACAGAGTACAATAGCATTATTCGTGTTAAGGTTAAGGTTTTGTCCTCTGCATTTGACCCATCCTTCAATGCCACTGGGGCAACCTGTCAGGGGACCCAGCTTCAGACCTTTTTGACCTAGTATTGGTCAGGACCACCTTAGCTTGAGGAGCGAATACGTTTTTAGGTGATTTTTATGATATTTGTTCTGGGTTGATAGTTGAAACTAGAACGCTCAGAGGAAACCCATCCAGACTCGGGGAGAACATGCAAACTCCACACAGAAACACCTGGGAGTTGAACCTGAAATCTCCTTATTCCACCATGCTACTGTGCCAAAATACTTAAGTAGATTTTTCCTTGTGATATCTTTACTTTTACTTCAGTATTTCTATTTCTATTTTGAAAGTTTACCCGCCAAACAGCTATCAGTGTTTCCCAAATGTAGGCCTATATCTTTCTAATAATGAAAGTACATGATTAAAGGTCAGGTGCCGTAAATCTGCATTGTTTTCCCCGTGTCCCTCGCAGTGTTCTCCAGGTCGCATAGTCTCAGTGTGAGTGATGGGAGTCGCTCATTAAACCTCTGCAAACACACCATACATCAAAAGTGTGCGAAGGTACAATCTAACGACCTTTTTCTCAGCCCACACAAAGCGCTGAGTCAGAGCAGGCAAAGGACAAACAAATGAGACCAACCTGGAACACAATATTCTATTACAGTTATTACAGTAGCAGAGTGGTTAGCCCACCTGCTGAGATCCAGTGGATGTGTGTAAGTGACGTCTATGTGCTCATAGTTGCAGAGCTGAGGTGCAAAGGGATCGACAACTGAACCTGTAACGTTGCAAGTGGCTTAAAGAGGGAATAGAACATGCCTGAAGTGGATTTAGATGTCATCCATGCATGTTTCCGTAATCTAGCGATCTCTCCCAGGCCCTAATCCATTTCCAACAGGTAACATGAGGATCTAAATAGGTTATGTGCCCATAGATGTGTAACCTGTGGTATTATCACATGTAAATGAGTTACAGTTGCCAAAATTAGTCTATGGGTTTCAGGCTGATGAAAAACACTGCTCCAGAATCGTTGCCAGTAGAGATTATCAATCAAATATATCTTCTGTGAATGGTGAAAGATCCTCAAAATGAAGCCTATAAATTGGACACAGAAATCGAAGAATAACACTTAAACTCAAATATTTAATTTTGTAACTTAAGTAAAAGTACAGATATCAAAGCAAAGAAGTACTCAAGTAAAAGTAATACATGGAAAAACTGACTTAAGTAAAGTATTAAATTGCCTGTTTAAAATGTACTTGAGTAAAAAGTAAAACTATTCTGCACAAAGTATGAAATCTAAAAACTTAAATTGTAGTGATTTTGATTAAGATGTGTGCTGAATTTTGTTCAACAGATTGCAGCAGGTCTCAAACAATAATAAAACATACTTTAACTTTTAAATCCAGTTAAAAAATGTAGAGGAGAAGAAAGTACAGATACCTGCTCTCAAATATAGTAAAGTATAAGCAGAAATCTACTTTAAAATCTACTTAAGTTAAATCCAGATACCTAAAATTTATACTTAAATGGCTCATATTACACTATTTTCTGAAATAAATTTCTATTCGATTTTTAACAACAATGTAATTTTTTTTTTACAAATTACATTGTTATTTCCACATCACAAACAGACCTGGAGCTGTGTTTCGTTTCATTCACACATGTTTAACACACAAACCCTGTATATATAGGCTGCATTCTTCTCTTAAATGGAAAACACTCTGCTTCACCTTGTGATGTCATGTGGTAATACACGAAGTGCTCCACTATGTTTTTAAACTCCATACACCTTCATTGGAATCATCAGCCCTGGAATTGCCAACCTCTACTGAACTAAAAGTAAAATGTAGCTGTTAACTTCACAATGACCGTTTCATGACATCACAAAGTGCAACAGAGCATTTTGAGCTTTGGAGATGTAGACAGACTAACATATGTGAATGAAACTAAACACAACTCCAGGTATGTTTTTGATGACGTAACATTATTAAACACAGTTTAAAGCTCACAAGAGTAATTTTTTGCATAATACAGGACCTTTAAGTACAGTACTTTACAGCTTTTACTTTGATGCGTTCCACACTGGCCATGGGTTTTCATATTGCACGCTTGACTATATCATTTTGACATTTTTATAGACACGCTTTCTATATTTAAACTGCTATCAATTTCTAAGCAAAACTGACCTACAGATCTAGTTTAGCATTGACTGTTTGACTAACCATTAGAATACACAGTAAGCAGACAGACAGCACCCCCACATCTGGTATTTTCAAGTTAAGGCTCATTTAAAAATTCACTCTAAACATGTCACTATTTACTATCCACAAACTGTGCTTATTAATAAACCGTGGCATTTTGGCGGTTGATGGCATGAATACTTTTCCGAGGAGACATAAACCCCAAAATACACCAGAGACATGCAGTCATACACCTGCCCTATTTCCCATACAGTAAACAGAGCCACACACAGACAGAAATAGGCCTCCCCCCGGCACATGTGATGCACTTTAAATGTAGTCCAAGGCTCTCATGGATCACATGCGCTTCATTAAAACGGCACTGCCCTCGCTTGTCTTAATTATAAGTCTATGTTCAGAAGCTAACGTGACAGAGGAGCTGCTAGTTAAAAGGTTAAAGTGAATCTGATACGCTTTGTGGCTAATATTGTTATGCTATGTGATAGGACTCAAAGGACAGTGCGCATAGCAGACGAGTCGCATGTGCACACCGACTTTAGCATAAACATGTTTAGTCTATATAAATGTGTTTACATGACTTACTGTAACCCAAGTTCAAGCAAATGAACAGTAGGTTTACGCCACATATTGCGAGTAACCTCCAGTTTACACCAAACCGGTAATAGTGTGCGGGACGACATAAACCTGCAGTAACAGCCAGGCCTGTCTGCAGAAAATTGAGGGCCTGGGGTAAGAAGCCTCTCATGGGACCCTCTCTAATGTAAATTAATACTGTCAAGTCTTTTTTCACCTTCAAGGCACTTTACATCAAGGAACCACTCGCCCAGTCACACACGCTAACACTGGGGGCATGCTAGGTTAAGTGTCTTGCCCAAGGACACAATGACAGCGTTCATCTGTGGGACCAAGATTTGCTTCGCCAACTTTGAGATAAGTGGACAAACGCTTTAACAACTGCGCTACTGTCGCTAGGTGGAAGATCAAATTCTGGGTCCTAAAAGCCTAGGGTCCAGGACAACAGAGTCCTTTGTCCCCCCGTCTGCTGCCCTGGTAACAGCGTGCACGAAGGAATCGCTTTTATTATTGACCAGACAATACTCGACTAATGTCACACACGCATCCAACTGTTCTAACGTTTCATGGATGATGTTTTAGTGACTGCAAAATCCATTCTGCGCCTAAGTTGTGATGAAAGAATGAGCTCGAATGCCTATCTGAATCTAGCTGTTCATGAGTTTTTCTGTACTGCTTCTGTATTTTTTAAGCTAATAGGGTCAATGCACAGTAATGAACTTATGCCTTACACAAATGTAAATATCCTGGACTATAGCTACAGAGTGAATCTAAATCCCAAGAAACAGCACAAGTCAAACTTCATCACTTCATCCTGCTCATTCATATGGATAAAGTGCATCTTTTCTTCTTCTTCTTTCTTCTTCCAACTCTGACCTCTCTGTCCTCCACTCTCATTCCCCCCTACCCTCTTCATTTATCTCTCTCCTTTGTCTCTATCTCTCTGTCTCTTTTTGTCTCTCTTTCTCTTGTTCAGTCCTCTCCCTCTTCTCTCCTCTCTCTCGTCTGCCTGCCCCCCCTTTCCCTTCCTGTCATCTCTCTCCTTTCTCTATCTCTCTCTCTTGTTCAGTCCTCTCCCTCATTTTCTCCTCTCTGTCCTCCACTTCCTCTCTCTCTTCTCTCCTCTATTTCATCTGCTTCACTCTCTCCTCTCTGTTCTCCATTCTCCCTTTCCCTTCCCTTCCTTTCATCTCTCTCCTTTCTCTCTCTCTCTGTCTCTCTCTCTCTTGTTCATTCCTCTCCCTCGTTTTCTCCTCTCTGTCCTCCACTTCCTCTCTTCTCTCCTGTCTCTCATTTGCCTCGTTCTCTCCTCTCTATTCTCCACTCCTCCTCTCCCTTCCCTAACTTTCATCTCTCTCCTTTCTCTATATTTCTCTCTGTCTCTCCTCTCTATCTCTCGCTCTTGTTCAGTTCTCTCCCTCATTTTCTCCTCTCTGTCCTCCACTTCCTCTCTCTCTTCTCTCCTCTATTTCATCTGCTTCACTCTCTCCTCTCTGTTCTCCACTCTCCCTTTCCCTTCCCTTCCTTTCACCTCTCTCCTTTCTCTCTCTCTCTTTCTCTCACTCTTGTTCAGTCCTCTCCCTCGTTTTCACCTCTGTCCTCCACTTCCTCTCTCTTTTCTCCTCTCTCTCCTCAGCCTCTCTCTCTCCTCTCTGTTCTCTACTCCCCCTCTCCCTTCCCTTCCCTTCCTTTCATCTCTCTCCTTTCTGTCTCTCTCTCTGTCTCTATCTCGCTCTCTCTTATTCACGCCTCTCTCTCGTTTTCTCCTCTCTGTCTTCCACTTCCTCTCCCTCTTCTCTTTCTTTCTCTCTTTCTCAGTTGGGATGTTCTGTAGATATAAACTGCATTCACTATAAACACATGGACAGACTTGTTGCTAAATTGCTGCTAAAAGTTTGTTTTTTTTCAATGGTTCATGCCTGTTGCTGTCAGCAGATGGAGCTCTAACACAAATATAAAAGCTGGAAGTGGGACTTTGCATTTTAAGAGGCTTTTCCAAATATAGCCATAATTTTAAGTTGTAAAAATCTAATCTAAGTATCAAGATGGCCTAAATCATGTTTAAAACCCAATAAAGACCGAAATAAAACATATGACCGTGTTAATCAGGCCTAATGTAAGAGCTTAAAGGGGCTGCACCTGCTTTTTATTGTCAAGATTCACTTATGCATCCCAAGCATCCTAATTATTCACCGCAATGAGTTTCTAAGCACTTTTTCGTTTTTGCCATCACGATAATGCTGAACAACAACTAGCTAACTAACAGTGCACTTCCTGATTCTCAGACAAAGGCTTATATAATACAATTAGATGCAGACAGGACACAGCTGACTTATTTTGACCTCAAGAGCTGCTAATATAATATATCTGTACTGGGGCAAGACAAATTTTGTTCAAACACTTGTGGAAAAATTGGGTACAGGGCCTTTAAGACTCTCTCTATCACTTCTACATTTAGCACACAATTAACTACATGTTTTTGCACATTTCTTTGCTCCATTTTGTATTCACTCTAAATGCTTCCATGTTCTGATCTTACAAATGGGAGCTGCAGTGCGCTAGTGGCATGACGTGTGTGGTGAGGATGAGTCACATATGAAACATAAATAAAAGACACAGAGATACAGACACACAGAGACAGAGAGAGGCTTTTCACCACAGGAACACACTGTACAATACTGAGATTTACTCTCACACTCAGAACAACCCCCTCCCGCCCGTGCCGCTGGTTTAACAGGGAACGGGCACTTAGCAACGCTGTCAATCAAAGCTGTTGCCAACGCTAGTGGGAGCAACCTCAGGGAAAGAAGCAGTGACGTGCGGTAAGGTTCATGGCTGGTGAGGCACTGATGTCGTCACAATCAGATTTACAAACATGTAAACCAGGTGTCTGTACATTTGGTCCTCGGACAATGTCACTCCCAGTGACTTGGGGCCAGAATAAAAGAGAATTTAAAAATAAAAGTTCCAAAGTCCGTATGAAATAGCTCTAATTGTATGAAATAAAAAGCAAGCTGGTTTTGTATTGTTTTTTATCCTTATTCTGGGAGTTGCAAGAATCCCTGGGCTCACGAGTGCCCCCTACCATGAGGGTGCCCCCCTACCACCAGGTAACTACGCGCCTCATCCGGCGCCTTTTCACAGCTGCTTAAAGCAGCAGCGTCACTGCTGAGCTACAGCACAGTCAGTCCATGTGAGGCACGAACGGCTGGTGCCTCACCATGCGTTTCTTCTCAGTATTTCAACGGTAAACGTAAAGAATGAGCAATTTTGAATGAAAAAAGAATTCAAATTGCTAAGTTAAATAGAAAATAACTTTATAGTAATCACTGGATAAATATAACCATTTCATTTTTCTTTTCTCTGTGATGAGTCCCCTGACTGCACGTCACTGGAAAGAAGGCACTTCATTTGTCTGTCATCAATGTTCATATTTTGATTCGTGGACAAAATAGCGAAATAAACACACCAGGAACATGTAGAGAGGGTTAATATGAACATTTTAATACCAAAATCGAGAGACTCACTGCAGCAGTTGCAGAGACAGGTGATTTCCAGAGTCGAGAAGACGGAAGTGTACCGATAATCACTTCTTTCTTGGAATACAGCGGCTAATTAGCTTGTCCAGTTATATATACAGAGTATGTGAGTACCCTGTATTGTGTTGTGTGTTGTGTTTTTGTTTTTTGTTTTTTTACTCTTATAGTAAAAAGAAAAAACAATACTGTATAAAATGTATTCCTAAGCAACTACTTGATCGACTGCCTGAATATCTCCCCTGTTTGTTGAACTTTGACACAGGAACTTACAAGATCTCCTGACTGTCTAGGTCTAAAAACTGGCCTATATACACTGCGGACATTGCAGTCAAGTTATGGGAACATCAGCAAAAAGGAACATGAGAAACTAAAGAAATACCAGGCCTGGAAGGTGAAGGCCTCAGTGGTGCCCGTGGTCATCGGAGCACTCAGGGCAGTGACCCCCAAACTGGAGGAGTGGCTACAGCAGATCTCAGGAAAAAAATATCACACATCTCAGTCCAGCAAAGATACTGCACAGAACACTGAATTTTGTTGAATTTTGTTCAACAGAAACAACTGATTTTTTTTTTTTCTAGCTGTTTTTATCTGCATAGTTTTGTTTGCTTAAATTATGAATGTGTTAAAAATAAACCCTTCCAGCTTTTTCAGCAGGTCTCAGACAATAATGAAAATAATGAAAATACTTTTACTTTTCAGTCCAGTTCAAAAATGTGGTGGAGTAGAAAGCACAGATACCAGCTCTCAGATGTAGTGAAGTAATAGTGAAAAGTATCGACTTACTTAAGTAAAGTACATATAACTAATATGTATACCTAAGCACAGTACGACTTTTACTTTGTTACATTCCACTACTGGACACAGCTCTGTTCACAGACTCTTTTCTCATACTGTCGTGTTGTTTGGCACCTGTCATGGCCTCAGTGAGAGACAGGTGGGTTTAACCAATCACAGACCAGTTTCAAAAGCAGCAGATCGTTCAAGGCGGCTGCACGCTAGAGGAGTTTTGCCTCATTTTAAGTGTTAAGTCTTTTCATTGTCGAAAGCTGTTCCAACTTGAAAGACCCGCAATAAAAACAATTTTGGCTGTGAATAAAAGCTCGTAGAAATACACGCCACTCTCCTTGTATCCTTTGCAGGCAGTTATAGGGGCGAAACTTGAGCCAATTTGCATATTAGGAATTCCAACCGTGAGTATCATAGCAAACAAAGAGCCCATCCGGAGGGAGGCTGCTGAAGATAACGCCCCTTCCATTCTACACCACTAGTTTAGGCGGCAGTAGGCACTTAGTAACGCCATCAATCAAACCTGTTGCTAACGCTAGAGGCAATGACCACGAGGAAAGAACCTGCCTGAGTTGTCTCTTATTAATGTTCACATCTTGATTTACGCACGTAGTTACCTGGCTTCATGGTAGTGAGCCCAGGGATTCTTGCAACTCCCGCGGAATAGGGGCCGCAGAAGAGTGACAGCAAGCTATAATTTGGAGTTAGCAAATCAAGTTTAGCAATCCATTCACTTTTTTCTTCATGTCTGGCCCTACTTTTTAAATGGAGGAAGATTACATATTAAAGCTCAAGGATTTTTTCTAAACTGGACTTATGGTCGAAGCAGGAAGTTATAATTAAAGGAAGACCAACGCTAAAGGAGCTAAATGGTTTGCTCCAACTTCGGAACAAAGGACTCGCTCTTTTCAGACAGAGTGGTACAAAATGGTAAGAAATAATGACTTCAATCCATTGAAAATTAGGGAAACAGAATAAGGATAAAAAACGATACAAAACCAGATTTTTATTTCATACTATTAGAGCTATTTCATACGGACTTTGGAACTTTTATTTTGAAATTCTCTTTTATTCTGACCCTAAGTCACTGGGAGAGAAACTGACCCAGGGCCAAATGTACTGACACCTGGTTTATATGTTTGTAAATCTGATTGTGACAACATCAGTGCCTCACCAACCATAAACCTCATCACACGTCACTGCAGTCTATGGTGGTGTCTCTGTCCTTCGTGTGTGTGTGTGTGTGTCTAGGTCTTAAAATGTTCAAATTCTCCAGGGTGTAGCAGCGTTTAGTTGCTTCCTAAAACCAAAGCGTAGGAGAATCATGATTATGTTGAAATGATCTGGACTCTAAGATAATAGTCATATGATTTTTTGGCCTATCTCCCACGCTTAGTTCTGGCATCATTTTAATCTTTCATCTCATCTTCTTCCCACAGCTGACCGTGTGACAGATGAACATTCAGATCATACCAGAGGACACGGTACTGACCCACAAGGCCAAGGCCAAGTACTGCGCTACAGATCATAGTACACCGACTCTAAATATACTGTTTACTACTGCATACTGGTCAGGCCAAAACGTGAGTACTACTGTAACACACAGCTGGAACAAGGCCCAATATAGAACAGAACATAACCTACTCAGTTACATTTACTCAAGTACATTAATGAAGGGCTATTACACTTCTATGGGCTATTATCAGAGGTGTTTATTAAAGACCAGACAACGAGTTCGTGGAGTTTGTTAATTGCTAACACATAACACATTTAGATCACTATGTTTTACTGTTTTGAAAGTGCTATATTCACAGAAAACAACAAATTAAAATGTTTAACAAGTTTCAGTTTAATTTTTGACGGCCTGACTCCCCACGTTAAGTCACTCCCCCTTCAGAGCCCTATCTCAACACAGTCAGTACACATCCCGCTAATGAACTACTGCACATTGCATCAGGTTTGTGAAGTTGTAGTGTATTGTTTTGTGTCAAACTTTTGTATATTTATGAAAAAATGCTGGACTACTGACATAGGCTTATGGGCTGAGGTTTGGAGGGATGGATCAAACATGCATAAATGACATCTAAAACCTCTTTAGGCATGTTTTTCATGAGAGAACGATGTCATAACATGGTAGAAAGCTCCAAAAGGTTGATTTTTTTGCAGAACAGTTCCTTCTTTAACTTTTGTTTTGTTGTCGATATCCAAGTATAGCACAGACAGTATAGTTTGACTTGAGGAAGACAGGGCCAGTACTCTCACTTGGGGGATAATGTGGACTTAAAGCTGAAGGACCAAAGTTTTTTTTCTCTGAGTCTGATCATTTGGTAGCCTGCTCCAGTGGTTCCCAATCGTTTTTGTCTTGCGCACCTCCAAAGTCTTGTCTCACACTCTCCTATAATATATATATATATATATATATATATATATATATATATATATATATATATATATATATATATATATATATATATATATATATATATATATATATATATATATATATATATATATATATATATATATATATATATATATATATATATATACACACACATTTGCATATTCACCACATTCATTGGGACTAAACCAGGCCTAAACCAAGGCTAGACGGGACTAATAAAAGACAAGAACAACAAACCAAGTCCTCATCAAAAATAAAATGGGTTCAATTAAGGACCAAATAAATCCAAGCATGAACGCACACTCATTTTCTCATTTTTGTGCCTATCCTTTGTAAATACCATTTGTCCAAAGATTAATGATTTGTCCTTCAGATTACATTAACCTCACATTATAAATCAGATGTTACGCCTAGACAGTTACTTTTGCAATTACTCAGCAGTTGTTTCCTCAAATAATTTTTTAGTTGCATAATTTCTTGGGCCAATCAATCCAATCCACTTTATTACCATGTTCTTGTAAACATCAAACAAAGTATGTAAAAGTGTTTTAATGGTTAGAAAAAATAGAATAAATTAAATATAATACAACAATTGCGTAGTACTAACTGAGTAATATTATTTTGAAGTAATGGTACTTTTAAAAATAGTAAAATATTTAGTACTTTGACTACTAGACTGTGCCAACAGTGCAAGGTCAAAATCAATTTGCTTGATACAAATGTTTGGAATTATAGAAAATGAGGCAGTGTAGCTCCACTTCTGAGCTATTTTATTTTCGAGAATATATACAAACATGAATCGTTATTCTACATTTAGTTCACTTTAAATTACTTGAACTCAAGTGGAGCCATTCAAGTATTTTGGGGTCTTGTTCATGAGTGAGGGAAGGATGGAGCGTGAGATTGACAGGTGGATCGGTGCAGCGTCTGCTGTGATGTGGTCGCTGTATCGGACTGTTTTGGTAAAGAATGAGCTGAGCCAAAAGCCAAAGCTCTCGATTTACCGGTCAATCTACGTTCCTACCCTCATGGTGCTTTGGGTAATGACCAAAAGGACAAGATCACGGATACAAGCGGCCGAAATGATTTTCCTCCGCATGGTGGCTGGGCGCTCTCTTAGAGATCGGGTGAGGAGCTCGGTCACAGTCACATCTCAGCTGGTTCCTGGCATGAACGGATGCCTGAACGGATGCCTCCTGGACGCCTCCCTAGGGAGATGTTCTGGGCACGTCCCATCGGGAGGAGGCCCCGACTATGTCTCTCGGCTGGTCTGGGAACATCTTGGGGTCCCACTGGAGGAGCTGGAGGATGTGTCTGAGGTGAGGGAAGTCTGGGAGTCCCTACTTAGACTGCTGCCCCTCTCGGATAAGTGGAAGAAAATGGATGGGTGAATGGATGGCCTTGAAAATTAAAAAAAACAGGTCCACTCACTTATAGTTTCAAACCAACCATATCCTCGTCTGCCTCCAGCATAGACAATTTTTTTTTTGTCTATGCTGGAGGTTTGTTTGTTTGTTTGTTTGTTTTGTTTTTCATTTTGGGTGTTTTAAATTGCATTGAAGAAGGAGAACTTATCAGAGCCAGTCTCACAAAAGCAGTTACATTAACAACAACACATGAACAGATACAAGAACAACAACAGGTGTCAACTCTGAACCAAACACAAAATATCAGATTATTACAATATTGTATAAGCAGCTCTTGATGTTCTGTTTGCAGCTAATCATAAAATGTTTTGTTGTCCGATACTCAGGAAGTGTGTGGCTTGCATGCTAGCTGTTGTTAGGTTTACTGCTACAAAACAATTAGGATGCTCTGAATACACAAGGTAAGTGAGGAATAACTTTGTCCCACTGCAAAATATTTAAAAGGAACTAGACCTACTTCAGTTTTTCACATTGTTAATCCGGTACAGCACCTTTAATTGACCAAAAATCTAAAAAAAACCAACCCAAAACAGACTAGTTCATGCTTAAAAAAAAAAAATCTACAACAGGCTTAAAACATCTGCAGTATCTTTCCACTTTAAGGCTATGACTCAGAATGCATTCAACTGTCATATTTTCTACTTTCCTTTGCGTTGTGTCTTATCTCATAGAGTTTATTATGAAAACAAAAGACCTACAAATCTAAAGGTGCAAGGCAAAGCTAGTAGTACGCACCCGCATGCTTCTGTCACCTGTGTTTAGTCCACACAGAATCACCCAACCACAAACACATTTAGCAACTCAGAGAAAATAAGGATCCAAGGTTAAAATCCGGGTCAAGGTGGAGTCTATACTGAGCCTGACTTATGGAGAATGCAACGCTCGTGAAGATGTCGGCCTTTTTGAACATCGAGCTGGTATGTGCCGTGGTCGAGGGTATAAACAGATGTAAAGATAGAGTGGACAAGATAGTTCAGAACATCTTGGTATCATCTGACCTTATGTTCTGTTCAAAGGTACACTATGGAACTTTTGTGGTCTGTCATCTGCTTGTCTGAATGTTATTGCTTTGTCTGGAATGTTTCGGGCAACTATTGTATGGCATTAAGCGACTTACATTTATTTAGGTATGTTTTAAGTGTTGATGTGAAATACCTTGATAAATGTGTGTTCCTAGTGTAAGCAGGCTTGCCTCTCCATAGATCTAACTAGAAACTTGGTCTGGTGGTGTCACATGCTTGACTTCAAGGAGATAGGTGCCATATTTATATTCACTGTCCTTCCTCTGTACCATATATTTAATCCTTTCTCATCTAAAGTAAATTTCCCATCCTTTTTCCCCATAGACATTTTGTAAAATTAAAATAAGGCTTAAAGGCACCGCCGAGGCTAAACATGTGCTAACTAATGTCTCTAACACAGTTGTTTTCAGTCCAAAAACAATATTCATATTCAAATCTGCAAAATGTTTGAATAACTTAGTGCTTTATACAGTTTCAGGAAATTATTTTAAAAGAGACATATTGTGTAAAATCAATTTATAAATATGTTATAACAGTGTTCACTCATCCATAGTTTACACAAAGTATTTTGATTGGTTCATGCATGTTTGAGTAATCCTGTATTGCCCCCCCCCCCCCCGTTTGTTAAGTCTATGGTAAAATAAATGGGAGATTTTGTTACACAACTTTAAAGTAGGCTAGTCAAATGAGGTTCATCTGGTTTTCCAATCATTTATTTTAATAGATTCTTTTTTCAGACTAAGGTTTCATTTGTTCTCAGACTAAATAGCAAAGCCATGCACATGAGTAACAAAAGCAGAACAACAGGAACACAAATCAACCATTTTTGACTATTGTAAAAGAGAGAACCGCATTATGGACTGGGACCGAGGAAACATCATTGGGACAGAGGACAACAAACATGATTTGCTGCTGGATTAAGGATCAAAATACAGAAACGTGCCCACTGGAATCTGAACCCTTAACCGGGACAAGGGGACCTTTTTACTTTCACACACCTGGGATACTACCTGAAAAAGTCAGACTGCAGATGGTGCTGTCGTACTGCCTCCACCTATAGAAAGACAGCACCAAAACCTGTTTAACACAGCAACATCACATGACCACTCTAAGGAAGATTGACACTGAGCAGTTGAAACTGTCAAGTATGAATAAAACAAACTAAACCTTAGTCTGACAAAAAAAAAGCCACTGAAATAAACTCAAAATGGGGGCTATAACTGTTCCATAGGACTGCACTGGATTGCGCCCTCTTGTGGTTGACTTGTTCATACATGTATCTATTCCATTGTCCTTACCTCACCTCTTTTGTGTTCGGATCCACACCTATATAATAGAGTACATCTGCCCTCTCAGCAGTACTGCATGTCCTGCCTGCACATGGTAAACACAGGGTACAAATATTTTTAGTCAGACCTGACTTTACCTTCGCCCTTGAATTGGACCATCCCACACTCTAAAGATACACTTCCTCTATGTCATTATGTTCTGGTGTGAACTTAAAACCTGTAATAAAAACTTATGGGAGATTAGCATTCAATGAGAGATCACCACAAGCTGCAGAGACACAGGAAGAAAGACAAAGAGAGGAAGTGGTTAAATTGCTCAAGTCTGCGGGAACAACAATGACTTCACATTTTACTGTATAAACTGACAATAAGTTAGTCCAATACAGATCTTAAAAAGTTATGTATTATGTATGATTATGGTTTAGACCAGAGTTGCCCAAACTTTTTTCATCAAGGGCCACATCTCAAAACATATTCGCAACGGAGGGCCACACAATAGAATAGACCCTTCCTGTGTCAAACAGAACTCCTGCTTCTGAAAGCCTGGTACTGTTCCATGCGTTAGCTCCAATGCATTTTCAGTGGGGAATTAAACCAAACACTGCAAACTATTAGAAAGCACAAGCACTTGGCCATCATGTAAAGTAACATCATAGGCCAATTGGAAAACACGGTTTGTATGGCACAAAAATAATCTCATTCATTACATGTGAATGTGGAGGAGAAGCGGCTCTACTCTGAGCTCCTTTCCATTATCGCAAAAGATGAGCTGTCAGTGGAAGAAACTAATTTTGACAGTGTAACTGTTTCATATTACATTTCTCATTGATGACTTTTACATGAGATAGTTCATCTGTGTAAAACCTCAGTCGTCCAGATCTGATCCATAGCAAAAGACGAAGTTCAAATCTGTCAACTGGACAAATCGTTGCAGGAGTGAAGACGCGTCGCTGCTCATCCAAGCCGCTTCCTCGGTTTGAGAGGGGAGTTAAAGAAGCTATTTTTGTTACGAAAGATAATCCTTCTTTAAACAGGAATGGGGGCCTGATACATAATCTCTCCCCCATCTATAACTCCATCCTCAGACCCAGAACCATGAGAACAATAACAGGGTCGTTAAGGGCTGAATATGGTAGCTCCTGCTGAAACTAGAGACAATAGTTGTTTACAGTTTCAGCGTAGTTAGCCCCTCCCTGCAGATAGATATAAGGCAGTGGTCACCAGCAATCTGATCAGAGCTGAAGAAGCGGCTTGGATGAGCAGCGAAGCGCTATGAGATAGTTCAGTTTTAGAATATTACAAGTAAAAGTTGAAAATTTCTTCTTGAATTACTATAGAATCTGAATAGTTTTATATATCTGCAAGAGAAACTATCTAGTTCAGGTAATTGGTATTTGCATTCACCAAAGCCATACCATCTTGAGAAAGCCCAGTCTCATCTGATCTCGAAATTTTAGCATGTTTGGACCTGGTTTGTGCTTGAAGACAGCCAGGAATACCAGGTGCACAGTGGGGCTGCAGTGTCTCTAGTGGTATGCTGTTCTTGTGTGTTCAGGCAAGACACTTCACGCGATGTTACAGAACCTCTCTGCCAAACGTTTGATGGTATAAATATGTTTTGCCTCACATACTTATGTCCCAGGCACTCCCATATATTACATCACACTTCAGTCACATATCTGCCCTGTGTATCTGAGTGTCTCTATTTTCATTTTACTTATGGCCTTTGATGTATCATAAACAGTTTAATCCTCTCTGGACCCTTGAGTATTGGACCCCCTCTGCTCCTCTTAATCAGACTCATGGTCCAATGGCCGCATGCCAGTCCAAACCACACATACATCAACACATACATTAGCGGCTAGCACATACATTAGCGGCTAGCACATACATTGATTGAAATGGAGATAAAGACAGAGGAGGAGAGTAGATTTACGATGGGGTCGGTTCATGCCAGCTCACCGGGCTGTCTGAGGTCACTGTCAAGGGCCAAAATATATGAGCAAGGACCTGACATACAGCCAAATGTACACAGCAAAAAAAGAAAAAAACATGTAGATCAGTTATAGTCACTTGAATTCAGAATATTAATTCCTGTAATTTTGAATAAAGATAATTTAGATAGATAGACTCATTATTTTTATTAATAGTAGTAGTAGTAATAGTAGTAGTATTATATTTTTTATTAGACATATGCTTAATAAACTTTTCTGAGATTGTAACAGCATGTAACATTCTGGAGGTAGTGTGTCACCTGCATGACTCCATAGAAAGTGATAATTAATACCTTACTTCGGAACATTCTCCATGGAGATACTGTTTCATAATGTGCAAGATTATAACCAAATAAATAACATTTTAGGACAAACAGGAAGAGGCCATCCTCCAGGTCAGATAAGAGTCAGGTTTGTGGAGAGAAGGTATGCTTTTCAGTGCAAAAAAAAAACCCCAAAAAAAAACAACCAAAATGAAAAACATTCTTTTATTTGTCTATTTTCTGGCTAAAAGGTTACACACTGTGGCTTTAACCATGCTATTTACCTTACCTTTCCAAAGTTGTAAGAAAATTACACTTACTCCATTGGTAGATGCAGTTTATTATCAATTATTATTGTCAAGTCCAGTTATGAAAAAGTCAAAAATGTTTAAGTATATAAGCAATTAGATCCTACCTATAGTTCAAAATACTCAAAATGCAGATTATGCTTCTGAATTCCAGTAATTTTTGCAGTGTGTGGCAGCTCTCCTGGTCGTCTGAGGTCGCTATATGGAGAAACAAAATATATGATGAAGGGCAGGAGAAGGAAGTGCAGACAGATACATTACTGAGGCTTAATGACCTCAACATAACAGCACACATGTAACAGAAGGACTGGGGGCAAGTCAGGTCAGTGTGGCTCAGATGTAAAAGCCAAAGGGTGTGAAGCCAGTTTAGAACATCTACATATTTTAAAGTGCACTTGACAGTTATATGTTTCTAATTATTAACTGGTTTGACAGGATAGTATCTGTGGTAAATATTTATCATAATTTACATTAGTAAAGTGGCAGTTTATACGGAGCCTGTCTGATGACTTGAACAAAAAAAAAAAATTAAGCCTAGGTTAAAATAAAACTCAATCAAACCATCACTGTCCATTTTCACAAGCTGCTGGGAGTATTACTCATGAACTGTCTCATCATGTAGTGGAACATCCGGTTAGTGATAAAATGGGGCTTCTTTCGAATTGTTCTAAATTGTAAATTTTTTGTGCAGGTCATCAGGCAGGCTCCATAACTTTGTGAAGAACACTAGAAAACGCAAAGTTGGAAAAAAAATACATGAAGTAGCTTTGAGTTTTATGTGTTTTTCTGACAGTTTAAACAGTGATTTAACAAAATAAAGGCATCTGTATTTGTCAAATCATAATTATTTAGGCCTTGTTTACATTATGGTTGCTAGGTAACTTACTTCTATGTATGTCATGTCTGCCCATGTCCAACCAGGAAGTAAAATTACAAACAAAAGTAAAATGTTAAATATAAAATGTTATGTTTTAGAAAAAAAATGTCTAACCTGTAATATGCACTTTAAGCAGAGTTTGTACATTTAAAAAAAGTATTTTGAGATTTGGAACAGGGTTTGATCTGGTCAGTGACCTGTTATTTTTTATGATTGGGCTATCACAATACAGAGACTCTGAGAGAAATGAAGAACAAATCAGAAGCAGACACACTGTATCATTGCTGAGGTGACCTGCCATGGTCAGACCTGTGTGTTTGGCTGTGAATGTATTTGCCCTCTTCTCCATTAGCTCATGTCTATAACGCGTCAGTAATATGTAAACACTGTATCTGGACCAGTGCCAGGCCAAACCGTGCCAAAGTGAGTGAAGTACACGCGCTCAGAGCTTAAGAGATCCCACAGGTGCAGACCAAGCCTCCTGTCTCATGGGACTGGTTTTATTTGTGGTTAGTTTGTACTAATGAAGTGAAGACACTGGTATTAACAGCTCATTTATCAAGAGATAACTTTGTTATTCCAAGAAGTAGTCTGATGGTTCACCTTCTCCATCACCTCAATAGTTTGTGGCACATTTGGTCTAAATTTATGCCAGATGCCCTTCCACCTTCATCTCTGTGAGCATGGGATGTAAGAGGATAGGTGCACTGTTTGATGGAACCTTTGTTTACAGAATATAATCCAGGAGTTTGACCCAAAGATTGAACTTAAAACATGACAGATAATACATTTTGACCAGTCCTTGCTTAGTATTACATTTGTGTAGAGCTGTAGATCTTCATTTGACCCATTATTCTTGAGCTAAGTCTTGATTGGGATGATCTTAGCTAAAGAATTTAACTTAGGTGCATGTTTTGAGTTAATGGGGGAGATTGGAGGGCCTGAACCAAACCCTCCAATACTTTGGCGGTACTTGTAAAATGTTTGAGAGTCACACTGTCTTAGAATAACAATCATTTTTGCAGAAATCACTAAATAAATAAGTTGTGTGTCTAGGCAAAAATATCAGAGTTGCATGTGAAGCAAGATTGTACACAAATGCACACATAGACATATGCAGTGTAATGTGATGTAATGAGAGCAGGTGTGAAGACAGCCTCTGCTGAACTTCCAAAACACTGAGATTAGAAGGCTTTGTTATTACATCTTTCATAAGTAAATAAGTAAATGAACTATATATAGTGCTTTTCACAAATGTATTGTAACAAAGTGCTTCACTTTGATCAAGTAGAAAGGACATAAAAACCTGGATGACACTTCATGATCTGCTTCTTTACTCTAAGAAAACAGAAGTCATTGTTCTAAGCCAAAGGCCTGAGAGACTTTCTATCAGTCAGTGCAGCCTCCAGTTCTACTGGAAGTAACCCTGGGTCTTCTTTGAACTCGAGCTCTCATTCACAGCACATATTTGAATACCCGTAGAACAGCCTGTTGCAGATTTGAACTTTGTCTGCAAATAGATGTTAGTCATGGACACATCTGCAGCCTGTCCGTCCATGGGAGTGGATGTCTCCTTCACTGTGGTTCTCCTCGAGGTTTCTCTTTGAGGGACAGTAACCCATGTGGTTGTTTTCAGTGAATTTTGGTAAAATCATTGTTCTTGTTAAACCTTAAGAGGCAACTGCTGTTGTGATTTTGGGCTTTACAAAGATACATTGAATTGAATTGAAATATACAGCTCTGTGTTTAAGTCTTAAAGAGCACATATTATACAGTCTGGTGGCGTTAATTCCCTTTAGAACATGTTTTTGGTCACCTTGGGATGACCACAACATATTTCACAATTTCTTATTAAAATAATGTCTACACACTTTGTCAACTACATTTCTGTTTCCAATGAAGCATTTTGGTGTTGGAGCGCCCTTTGCTGTCGACAACAAGAATGAACAATGAACAATAAATAAAGTCCTTATACTTAGGCCTGCTGAAATTCAAGATTATAATGTCTTTAATATTATGGAAAAATACAAATGCGCAGTGGTCAGTTAATTGCTCGGGAACCGGCCAGAGAGTAACTGGTTCAAACCTCCTCACAGAGCTAGTTTGACTTGGGAGTAGAAAGTGGTAAAAGAAAAAATGCTATGACCCATTTGAAAAGTATTTGTCTAGATCTCTGGCATGTACAGTGACGAGACTCCAAAATATGTGGTGTTATTTACTGCAGAGGAAAGCATCACACAGATAGTTCTGCTCTGTCTCGTCACAGCTCACACAAACATTTCCTCTGCTTCTGCACAATAATAAAGACAACTCCACAAAATATACTAAACAACTCATGTGATTTTATCCTTCTATCCATTTCAGTCCCTATATACCGGGACTAAACCAGGACTAAACCAGGACTAAACCAGGACTAAACTAGGACTAAACTAGGACTAATACTAGGACTAAACCAGAACTAAACCAGGACTAAACCGGGACTAAATCGGGACTAAACCGGGACTAAACTAGGACTAAACTAGGACTAAACCAGGACTAAACCAGGACTAAACCAGGACTAAACCAGGACTAAACTAGGATTAAACCAGGACCAAACCAGGACCAAACTAGAACTAAACCAGGATTAAACTAGGACTAAACCAGGACTAAACCAGGATTAAACTAGGACTAAACCAGGACTAAACTAGGACTAAACCAGGACTAAACCAGGACTAAACCAGGATTAAACTAGGACTAAACCAAGACTAAACCAGGACTAAACCAGGAATAAACCAGGATTAAACTAGGACTAAACCAGGATTAAACTAGGACTAAACCAGGACTAAACCAGGATTAGACCAGGACTAAACTGGGATTAAACCAGGACTATGCCAGGACTAAACCAGGAATAAACCAAGACTAAAATTTAAAAGTGGCCACCTTCTTTTATACAGACAATATATTTAGATAACCAAAAAAAAAAAAAAAAAAAAAAAAAACAAAACAAAAAACAGTAAAACTCCATAAAAACAGTTTCTTAAAGATGGGGTATTATGCAAAATTGACTTTTTTCTGTCCACTAAATTCTGTCCAGGACTCCACCCACAAGCCTACGTCACCCATTCTCCCGCACGACAATTCTCCATAAATATACAAAAGCACGATACAAACACAAAACTGCACACAGCAACTCGACAAACCAGATGTGATGTGCAGTAGTTTTGTTAGCACGATACAAACTGACTGTGTTGTGACAGCGCTGTGAAGGGGGAGTGACTTAGCGCAGAGAGCAAAGGGAGGGGGGACTCAGAATATCAAACACAAAAATAAAACTTGTTAAACATTTTAATAGATTGTTTTTGGCATTTTCAATACAATAAAAGGGAACATGGTGATTTAAAAAAAATGTTACGTTAGGAGTTACTCAATAAAACTGACACATAAAAACAGTTTATCAACTTCAAAGCTGTGCAAGGTCAGAGAGTTGTGCAATCAAATGGCTTGTGAGACAAAGGACTTTTATCTGGGTAGTTACAGTTAATCAAAAAAAGGCTAACATTTTTCATCTAATTCCCTCCCTGACCACTAGGAGGCTGTGAGTCCCAGCACAGTGAGCTAATGCCAGTAAAACTATTGAACTATGTGTCTGCTGCCGAGCTCCATTTAGACTGTGGTTTTCAAATAACAGCCTCAGCTCTGATCCTGTTAGACGTGTGATATAGTCCATTACCTCCTCATACACGGGAACATGTAAGGACAGGAGACACAGGGTAAACAGGAGAGCACAGCATTTCAGTCTAGGGCTGCGCAATGTTTCACGATCGAATTGAAATAGAAATTTGAGTTGGTAAAATTATTATTAAAGGTCCTATATTACACAAAACTGACACTTGAATACTTGTGTTATAATGCTGTTACCTCACCAAATACATGGAGTTGCGTTTTCTTTAACTCACACATGTTTGAGTAATTCTGCATCCTGGATTAGTCTGTCTACCTCGCCAGAGCTCAAAATGCTCTGTTCCACCTTGTGATGTCATGTAGTGGTAGTTCTCAGGTTAACAGCTACACTTCACTTTTAGTTAAGAAGAGATTGGCCATTCCAGGGCTGAAATCATCCAAATGATTCTAGTGAAGGTGTTTGGAGTTTAAAAACACAGTGGAGCGCTTCCTGTATTACCACATGACATCACAAGGTGGAACAGAGTGTTTTCTGCTTAAGAGAAAAAAGTAAACATGCAGGATTTTTTGCGTTAAACATGTGAGAATGAAACAAAACACAACTCCAGGTATGTTTGTGATGAGGAAACATTGATCAGAAAACAGTGTAATATCGTTTTTAGTTGTGATTTGAAGTGCTGCAGTGAATCCGAGTTCCTGATGGATTGTGGGAGTGAGTCCTAGAGGGCGGTGGCTGGGGATGGTGGTCTGGGGGCGGTGGCGTCGAAGGCTCAGTCCCCCATTGTCGGCTGATATGAGGTGTCAGGTCGGACTGTGCTGATGGAGGTGCTTGGTGAGATAGGGAGGAGCTAAGTTGTGGAGGGACTTGTAGGTGATGAAGAGGAGCTTGTACTGGATGCGGTATTGTACGGGGAGTTGTTTGAGGGTAGGGCTGATGTGATCTCTGGAGCGGGGGCAGAGTTCTGGATTTATTGCAGTTTTTAGAGGTGGGTGGAGGAAAGACCAAACAGAGGCTATTGTGGTACAGTTGTCCCTCACTATATCACGGTCCATCTTTCAGGTTCTGCGTCCTGATTGGTTAAAGGACTGTAGACCATTGTCCATCAGTCTCCTCCATGCTGAGTGTCTTGTCCAGTACAGAATACGTTCAGCCACATAAATGTTCGATCGCAGTGTGACTCTGAAGTGCTGTATGTTTGCAAGTTTTCTCCTCGACAAAACCTACAATGTCGATGAAACGTTTTGCTTCGACAAAGTCACCTTTTTTCTTTTTAATCTAGAAAGGTTTGAACTTTGAGCATGTTTAAACAAGAGAGAAATGTGAGAAAATGTTAATGTCTGTCTGAGAAAAGTGTATAAAGTGTGTGGTGAGGGGTTTTACAGCTTTAAAGCATATATAATAATTGTAAAAAATAAAGCTGAATACTTCGCGGATTTCGCCTATTGAGGGTTATTTTTAGAACGTAACCCCCGCGATAAACGAGGGACCACTGTCGTCGAGTCCGGAGGTGATGAACGCGAAAATGAGGAGTTGTGCAGGGGGCTGAGAGAGGTCAGGGAGGGAGGGGCGGAGACGGGCGATGCTGCGGAGGCGGAAAAAAATATGTTTTAGCGATGCGGCTGATGTTAGCTCTGAATGAGACGGTAGGGTCCATGATGATGCCAAGGTCGCGTAGAGAGATGGAGGAGGAGGGGGCTGTAATGGTGCGGCCATCGATGAAGAGCGAGATGTTCTGAGCAGAGGGAAAAGTGCTTTGGGTCTGATGATGAGGAGTTCTGTTTTATTGCTGTTGAGTTTGAGGAAGTTGGGGTCCCTCCAGGTTCTGATGTCTGACAATGACTGGGGTGATGGATTTTTTGGTGGAGATGTAAACCTGAATATCAAAGGCGTAGCAGTGAAAAAGGAGTCCACGGTGACGGATGATGTGGCCAAGGGGAAGCATGTAGAGAATTATTTAGGTAATACAATGTCCTCTGTAAAGAACAAAATATTCTGTTCTTTTTATAAACAAATTGTGTTGCCTGTGGTTTACACCACAACAAACAAGTTCTGAAATGCATGGGATTCTTGCATTAGTTCATCACTTCCTGTTTCAGTCTTCTCTCAAATGCACAGTCCTATTTTATCCATTCAGCAATACTTGGATATTATGAGGCATGACAAATAATACAACAAATTGCTTCTTTCATTACTTTCAACTTGTTTTGCCCTTAAAAGTAGCTCTTAAACCTCCACTTCAAATATTCATATGAAAAGGTTAGATTTGGGGATTTGGAGATGTGCTGTGATACTGCACTTGTGTCCTCGGGCAAGACACTTCATCCTGCCCTGACTTACTGTTTTACTGTTTTTATGTTTAGAGTGGTTTCCTCTATACCAATACAGATAACACCATGGTAATAAAAACACACATTTTTTTATACAATATAACTAAAACATTAAAACTAATATCTCCCATTTATGAGATTCGTTTAAGGTTTGATACTTGCACAAATGAGTATCTGCCAAGAATCTGAGACTCTATTTTTGACAACCAGAGCCGGCACTATCTTTCAGGAGGCCTTAAGCAGAATGTGTTAGTGGATGTACGTGGGCTCAGCTATTGGTGACTTGCATTTGACAACATTATGACCAGCATAGGCAGCAGATATTTTGCTACTATATATATATATATATATATATAAAAAAAAAAAAACCAAATGTAATCTTTATAGAGGGATATTTAGGCTGCTGTAAACACCCCAGCACTGTTTTCTAGTATAACTTTGCATATTACATTATTTTCAATACAAATGTATGGGCTCTTGGGGGCACTCTAGTGGCTTTGGGCCCCAAGCAGCTGCTTAGTTTGCTTATAGGTTGGAACGGCCCTGTTGACAACCCTTCTCCCATAACAACAGGCTGGTGTTAAGCAAAATAGTAAAAAAAAAAAAAAAAAAAAAAATAAAAAATAAATAATATATATATATATATATATATATATATATATATATATATATATATATATATATATATATATATATATATATATATATATATATATATATAGCATGCTAACATTTGCATGTACATTTATTATTATCATTATTATCATTATTATTTTTATTATTATTACGTGTTTAACTGTCTTTAGGCTCCTCCCACATGACCTTTCCCCGCTTTGCTTCACTTCACTGTATTTGTCTCTAAACACGCTCTTACCTCATGTGGGCGGGGCTTCTGTCGTTACTATACACCACATTCAAACGTAAACAACTGACATCACGCACTAACAGTGCTAAGAGTGCTAATGAACGGGTGCTGTACGCTGCCCCATTTTCCACCAAATCAATGGCGTCATAAATTATGCTGGAGGCTGTAGTCCCTGTGCAGTGAGTGGTGACTCCAGCGTCGATACTCTGCTCTCCTGTGTGACAGTGCAGTGCATGTGCCACAGAGAGGCACATTTAGAGTAGTGAACGTATCGGAACAGAGGTCAAGTATGGGTCTTATGGATGTTCGATACAGACAGTGGTGTGCCCATGTCATGACATGAGAGCAAACAGGTCAAACGACAAGGCTAAAGGTGGATTTTACAGAGAGGACTCATTTTGTCCTTTTCTCTCTATAGATATAACAATAAATAAGAACAATGCCTTTGATTTTGTGATTTAAAGTGCATTATTCATTCACTTCATACTCAGTGGTGGTAAGATAAGATACTACTGAGGCCACAGCTGCCCTGGGACAGACTGACGGATGCAAGGCTGGCAATCTGCACCACCCACCACAAATCACTTACTCACACTGATTCGAGTAAGGAGCCTTCCATGATATCCAAACCACATTACAACACATGATTCATGGTTCTACAGCCACACCCGGGTGAGAAGCTACACTGTCACTGCAGCTGCTGTGGCTGCCAGTCTGCGCCATTCTGTCAGACCACCACCTCCAGCAGAAAGGCTCCTCAGATTCAACAAACCTAGGGACCTCTTTGCCAAAATGCCGCCATGTACAACAGGCTAATCCACCAGCTAGGTACTTGTTTCCATGGAGATAAGTTCATGCCATACTGTGGAACTTTCTAGGCAAAGCGATAACTTCTCCAAGAAGACAAGAAGGAGAAGTTACATAGTGCACCTTTAACCTTAACACACTAAACATCAAGATAAGGAAACAGTATGTAAAACGTTCAGTTTAAATTCCATATATGTGACCTAACTAATTCCCAAGATGTAAGGTAAACTTTCAGATGTTCAAATGAAACATGGCTTTTACTGACACAAATGCTAATGCTGATTTATTCTTAATTATAAAAACACTAAACACAATGGCCAAGTTGTTTGTTATAATTTGGTGCTTTCGTTCCCCAGACGATTATCCAATCAGAGAGCAGAATGAGCCTCACATGAGTCTCTCATTTGCGTTGCCAGTTTCAATGCTGAAATCCATTTGGTTTAAACCTAAAAGGACTCTCTCTGATCTGAATAATCGCTGCTTAAACCCCAGCACCTGCAGCCAGTCATGAATCAGTGCCTCTTCTGTTGCAGTATGTGCTATCCATCTACTGAGAAAAACTTGTATGTGCTCTGTGTCTGCAGGTTACAGCACTAGCAACCCAGGTTCAGTAATGATTGTAGTAATGTGTCACAATACAAAAACTTAATTTCGATATTAAGGAATAGGCCCGAGACTCAATACCAATTCTGATGCTGCTATGACTATGCTATGAAAAAAACACTCTCTCTTTAGACAATGCAATGTGATTTCAACATTAAATCATAGTACTTTCTTTTTTATTTCCATGTGATCTTATATCTGTGTAATCCCTCATTCGTCCAGGTAGGTTCCATAGCAGTTCATGGGTTTATACTAGTCTATGTGGTGTGAAAGCACCATTAAGAGTTGAATGAATATGCTAAGTATGACTCAGGCACAGTGCACACTTCGTGTAGCTCAGTAGACCTAGCCTACATACAGAAACTGTAAACAATAGCTGTTTCCATTTTCAGTGTCGTTAGTTAGTCCCTTCAAATAGATATAAGGCAGTGCCCACCAACCATCTGACCAGAACTGAAGAAGCGGCTTGGATGAGAGGCAAAATGTCTTCACTGCGACAGCTTTTTGCCCAGTTGACAGATTTTACTTTTGTCTTTTACTATGATACAGCTCAAGATCATTCTAAAACTATTCAAGAAAGGTTCACTTCCAGCAGATGAGACTTTTTTAATATCGATACCTGCTCAGAAGAGTATCTAGTTTCGATAGTTATAGTATTGATTAGTTTTGACAACCCTAGCATCTGGTACTTTGTTTTTTTAATTGTAAGAGCACAGACTGCATATATTTCTTTAAACTTCCCAAATATAAAACTTATAAAATAAAGTAAAAGTCTAAATCACTTAATCCAATCAGTCTTACAAGTTAATCTTTCAGCTCTGCAGCAGACAGAATATAATTGCGTTCAAGAACAATTTGTAACAGTTGTAAATGTGTGAATTAAAATCTGCTGGGAAAGGCTTTGTTTTTGTGCTGAAAGGTGCTAAAATGCATCATGTTTTGAATATGTGAGCGCAGACCCCAGCTGAGGCGAGGGTCCGGAGCTGCCAGAGGAATTACACCAAACCAAAGTGAATCCAATGCATTTCAATGGGATTATGTGACGACTGTGAAACATGACTCATTATTTTCTTGGCATCTCGGAAATCTCTCTCTTATTCAAATCCAAAATATTAACAGTGGTTGTGAAAATGTGCTGTTGTTTGTAATACATCTCAATAATAAAGGTAATTGGATTTTAAACTGGCCGCTATAACAATGATCAACGGTGTTTCTGATTGTTCTCATTCTCTGTTTATGGACAGGCCGTGCCTCATGTGAACCTCCAGAATTCACTCACTGCAGAGGCCGCACTAGCACTGATTCATGATTGGCTGCAGGTGCAGGAGATTAGGTAGTGAGGATTCATTCTGCTTTCTGATTGGGAGAACCGATCCAATACCAACGCTTGCCCTATACTGATACCAGTCCCATTCCACATACTATGAAGAAGTACACCAAGGCGACTCAATTTTATTACAGTACAAGAGCAAACAATAACTCTACTCTAAGACTATCTCTGAAGAAAATCCACAAGAATAAATGAGATTTTGAGGGTGAAAGTGTTAGAGTCAAATGTATAATGATCTTGATGATGACTTGTGTTGATTTAAGCACTTTTACTTTTCTACTTGGTCACTTTTTACTGCAGATCGAGGATAAAAACAGCAGTGAGGCCTTAAAAAAGACATTCACCCTTGGTTCCTGGTTCATTCAGGGCAAAGTTGCATAGCGTGTTGACATGTTTGCGCTATATCGCGATGTTGCGATGTTGTCGGCTGCACTGTCTATAGTTATTTTAGTAGTTTTTAAGGTCGACGTCCACTCCATCTGGGGATACAGTTACGCCAAGTTTATGAAATCTTTATTCAAAATCTTACATACAGTTCTTTTAAAAGTGCATTATGTAACTTGCTCCATGGACATGCTATTGCTTTGCCAGAAAAGTTCTACAGTATGGCATTAAACCTCAACATTTTGCATTTATTCTATTACAGGTAGCTTTGAAAATGCATATAAGCAACATCGTCTCTCCTCTGATTTGATCTGTGGCTTGGTGGGCTCCAGTGGGCAAACAATAACATCTCCATGGAAATAAGCACAGGGCAGAGTCTTCATCAGAAAAGTTACACAGTGCGCCTTTATAGCTTACAGACATTTCACACTTCCTCTCAAACAGAGGTGGTAGCTAACACCAGTCTGTCTGTGCGTGTCCAGTCTTCTCAGATCAGAGTGGAGCTGTGGACGTCTGTGACAGCTCAGAAGTGACACATCTGAGGCCAAAGACACAAGAAATCAACACAGTGACTGTATGAGGGAACAACAGGGACGATGAGCCAGGCCTCTGCTGTGGTAATGCTCAGCTCCAGGGTCAAACGGTTCTGTTTAGCTGTGCATATGAACGTAAGGTTTTCATACTGCACTCTTCTCTTTTAATGTCAATGGTCTGATGATTATTTTATGTTTTTATCTGTTTGTCTTTCATGTTTGTTTCTTGTTCTGTAAAGCACTTGTGTATGAATCGTGCTGATCCACTGACCCAAAGATGCGGTGTGATTCCAGCTCCCACTGATTAAGGCTGTAATTGTGTCCTTGGTCAAGACTCTTAACCCACCTCGACCCCCAGTGTCTGTGTACACTGCTGTGTGAGTGTGTGTGTGTGAATGGGGTGAGTGGGTTCTTGATGTTGATGTGAGTGCTGTGAGGTGCCTTGAATATGAAAAATGTGACCATTTATCAAGGTAATATTACCCAAGATTTCTTAAAAATAAACAAAACAGTCGTGGACCAGCTCCTTAAGTTTAAAAATGTCCATTTGTTTATCAGTATACTAACATAATAATATCCCTGGAGAACCCAAAAACCCTTTTCTTCTTTGGAAAATTATGAACATTGCATTAAATTACTGCTATGAATTCACTGAACACTGAAATATCCACTTTTTCAATTTTCAACCATTTATTCCCTAATTTAGGATCAGGGCCAAATTTGACCCGTTGGGCTCGCTAATTTATCCAAAAAGAATATAAAACATACTTCTAGACATTCTGCAAGCTATTACTTAAAAGATTAACAACAAAAAAAAAAACACAATTTTACCAACTGCTGGGTTTGCTGAAAAGACGATTTTGTTTTTGTTTGTTGGGTAGTTTTCCAGTTCAGCAAAACAGCATGTGGTCAGCAATTTTATCACTAACACTCTGGCTCATTTTAGTTCAATATTCATCCATTAGGTGACTCTATGCAGGGGCCAGAAGTGGCACTCTGGGCTTTTTGAATTTTTTTTAATTGAAATTGGCTTTTTTTTTTTTTTTTTTTTTTTCAATTTGGGTAGCAGCAATTAACTACAGCCAAAATTGACCCAGTGGGTTCTCCAAGATATAACCAATATCAAAAGGTTGGTCAAAATAGAGACAGTTCTTTCACTTACTTTAATTTGGTAGTAAGTTATTTTGAGTGGGTTAACAGGATAAACATGCCCATCAACCAAAGCATCACTGGTTCATTCTGCTGTCTGCATATCTGAAAAAAACAAAAAAAAAAAACTTTTGTGGCACACAGTAACATTTTTAACATGAGAAATTCTAAGGTTAAACTATAAGCCACAGCATGACAGCATAGTGCACGTACTGTAGTGTACTGAGATGCGGTGAAGACTCAAGTCTCACAGTTGTTGACAGAGCTCTGATGGATCACTGATTCAGGGTCAAAGGTCGGGATGATGGACTTTTCAGTCCGGGCTCCAGCTCAAACAGTGAACCGCTATGATGACACACGCCACAGCACAACGCTATCTGAACTGACAAACTGAGGACAAACTGTATTTATCAAAGTCCCTGTACACGATTCTTTCCCATGTGTTTGAGCAAAACGTGTCTTGCCCCAGGACAGATATATTATAGTGTTATGTGCACTGTCTGCGTCTAACTATAAAGTGTATTTATTGCTAATCGGGAAGTGTGCATTATTATGTTATGTGCTGTTAGTCTTACCAAGACGGAGGCCTCTCATGATAATTACTATGTCAGCTTATCGTTAAATATATGAAAGTTGTAATAATATTTTTTGTGGGTCAGTATTTATCATGTACATTTTATTTGCTCTACTGGGAATTTTGAGGGATTTTTTTTTGGCTATATGATGAGATTTAATCCGTAAAAGGTTGAATTAACCATTTCTATGACTCATTACTGATCCAAACTATGTGCCAAAGTGTTTCATTCTGTTTAATTTATTTATTGCAGCTCATGATCTTTTAACAATATTGTACATTTAGAAAAGTTTGTGTGGTTTTAAATCTGCTCTTGGGTTATTATGTCAGTGCTATAATTTAGTTTCAATATTATCGTTAATCGAGAAGATGTCTGTGTAATCCCTCAGTCGTCCAGGTCTGATCCCTGTCAACTGGACAAAAACTGAAGACGTTTCGCGGCTCATCTGAGTTCTGGTCAGATTTTAAGACGCGGCCGGGATGAGCAGCGAAACGTCTTCACTCCTGCTACGTTTTGTCCAATTGACAGATTAAATTTTTCTTTTGCTATTATCGTTTATCGTCTATATTCAGCAATATATAGAACTTCAAAATATGTTATCGTGACAGGCCTACCATGATGGTAAACTCCGCTCCGAATAAACTAGTTTTTCATGTTTTTAGAACAGCAAAAATCTAAATCAGGTACAGCGCCATTAAATAAGAAAACCTCTGACCACTCAAGCCTTGAATGTGGGAATATGCATAAGTTAATAATGAGAGAACTCTGTAATAAAAGTTCATACAAGTCAATTATACATAATGCAGTATGTCCCCTTTAAAACCTCATTTTGGAAACATTAATGTATCACCTTCTATATCCATAATGTATATTGGAAATGACAGATGAAATCGTTGTACGCTTTGTATTTGAGTATATCCTTGCCAGCAGAAGGCGCAACGTCTCCAAACAGTAGAGATGGGGGATGTGTCTTGCCAAATGACACAACTGCAGCCCAACCAATTTTATTAAAACAAGGATAAACCATTTAAAAATCAATGTCTCCAGAAGATTGGAAGTTAATGATTGCCAATACTCAACTCTATCTGTTTTTTTTACTTGACTTGTGTCTCGGGACATGTTGCTGAATTTAATTTTAATTTACTTTTAAAAACATTATACACATATACTCAGAAATTCCAATAATTGCTTTGGTCCCACTGAGACCACCCTTTAAAGCGTTTTATGTTTCTCCTAATAGCGTTGACTAAAATGGGCCTGATCGGCTCGTGGCCTTATGCACTTTATAATCAAGTTCCCAAAAGTTATAATTTGTTATTTTGATATTCTAAAACTTGTATTCACCTTTCCAGTATTTTGTTTCATAATGTTTATTTAATGCATTGATCCATAGTAACTTAATTAATTTCACTACAAAAACTTAAAAAAGACATCCAAGTTTTCTCTTCATCTCCCTCTTTTGCTCTCTCTCTCTCTCCTCTCTCCATCCCTGTCTTTCCCTCTCTCTCCTTCACTCTCTCCCTATCACACCTCTCTCTATCCCTCACTTTCTTTTTCTCTCTTTATGTCTCTCCCATTCCCCCTTCTCTTTCTTTCCCTTTCTCTCTGTCTCTTTTCCTATCTCTCATTCTTCTCTCTCCTTTCCTGTCTTTCCCTCTCTCTCCTTCACTCCCTCCCCTGTCACTCCCCCCTCTCTATCTCTCACTTTCTTTTTCGTCTCTCTCTCTTTATTTATCTTCCATTCCACCTCTCTTTCTTTTCTCTCTCTCTTTCTTTCTCTCACTCTCTCCTCTCTCCATCCCTGTCTTTCTCTCTTTCTCTCTCTCTCCATTCCTCTCTTTCTTTCCTTTTTTATCCCCCCCATAACTCCCTTTCTCCCCACTCTCTTTTCTTTCTCTACTTCGTTATACCCTCTCTCTACCTTCTCTCTCTCCCTCTCCTCTCTAAGTATCCCCTCTAACTTTTCCTTTCTTTCTCCTCTCTTCTCTCTCCATCCCTGTCTTTCTCTCTCTCTTTATCCCTGTCCCATTCTCACCTCTCTTTCTTTCTGTTTTTCTCTCTCCCTCTCTCTCTCCTCCCACCCCCTTTCCTCTCTCTAACTGTCTCTAACCTCCCCACTCTTTTTTTGTTGCATTTTGTGCCCTCTCCCTCCTATGTATCCTTCACTTTCTTTTTCTGTCTATCTCTCTTTTTCCCTCTCCCATCCTCACCTCTTTCTCCTTCCCTCTATCTCTCCCTTCATTATATTTTCTTTGTTTTACTCTCTCCCTCTTGTTTTCTCTTTCCCCTCCTCCCTCTGTCTCCCTCCCCCCTCTTTCCCTCTCTCTTTCCCTCTCTCCCTCTCTCTCTCGGTGTGGAGGTATGGCTGATTTGATGAGGCAGATAACCTTTGACCCACAACTTTGTATTTCATTATGAAGACTTTTATAACCCAGACTACTCCTCCTCCTCCCTCTTCCTCTCTACCTGGAGGTCCCTGTACACTCAACCTCCTCTCCGCCCTCTTTCAACTTCAACTTCAACTTTTTCTCTCTCCTCCTTCATCTCTTTCTCTCTCTCTCTCTCTCTCTCTCTCTCTCTCTCTCTCTCGCTCTCTCCTCCTCTTTCCCCCCCCGTCCCTCTCTGTCATTTCCTATACACTCCACCTTCTCTCTTTTCCCACTTCTCTCCCTCTCTCTCTCTGTCTCTCTTTCTTTCTCCCACTCTCTCTCTATCCCCTGTCCTCCTCCACTCTGTCACCTACTTCCCCCCTCTCTCAATCCCCCTCTCTCCCTCCCTGTCTCTGTCTCTCTCTTTTCTCTTCTCTTTCTCCCCACGCCACTCTCTATTTGTCCTCCTCTCCTCCTTCCCTAAAGGTATACACTGCTCCTCTCCTCCCTATCTATCACCTCAATTCACCCCTTGTCCTCCCTCAGTCCGTCTCCTGCTCCTTCCCTTTCTCGCTCCCCCCTCTGTCTCTCTCTTGCTCCTTCTCTCTCTGTATCAGCCTCCCTCTCTCTCTCTCTCTCCTTCTTGCTGCCTCCAGCCCTTCTCTCTTTCTCTCTCAGCGTCCTGTGCACTCCTCCTCCTCCTGCATCTCTCTCCCTGTAGATCCCTGTACTCTCCTCTGACCTCCTCCTCCTCATAACTCCATTTTGAGACATTTTGGGCTAAAAGATTGGATTTAGGAGACAAACGATGTGGATAAAACTCATCGGGAGACATCATCAGCGTTACAGATTTAGCTGGAGATAATTAAAGGAGCAACCAAAGCAGCATCAATAACACACAGACCTAATGACTTTACACTATAATGAGCTCAAGTTTGTACAGTGAGCGTGGTCAGGAATTTGTCAAACCTAAGTTAAGTTAGCTGTTAAAGTTTGTAATAAAGGAGAACTTTTCAGATGTGTCACCTGCTTTCAATACTGATACACTGGTTATCAGTATTGTGCCATTTCATTGGATTTGATATCTTAAGTTATTAAATAAATTAAACAACTTTTCTTAGATGTTTTAGCACCGTATAATGCTGTCACTGTTGAACATATCTGGTTGTGTTTTGTTTCATTCCATTTGTTTGGATAATAGTGCGTTATTAGTCTGTCCACATCTCAAAAGCTCAAAATGCTCTGTTCCACCTTGTGATGTCTTAAAGTGTTACAAAACAGCTTTTACCTTGAATTCAGTATTCATTACCTAATGAATAATTCAGTACAGATTGGAAATTCCATAATTAATAATAATAATAATGCCTTACACTTGTAATGCGCTTTACAGGCTTGTCAAAGCCTCTCAAAGCGTACACTATAGTCATTATTTCACTCCAAAGTCACACACACCAGTTGTACGTAACTGGGGGCATTGGGTTAAGTGTCTTGCCCAAGGACACAACGACAGCAAGCATCTGTGAGGGCTGGAAAATGCAACCTTCGAGTCAGTGGATCTAACCACTCAACCATGATGTTTATCATAAAGTGGTATTTAACAGCTTTTACCTGGACATTCAGTCAACCTATTGGCTAATTCCAGGCCTGAAATTATCTAAATGATTCTAGTGAAGGTGTATGGAGCCCTTCCTGTATTACCACATGACATCACAAAGTGGGACAGAGTGTTTTAAGTCTGAGAGAAGACCTCAGCCTAAATATGCAGGGTTTGTGTGTTAAACATGTGACTAAAACAAGACACAACCGGTGCAGGTGTGTTTTTGCTGAGGGAACAGCATTATAACATAGATCAGACATGTCAAACTCAGTCAAAATTGACTAAAATTTGGCCCTTGACATAATTGTATTTGGCCCACGAGATCATATCAAATATGTATTCAAGCTGGCCCCCTGGCCGCTGTGCCAGTATAGCGCATGCACTGCTAACGAATCCCTGAATGCTTTGGCCCTACCACTTCTGTTGACAATCATTTGATTGTTCATTAGCATCTGCTACCTGTCGCCTCACTCAAATTTAATCCACCCCGTCTGAAAAACATGCAGATGTTGTTCAAATTTTTCAATAAATATTTAGTTTGGCCCACGACTTAGTCCCAGCTTTTGATTTTGGCCCTCGGTGAATTTGAGTTTGACACCCCTGACATAGATCAAAAAATAGCGTAATATGGGCTCATTAAGTTAAAGGTGCATTATGCAATGTTTTGTTATTGTTGTGTTTAAATATCTTCATATCATTTACTCAATTACACATGTTTTTTGTTTTTTTGTTTTTGTTTTTTTTTTTTTAATTGAAAAAGAATACATTGAAAAACACATGTTCTTACTGTAAGTGAGCTCACCTCTCTGTAGATCTGACCTGTCATTTGGCCTGCTTGTTTCCATGGAGACAGATTTGTCAGCCCTGTGTCCTTGGGCTTCTCTGTGTCCTCCTGTGGAAGAAGAGCTGAGCCCGCACCTCTGTCACATGTACAGGAACACAGGACATCAGTGAGGTAAAGTGAGGGAAGGAGGATGAGTGAGGAGAGGGAGGAGGAGAGGAGAGAGAGGGGAACGAAGAGGAGAGGTGGAGGAAAGAGAAGGGACGAGAGGAGAGAGGACTGAAGAGGAGAGGTGGAGAGAAAGAGGAGGAAAGGGAAGAGGAAGAGAGGAGGAGGAGAGATGCGTGATGTGCCCAGATCAAGAAGTCAACCAGTCAGCATCCAACACGGACACCAAGCATCATGGAACAGTTCAGCAACACAAATCATGAGTGTGGTGTGACAAGATTCAACGTGGGTGAGGATTCAGTGAGTTGTGTGTTATGCCAGTTTGCATTTCACCCGTATTTTAATGCCACAGGGGTTCGACAGTAATAGAAATGGACGAAGAGCATGTGATGTCATCCATAGCGTTCGGTTGCAACCAAATGAAGCTCATCGATGCTTGTGGTCATAGTGGCTAATTTGCAACTGAGGGGCATATTTGGAAACCTGAGCGCGAAACCAAAGAGCCAATCAGGAACAAGGCTGTTGAATTACTCGAAAGAACCACTTCACACACATGCCCACTTCCTATTTGGAACTCAGCAGTTAGCACGTTAGCTATGACCATTTATATATATATATACATTCTATGGGTTAAACCTGTGAGGAACAGTGGACCACCAAAGACACATCTTTAAATACCATAGGCCAGGAGTTTATCAGCTAGTAAAATGTTAGAAATCTGACAGAACAGACAGGAGCAGATAGGTGCAGACAGGAGCAAATCGAGTAGACAGGAGCAGATAAGAGCAGACAGGGACAGACAAGAGCAGACAGAACAGACATTTGCCAACAGGAGCAGGCAGGAGCAGAGGACAGACAGGACAGAGATTTGCAGGAGCAGACAGAGCAGACAGGACAGAGACAGAGCAGACAGGAGACAGGACAGACAGGGAGCAGACAGAGCAGACAGGAGCAGACAGGAGCAGGAGCAGACAGACAGGAGCAGACAGGAGCAGACAGTGCAGACAAGAGCAGACAGTGCAGACAGAGGAGCAGACAGGAGCAGACAGTGCAGACAGGAGCAGACAGGAGCAGACAGAGCAGACAGAAGAAGACAGGAGCAGACAGAGCAGACAGGGCAGAGATTTGCAGACAGGACAGACATTTGCAGACAGGACAGACAGGGGCAGACAGGGGCAGCAGCAGTTATTGATGCTGTGACCTCCGGGCCTAAAATGACAGTGTTCAATAATAGATGATTCTTCTGGGAAAATGTGTCTCTCCACATCTGTTTGAGTGAAGAGAGGAAAAAGCAACACTGTTTTTTACTCAACATGGACTCAGAAAGGACTGCATAAAAGGGACATTAAAGCTGCATTACGCAACCTTTCTCTTGTAAATTTGGGCATTCAGTTTCCCCATTAAAGTGTATTGTAAAAAAGCACATTGTGACAAAATCAGACCGCTGTGGGTTGTCTTTAACACACTCTAATCCACTTTGGAAATATGTTGTTTATGTTTGCACCTAGATTTAATTTCCCAGAGCACTTTAAGCTGGAATGAAGCGAAGATAATGACCACCTCTTCTCTACGCTTTATAGTAGAGGATAGTCAATGCATTTTCATACAAAACCCATCGGTATTGAAACGATATTGCAACACTTGACATATACTAGTTCATCAGTGGTATTCCTGTTTCTAATTATTCACTGCAATGAGCTTAAAACTTATGAAAAACCAAACCACTTTCACGATTTGCTCGGCTTTTTCAAATCTTCTGAATATTCCCTGTATTGTCCTCCATTACTGCAGCTGTACATTCCTCTCCTCTGCCCTCCTCTGTCCCCTGCATCCCCCTCTCCTCTCTTCTTCTCCTGGGACCAGCTCTCTGTTGCCCCCTGTGTTCCTGCTGTTTCTATTCCTGTCTGTATCACATGAGCCGAGAGCACTCCCAAGCCTGACCTTCACACAGGCTGCATCTAAACTCTACCCCGCTCACCGCAGAAGACCACCGGACCACCCGCTCTGTGCTCCGACCAACCCAGCTGAAGAGATGGAGTTTCATGTTTTTATAATGCGACTTGGTTTGGTGGGATAGCGCCTGTGGTAAATATGTATTATAGTTTTACATTTATGTGGCTGTTTGTGGAAAAAAAGTTCAGAAAAAAAGGCCTGTCAACAGAAATTTTGGGGTCCAGGACAAGAGGCCACTCATGGGCACCCCTCTAGTTTAAATTAATAGGCCCCCTAAAACCCTGGGGCCCGGGACAACAGATCATTTTGACGCCTTCCTGTCTACTCCCCTGCCTCTACCCATAGACATTCACAAAACTCTCTATCGTTGCTACAACTCAATCACTAACCAATGCCACTCAGTACCCAGAAATGAATGGTGACATGCAGGGCCGGCCCTAGCTTTCAGGGGGCCCTAAACTGAATTGATCTCTGGGGCCCCCGATAGTAGATGTATCCTGGCTTAGCTATTGTTGATTCACATTTGACGACATTATGACTCTGCTCTCATCACCTTGACCAGTTGTATTTGTGTTTATATGACCAACATCAGACTGAAAACATCCAAAGTGTCACATACCATAGTCACAAGAACAGTACACAAACATAAGGGGGGTTATGATTTTTAATTTTTGGTCATTTCTGGTGAATTTTAATGTGTTCCGGTTGGCAACAGTGGGCTTAAATTTACATTATGAAGTGTCCTTGCACCAGTGTAAAAACATAGCTGCATCACCTCTGCCCGACTCAAAAACCAATGTAGCAGCAGCAGGTATTTTGCTATTATAGGTATAAAATAAATGTAATTGTTTTAGAGGGATATTTAGGTTGCTGTAAAGACCCTGTGTCACACGCCCTGTGTCCAATAAAACTTGATATATTACATTATTATTCATTAGTCATTATAAGTGTATGAGCTCTTGGGGGCCCTGTGGTGGCCTCGGAGCCCTAAGCAGCTGCTTAGTCTGCTTATAGGCTGGGCCGGCCCTGGTCACATGCAAACACTGTACGCAAAGACCCCCCCACGCTGGAATTAAATGTGATAATAATGCCTTACACTTGTTATGCGCTTTACAGGCTTGTCAAAGCCTCTCAAAGCGCTACACTATAGTCATTATACTACTTACTTACTTATGGTACTTACTATTTAGCTACAGCTTATTCATTCACTCCACAACTGAGGCTGCCATTTGCTACTATTGCCCCTCCGAGCTGCCCGATCATTGACGGAACCACTTTCATACTTTGCACCATCGGCCCCTCCGTCCACCACCAACATTCAACGACAGAACTTGGTATACTAGGGACTCGATCCTGGGTGAAGTGTCTTGCCTAAAGACGCTCTAACTACTGAGCCACTGTCGCCCACACAACTGTAGAACCTTCTTGCTACTAGTTGAGCGCACTTGCCACTCAAAACCTGTGCTGTCAAGTCAAGTAACACAATTTTAACCACAAAAATTATGAAACAACCAGTTCCAGGAACGATATTAACAAAAACATTGCAATTGTGTAAGTACTCATGACTAGGCAGCTTGGTTTGTATCTGGACATGTGACCCCCCCTTACACCCCCCCCCTCCGCTCTCCCCATATTATTCATCAAGATTGCTCAAATACTCACATTTTCTGCCTTACACCATTTTATGCAAGTCTACCTGACCTCAACATAGTAGTGCTCTCTGACGTTACCTGGTGCTACCTCTAAAAACATGCAGTTATATAGAAAAAAGCCACAGATCTCCATGTTGTAACCGGTGGCAAGTGTGTGTTTTACTGTTTGTTCTTAATGAGGGTCAATGCAAGGCCACATACAGCTCTCAGCTCCGTCCCAACACTTTGTATGTAAATCAGACACAAGACCACCACCAAGGACAAAAATAATAACTGGGTGAGTGAATGGGCCTGTACTATTGATACTTTGCAGCTGATGTCATCAAAATTCACTGAGGTTTTGATGCTAACTGGAAGCACTGATCTCTTTATGGATGTCCCTCTCAAATAATATTACACTCTAGATAGCATTAGCCAACAGTTTTTTTTTAGTCACTATCACCTTTTTGTTGAAACGCTTAAACTGGACCATGAACACTCGCATTTATCATGGGCTTCTGAAAATATGTTGTTTAAATCCATTTTGTATTTTTTTCTTGAGTTTCTAGTTTTAAAACAATGTTGACAGTGTTTGATAATGTGTGCATTGTGTCATCATGGTAACTGCTGAACAATCCACCATACAGATACATGTAGAACACCTCCAGCGTGATATCCCTACAAAGTACCAATACCCCTTACAAACTATTGCTATTGATACTGCATTATCCTAACCACACGTCTGTGTGTTGTATATGGTATGTTTTAGGCTTATATGTAAAGCTTCACTGTCTTGTCTCCATGACAATGTTTACTTTGTGCTGTATCTATTTTGCATTGATGGCATTTATTCAATAGCTGTAATGTAACAAATAAAAATATATGACAATACTTTTACTTTTTCTCAGATGAAGGTTTAAACTGTTTGAAAAAATGTGTTCCTAGCGTGTAAACTGTCCTATGGTGGAAGAAGTACTCACTTTTGTTACTTAAGTAAAAGTGCTGATACCGGAGCAAAAAAATACTCAAGTAAAATTAAAAGTACCACATGAAAAAAAATCTACTTCAGTAAAAGTCTTATAGTACTCATTTCAAGTAATGTACTTGAAGAATAAAAAGTAAAAGTATTTTTTGCAGATTTTGAGATCTAATATGTAGTGATTTTAATACAGATTTGTGCTGAATTTTATTCAATGAAAACCACTGAGTCGGTCTTTTTTTTTCTCTCTCTCTAGATATTTTTATGTGTATTTTGTATTGTATTTTTGTTTGCTCAGATTAAGAATGTGTTAAAAATAAACCCTCAGCCTTTTCAGCAGGTCTCAAACGATAATGAAAATACTTTTACTTTTCAGTCCTGTTCAGAAAAGTAGTGGAGTAGAAAGTACAGATACTTGGGAAGTAAAAGTAAAAAGTATCCAGTTTAAAATGTAGTTGAGTAAAGTACAGATACCTAAAATGTATACTTGCTACTTTTGCTACTTTTACTTTGCCATGTTCCACCACTGACACTGTCCCTGTTTCGTGGGTGGATGTATTTGGGCGGTGATGACGTGAGGAGGGATTCCGATTCATAATTCAACGCTACTTCCTGTTATGTTCAAGTTTTCGCAACTTTTTTGCTATTTAACTGAAGAAAACTATGATAAACATCTCACCAAAGCAACTAATGAACGAGTAAAAGACACGAAAACCTGTCATATTCGCTTCAAATAATTGTGTTTTTCTATGAACTATTATAATCAGCATTTATAATAACAGTAATTCCCTCTCACTCCCGTTCCCTTCTTCCCGGTGAGTAAAGTCTGTGACAGGAGTAACTTTCCATGGTTGCGTCACACTTTGTCATTCCCAAAACATGAATCACCACAAATCCCTGTGTGAGTGAGTCTGGTAGTTTTCCTCTGGCCTCGTGCACGCTCCTAGATCCCACGCACACTCCAACGAAGCGAAAGAGGAGAGGATTTCCAAAATGACTTGCCATTAAGAAACCCTATCTCAACCGGTTTAGATCGTTTAAACTTTTACATACTTTGAATGATTTTCCTGATTACCACTTCCGAAAGTTGCCGTGGGCGCCGCTATCGTCATTGGAGTTGTATTATTTTGCTGAGGGACCACAAAGCCGTTTTAAAGCCTCCTAAAGAATTAGCTGGTGCAGGTAAAAGGAGCTGTTAACTTGAAAACCACCACTTCATGACATCACAGGGTGGAACAGAGCATTTTGAGTGTTGAGTTAATAACACAGGATTACTCAAATATGTGTGAATGAAACAAAACACAAGTCCAGACGTGTTTTTGATGAGGTAATAACATTATAACATGGCTTAAAGCTCGCAAGAGTCAATTTGTGGAAAAATAGGACCTGCCGCCACAAAGGAAGTGTGGTTTAGCAGCATTTAGAGGCAAAAGAGGGCAGGGCGGAATAAGGTCAATAGTATTTTTTTTTTTTGTCATTTCAAGCTATAAAATTGCTCTAAAAATCTTTAAAAACACCTCACATCAGTCGCAATGATCCAGACTAGAGCGTCCTGAGTCCATGACAGTGCAGGTCTTTTTCATGGGGAGACCTACACAACTCTATTATGACAGTTGGTTTGGAGGAATTCAAAACAAACTCCAGTCTTCCCCTTTCTCTTTCCCTTTCTCTCTCTCTCATCGTTGTCTCTCTCTCTCTCTCTTCTCTCCAATCTCTCTCCCAGTCTTTCCCCTCTCTCCCTCCCTCTCCCTTTTTCTCTCTAGTCTCTTTCCCATCTACCGTCCTCACTCCCCCTTTCCTCTCACCCCCCACTCACTCTTTCACCCTCTCCCTCTCTCTCTTCTTCCTCTCTCTCTTCTACCGTCCTCACCTCTTGTTTTCTCCTCCCTTCCTCCCTCCCCTCTGCTCTCTCTCTCCTCCCTCCATCTCTTCCTCTCTTCTACCCCTCCTCACCCCCCGCACTCTCTCCTCCCTCCATCCCTCCCTCTTTTACCCCTCCTCACTTCCCTCTCTCCCTCTCTCTCTCTCTTCTACCTCCCTCACTTCTCTCCCCTTGGCCCCTTTCTCCTCCCTCCCCCTCTCTCCCTCTCTCCTCCCTCCTTCTCTTTCTCTCTTCTACCCTTCCTTACTTCCCTCTCCCTCTCTCCTCCCTCCCTCACTCTCGCCACCCTCTCTCTCTTCTACTCCTCCTCACTCCCCTCCCTCTCTTCCTCTCTCTCTCTCTCTTTCTCTCTTTCTCTCTCTTCTATCCCTGCCTATCCCTCCCTCTCTCCCCCTCTCTCTCCCTGTAGTACAGAGACACTGGTTCATTCTTGGGTCCCGTTGTTTTCACAGTGCAGTCTAAAGGTTAGCGGAGGCTCTGCTTGTTTAACATGGGCACACGCGCTCACACAAAAACAAAAGTCACACGGCTGCGTTAACCCGAGGCAGGTGACCCGGGCAGAGGCAGGTGCAGGTGCAGGGGCAGGTGCAGGGGCAGGTGCAGGGGAGGGGCCCGGCAAAGACAGAGTGACTGAGAAATGCATGGATATCATGGAGGTGATGGGGAGCACTATAAAGATTCAGAATAACTAAATATTTGCAGTTTGTGGAAGGAACAGTTGAGAAAAAAACATACAAATTTACAAGAAGTAGTGCTGATTTCTAAAACAGATTCCCAACACCATCAACACATTCCATCCAAAATGCAGGGACAATTTATGCAAAAGGTCCATCTCAGATCCTTCTGAACTTTATACAGATTTACCATGACATCACTTTAGGTTCATCACTGGGCTGAGTCATGGAAAAGCATCGTGAATCGAACTGGGAATAGATGAAAATCCTATCATTATGATTCATTTAAATACAATAAGTCAAATGTGTGTAGAAATTCCACCTCTGATTGTAAATGAAATTCCCTGTTTCAGAGAGCTTGGAGCATGTTGCCTCATGTTAGTAACTGAAAAGTGTCCAACATCCATCCAGCCATCCATCCATTCCTTTTCTTCCGCTTTATCTGGGGCCAAGTTGCGGAGGCTGCAGTTTCAACAGGGAGGCCCAGACTTTCCTCTCCACACACATCTCCTCCAGCTCTTACGGGAGGATCCCGAGGCGTCCCAGGCCTGCTGAAAGACATAAACCCTCCAGTGTGTCCTGGGTCTTCCCCGGGACCTACTCCCGGTGGGACATGCCCGGAACACCTCTCCAGAGAGGCGTCCAGGAGGCATCCAGAACAGATGCCCAAGTCACCTCAGTCCTGTCCTTTTGTTCTTTACCCAAAGCTCATGAGAATAGTTGAGGGTAGGAACGTAAATCGAGGGCTTTGCCTTTCAACTCAGCCCCTTCTTCACCACAACAGTCCGATACGCTGTACTGATCTGCCTGTTAATCTCACGCTCCATCCTTCCTGCACAAGACCCTGAGATACTTGAACTCCTCCACTTGAGGCAGGAACCCTCCACCCACCCGGAGAGAGCAAACTACCTTTTTTCCGGTCGAGAACCATGGCCTTGGATTTGCAGAAGCTGATTTTCATTCCAGCTGCACCGGGAACAGGTCTGACTTACTGCCAGCAATGCGAACACAGCCCCTGCTCTGGTCATACAGTTACAAAGTTACATATTACACCTTTCAAGAACACTATGGATTACTATACTATTTTTTTCACCTTTTAGTCATGTTATATTGGCCCCTTGTCAAGCAGCCCTTAGCAAATGACCCTGGACCTCATACTCACAGAGCAGCCCCTCGAATGCCTTCTCCAGATCCACATGTTATTTGTCGAGCATCACATTTACAAATAAATGTACTTTATATCATTTCAAAACATATCAAATGTGTCTTGAGGTTGGAGACTTTGGGGATCTTCTCCTCCTCTTTTGTCTCCCTCTATCTCCTCCTGTCTCTCTCTCTTTCTCTCTCTCTCCTCCTTTCCCTCTTCTCTGTCCACTCTTCTCTCACTCTCTCTCTCTTCATCTTCCTCCCCTCCATCCCTTTCTCTTTTTCTCCTTCTCTCTCTCTTTCTCTCTCTCTTCCTCTCCCTTCTCTCCCTTTCCTCCTCTTTCTCTTTTCTCTCCCTTCTCAATGCCCCCTCTTCTCTCTCTCATTTCTCTCTCTTCCTCTCCCTTCCCTCCTCTCTCTCTCCGTCTACTCCTCTCTTCTCCCCTCTCCCTCCTCTCCTCTTTCTCCCTCTTTTCCCTCCCTCTCTTCCTCCTCACGTGAATGCATTGATCCAGAGACAGCACACTCAGGGGGCGTGTGGCCTTGAATCGGCCTTGTACCGCCTGGATGAGGGAGTCTTATTACCCCTCTGTCCCTCTCTCTCTTTCTCTCTCCCTCCTCCTCTCCCCCTCCTCTTCATCTCCCTCTTTCTCCCCTTTCCCTGCTTTCACACGTGCAGAATACACACAGGGACATTCTGCTGCATACCAATGACAGGCGACACCAGGTAGTACCCAGTGTTCTTCTATTGGGTTTGTTCTACCTTAATGAGCAGATGGTTTGTAAATAATGTGATGCAGTAGACTGGTTCAAGGTTTGGCCTAATCTGAATTTTCAATTTCATTCATTTCTACAAAATATCACTGACAGATATTTTGTGGAGCAATAAGTCACTCAATAAATCCTGGTATGTTGTTTAGGTTATTTTAGTAGAACACACACTTCTCCAATACTTTACAAGGATGTATGTCTGGTCACCTCCCTCCGAGTTCAGATGAGCCTGATTGACAGGTCTATTAGCCAATAAAGGACTGAAGAAGGTCCCCACAGTCTCCAACCTCAACAGAGAATCAGGGTCGGTCCATATCAAACATAGACGGTATAAAGACGTGGACTAAGGGAGTGTGACATCACCTGCGGCGTTCAGCTTCAGTCAAATGGACATAGCTAACGTGCTAGCCTCCGTTTTCCAAATAAGAAGTGAGCATGGGCAGGCATCCAGCTCCATTGATTCTGACTCTAATTCACTTTACATTGAGAAATTATCACCCTTCCCTCTGTCACTGCAGCAGTGAGCCATGTCATTTTGGTTTTGCAGTGTTCGTATTAACCCGCTCTACGCGATTCTGGTGGTTTTATTGCTTTATTTTGTCCGTAACAGGTTTGATTGACAGCATTGCTAAGCTGGCGCTTTCTGCTAAACCAGCAGCTTCACAATAGATTGGCTATTTGGTTGCTATGATACTCAAAGTAGGAATTCCAAATGAGGAACTTGGCTCCAAAATTGCCCCTAGCCTCGACTAGCGTCACTTGACTGGAGCCGAACACTATAGGCGAAGTCACACCTGCTTAGACGGCTTCTTTATACAGTCTATAGTTCAATTCCCAGACTGTTTGATTCAGTTGTATTCTTTTATTGTTCAGTGTCACATTTCCAGTTTCATCACATGGTGTTACACTAATTATTGGTTTGTTAAACAGCGAAGAATTTAGAAATGACTCAAAATGAAACTCATGTACAACAGGCTCTCCTCAGCAGTGGGATGTTCCTGGTTAAATAAAGGTCATGATAATGGAGTCTCAGTAGTGTGTGTGTGTGTGTGTGTGTGTGTGTGTGTGTGTGTGTGTGTGTGTGTGTGTGTGTGTGTGTGTGTGTGTGTGTGTGTGTGTGGGCTCAGTGTCATGTGCTGCGCTCACCACAGATCAATACACAGCACACACAAACACACACAAGCACACACCCATGGATCCTGATATTCAAATATTCTACGGATGTCCTCAAAAATGTAAAGATTTCTATATCAGTCAATACATGATGTGTCCATCGTGTTCCAGCCCAGTGCATGTGGAAGGTTCTGGTTCTTATTCTGTATAAAAAACCTGTAGAAGGCTTATGACCTCTAAAACATGTTCTGAAGTGCATGGGGTGCATGCAAAATCGAGCAGCCTGACACACTAGACATAAACTGGGACTAAACCCAGACTAGAACAGGACCAAACCAAGTCTATGTTAGGACTAAATCAGGATCAAACCAGGACCACACCAGGACCAAACCAAGACCAAACCAGGATTAAACCAGGACTAAATCAGGACTAAACCAAGACCAAACCAAGATCAAACCAGGACTAAACCATAGCCAAACCAGGTCTAAATCACATCTATACTGGGACCAAACCAGGGCTAAATCTGGATCAAACCAGGACTAAACCAGGTCTAGAATAAAACCAAACCAAGTAAACACTGGCACGAAACTGGGATCAAGCCAGGACCAAACAGGATTAAAACAAAACTAAACCAGGACTAAACCAGGACTAAAACAGGACCGAACAAAGTCTATATTGAGACCAAACCAGGACAAAACGAGGACCAAACCAAGGCCAAAACAGGACCAAATTAGGACTAAACCAGGACCAAACCAGGACTAAATCCGACATAGACCGGGACCAAACCAGGACTAAACCAGGAAATGCTTCTTGACTTCACCACTGGAGGTATTCTGCCGCTGACCTCCGCACTGACACTTGCCCTTGATCACATGCAAACACTACTGCAATACACAAGCTACCACCACCACTACTACTACTACACAAAAGTACACAGAGAAGTACCACTCAACATGCAGGCGCTGTGAGTAAGATAAGACCAGGCATGCTCTGTATTCTGAAAGTACACAGGCTTTTGCATATATAGATTAGACATGTGGTTTATGAATAGCAATTAACATGTTAGGAAGATTAATGAGTAAATAAAGAGGCATGGGAATGTGGAATGCAAAAAGCAGCTGGGTTGTTTTGTGTCTATTGGTTTCAAAATTGTGTTTGCAGAAGAAGGGTGTTATGAAATTGCCTCGTGTTAGTGTTTAGTATTTATTTGTTAGTATTTTGAACCTTTTTATATGATTTCAAATAACTCCACTGTCTTGGAGGACACATACGGGGACCTCCTCTCCTCCTCTTCCTTCTCTCTCTCCTCTCCGTCCCCTCCTCTCTCCTTCTACTCCCCTCTCTTCTTCCTCCTCTTCTCTCCTCTTCTCTTCTTCCTTTAGCGACTAAACCACGGCTAAACCAGGACTAAACCCGGACTAAACCAGGACTAAACCCAGACTAAACCAAGTGCAAACCAAAACTAAACAAGGACTAAGCCAGGACTAAACCAGGACTAAACCAAGACTAAACCAGGACTAAACCAAGACTAAACCAGGACTAAACCAAGTGTAAACCAAAACTAAAGCAGAACTAAGCCAGGACCAAACCAGGACTAAAATGTGACTAAACCAGGCCTAAACCAGAACTAAACCAGGACCAAACCAGGACTAAACCAGGAGTAAACGAGGACTAAACCAGGACTAAACCAGGTGTAAACCAAAACTAAACTAGGACTAAGCCAGGACCAAACCAGGACTAAAATGTGACTAAACCAGGACTAAACCAGGTATAAACCAGGACTAAACCAGGACTAAACCAGGACTAAACCAGGATTAAACCAGGACTAAACCAGGACTAACCCAAGACTAAACCAGGGCTAAACCAGGTCTAAACCAGGACTAAACCAGGACTAAATACTCTCTTCTCCCTCCTCTTCTCTCATCTCCTTTCTCCTCTCTTCTTTCTCTCCTCTTCTCTCTTATCCTTCTTTCTCTCTTCCTCCTCATGTAAATACACTGATTGACCCTGTTTGGTTGTTTTGTCTGTAGGTTTCAAAATGTTGATCATGGAGGAAGGGGGTCTTAAACAGAAACAACTACAACAAGGAAACACAGAAACACAGAGGGAAAGGGCTTGTAGTGATGAAGGGCCCGATCTTTCGTCAAGGCTGCAGCTAAATATTATCTTTTTTTTTTAGGTTTGAGACTTTTAAAATACATTTTTAAATAAATAAAGGTTGCAATATGACGACAGAAGGCTTTTAAGATAAGTTAAAAGAACAGGACCTTTATTTGTCTCACAATGGCAAGTTTCAGTGTTGCAACGCACAGTTTAAGAACAGCAAGAGAACAGAAATAGACACTACAAAGTTAAGAAAAATAAATATTACAAACAAAAATATTTAGAAAAAAAGAATTAAGAGTGAAAGTAGAGGGAGCGTTGCAACCATAGACTATATAAAGAAATGGACAAAGTGAGTGTGACGTCACCCAGAGCGTTCGGCTCCAGTCAAATGAAGTTCATCGAAGCTAGCGGTTATAGGGGTATCATAGCAACTGTAACCCTAACTAAAAATAATTAGGTTAGGACTGAGTTATTGCAATGGCATTTATATGACCAACAGAAGAACCAGGTTTGATATAGGAGCTTGTGGGAATGAAAACATATGAGACAGAAATTAAGTTTAAGGAACTATATTAAATAAATGCAAATTGTATAAACAAAATACCAGACCAGAAAGTTTTCCGCAATCCTTTGATTTGAAAGAAAGTTTTTCGCAATCCTTTGATTTGAAAGAACGTTTTTTGCAAGTTTTTCATAAAGTTCAGTTCCGGGGAAAACGCAAATTCAAATGGGAAAAAAAAACAATAATCCAACTGAAGGTGTCCATGTACGGTTCGGAAGAAATCAAAATAAAAGATCCTACCAGTTTTGTAGGTTAGGTTCGGGATAGTAAGCTTGAAGAGGAATCAGGGTTGGTGGGGAAAAAAACCTGACCATCGAGTTTGAGAATTTTCAATGCAGAATTGAAGAAACTACCAATGACGCAAACTGCTCATCAGCAGTAAAGCTGTCTGGTAGACTGTCAGCAGACATGGACAAAGAATGAACGAGAGCATGATCAGGCATTGAATCAGGAGAACTGCAAATGAGATACCGATCAGAAAGAGCTTGTACAGTATGTTGATCAATGGTGATGACATTTGGACTGTGGAGATGGTGTTCAGCAAACCTGATGATCCCTTCCTTTTCTTTCTCTGACAACAGATCAGTTGTAAGGTTGCCATGAGGTCGTCGTGAAAGGCTGTCTGTATCCGTGTTCTGTTTTCCGGCTCAGTAGATGATCTTGAAGGAGTATGTTGAAAGAGCAGATAACCAGCGGTAACTTGTTGTGTCAAGTTTAGCAGAAGTGAGGAGGTAAGTCAATGGATTGCTGTCGGTCACTACGGTGAAAGAAGTGCCGTACAGATAATCGTTGAATTTTTCTGTGACTGCCCATTTCAGGGCAAGAAACTCCAGCTTGTGGGCTGGGTATCTCGACTCACTCCGGGATAATCCCCGGCTGGCATAAGCAATGACTCTTTTCTGTCCTTCCTGCTTTTGATAGTACAGTACAGCACCAAGCCCGGTGGAACTGGCGTCAATGTGCAGCAGGTAAGGTTTTGTCGGGTCAGCAAAAGCAAGGACCGGAGCAGAGTTAAGTTTCTGTTTTATGGTTTAGAATGCGTCCTGGCACGCAGATGTCCAACGACCTCCAAATGGCTCTTTTGGATTGAGATATTGTGATGGTTTGACCAAGGGTTTGAGTTTCTTTTGTGAGGGTGGATATCCAGCGGTGAGTTCATGGAGTGGCTTTACAATGTGAGAATAGCCTTCAACAAATCTCCTGTAGTAACCGGAAAATCCAAGGAATGATCTTCTTTGAGGTTTTTTGGTACTGGCCAGGTCCTCAAGGCTTCAACCTTGGCAGGATCAGTTTCAAAGCCATTCTTGGAGACAATATGTCCGAGGTAGCATACGGAGGTTTGGAAGAAAGTGCACTTTTCCACAGAAAGTTTTAGTCCAAACTCTTTAAGACGATGTAGGACTCTCATCAGTCTTTCCTCATGCTGCTCCAGCGTAGGCGCAAACACAATGAGATCATCAATGAACACCAGTACTTCCTTCAGATTCATTTCTCTGACGCATTTTTTTCCATTAAGCGTTGAAATGTGGATGGAGCATTTGTGACCCCCTGTGGCATTCGATTGAACTCCCAAAAACCAAGTGGGCACACGAACGCAGCTTTACATTTATCCTGTTCATCCATTTCGATTTGATAGTAACCGGATTTCAAGTCCAAAACTGAAAACCATTTGGAACCTGTAAGTGCTGTAAATGTGTCCTCCAGTTTGGGGAGTGCATAAGCATATTTTATTGTTTGCAAATTAAGCTTCTTGTAATCAATACAGAGCCTGACACTTCCATTTTTCTTCCTCACAACAACAATTGGTGAGGCGAAAGGTGAATTGGATTCTCGAATGACACCAGAATCAAACAGCTCTTGAAGATGTTTCCTGACGGCGTCGAGATCCTGAGGATGTATCGGTCGAGGTCTCTGCTTGAATGGTGTTCGGTGAAGGAGCTTAATTTGATGTTTCACTTTGTCTGTTCTGCCAAAATCCAGGTCATGTTTTGCAAAGACTTCTGGGATGCTATTGAATTTTTGGATGATTGGGTTCTTCCACTCTGGAGTAAGAGGTGAGTTTTCAAAATTGTAGTCAAACAATGGCTCTGGTGAAGTGGTGGATGTGGTCTCTGGAGTAGTTTGTGAAGCACAAGACACAGATTGGAAGGCACTGATTTCAGCAAGCATGGCACGCAGAGGTAAGATGACATCATGGTCTGATTCATGTGTTACTGGTACCGGCAGGGGGACTGGATGTTGATTGGAGAAGTCGACAAGACAGGATTGATCATTAACCCGCCCGGTAAATGAAATTATGTGGGGTGTTCAACCATAACTGCTCTGTCCGTTTGCAGGGAATGTGCAACAACAATGCCTTCAAGAAGAACAGTTTGTGCAGCTGGGATGGTTTGCGGTGCAGCACTGTAGAGCTTCACTACACCATGATGTTCTTCTTTGTTAATTTTGTGTCTGTGTTCCAGAATCTGCAGAACAGCGCGGTAACCATAGAGCACTGGTTGGAAATTTGGAGTGTGTTCATTATGGACGGTGTACACAATGTCCAGTGTGTTAGTGCCAATCAGGACAAACGGCTGATGAGGTTTTAAATCTGGCACCACCAAGGCCAACGTAGCAACATCTATTGGTGTTCCAAGGAAGTCAGGAGTAAATGTGATGTCAAGGTTGATGTAGCCCAAGTAAGGGACCACTTGACCATTGGCTCCTTCAACTTCAAGAAGATCGTCGAGAGGTTTGAGCTCGTGATCAGACAGATGTGGGTTGTAAAATGATTCAGGAATGGTGGTGATTGTGAGCCCATGTCCAGCAGACAGTTTATTGGTGTATTTTTGATTATGACCTGTGCTGTACATTTGGTACCAATGAGTCCCCTGGGCAATGAGTTGAAGTGTTGTTTTGGACTTTGCGGTGCAGTCTCTGCTTGTCCCACAGAAGAGACTGGGTTTAGTTTGACTGTTTCTTTGGATTATTTTGTTCCCATTGCGCTTGTCTTTGTCTTAGTTGTAATTTCTTTTGTTGCACCAGTGCTGAATTGGCTGGTTGACTGCATGTTGTAGCAATGTGTGTGTAAAACAAAACCTTGGTCTTGGTCGTGTGCTCTAGGGTTTGTTAACACTTAATTGAAAGGAAGGTGCTTTGCTGCATTTGCCGGCCTTGGAGTTCTGGTTGACCTGAGCGAGGAGTGTGGACATTTGTGGCTGCAATTTTTCCATTTGTTTTTTCAACTAATTGATTGAAGTAGTCCTTGAATCATGACTGCAGGGACATGTACTTTAGGAGTGAAGAGTAGCACGCTGCTTGGATGAACTGATATGTTTCTTCATCAGGCCCTCTTTTGCTAGTTGCCTGTCTTCCTCTGTTCTGAGAAGGAGAAGCAGTTCAGAGAAGGCTGGAGGATTTTCTTTCTTGTGTTCTAGTTGCAACTTGCTGATTATTTCATTATCCCAACATCCTCTGCAGAAATGTTTCAGTAGATGTTTATCAATGTCACTTGCAGCAATTCCACCTCTCTTGACAACTGTGTTTAATGTCAGCAGCATTGAAGATAGCTGGATGGTTTCTTGCCATGATCTTGCAGTGTATTCAAAAATTGTGCAAACAGTTCCTCTCCGTCTTGCACTGTAGAGTACGCTGAATCCGGAACTTTTAAATAAACTGATGGCAATGTGTCAGGTCTCAAGCCCTTAACAACGTCAGCAGTAGGAGAGAGAAGACTTTCAATGATTTTTCTGGTGACATGCAGCGGAGGTAAATTCACGTCAGCCAACAGCAGTTCCACATGTGATCGCCAGCTTTCATAATCTGTTTCATTGGATGGCTTTGGTATCTTTCCAGAGAATGGTCGGAGTCTTACAGTAGGCATGGAGTGTGAGGTAAGTTCCTCTACTCTCACAATGTGTTCAACAACCATTTTCTGTACTTGCGGTGGATTTAAATCAGCTCTGGTTCAACAATTTGCACAGAGTCATCTGATGGATCAACATTCTCCAAGTGCTGACTTATTTGTGACATCACTTCTTGCAGCACATTCTCAAACGAATTTTCCCCTCTGTTTCACAAGGCGTCTCAGTTCATTCATGTAGTCAGGGGGTGCCTCAGCTTCGACTGGAACTGTAGTTTCAGTATCAATTAACGCAACGCAAAATTTGAGATCAGGGTCAGCCTTAGAAACATGCGTATACGGCAGTATTTTCTTAAGTTCTCGAATGGCAGAATGATTTTTAAACTCAATGATCATGTTTTTGTAAAAAGAAGACTGTGCATCATCAACAACAATTATTTTGAATTGACCGTACTGTTTCAACACATCTAATATTTCATCGTCTTTAATTGTGTGAGTTACACCAGACACGGAAACACCATTCATCAAATTCAACCCTGATTTTTCCAAGAATTCATAGTGTAGACTGAGTTATTGCAATGGGATGTATATGACCAACAGAAGAACAAGGTTTGATACAGGAGCTTGTGGGAATGAAAACACATCTGACAGAAATTAAGTTTAAGGAACTATATTAAATAAATGCAAATTGTATAAACAAAATACCAGACGTACAAAAAAAAAATAAATAAAAAAAAATGAATAAATGTGGCAAAAGACCATTAAAAAAACCCCAACAATTTTAGGTAAACCCTTTTTGACCTTTCTTCAAGTTTTTAAGTTGACCTTTTTTATTCCAGTCCTGTTAAATGTGCTTCAGTTCCTTTAGAAAAAAGTTTTCCGCAATCCTTTGATTTGAAAGAAAGTTTTTCTCAAGTTTTTCATAAAGTTCAGTTCCGGGGAAAACGCAAATTCAAATGGGAAAAAAACAATAATCCAACTGAAGGTGTCCGTGTACGGTTCGGAAGAAATAAAAATAAAAGATCCTACCAGTTTTGTAGGTTAGGTTCGGGTTAGTAAGCTTGCCACCTCTTGAAGAGGAATCAGGGTTGGTGGGGAAAAAAACCTGACCATAGAGTTTGAGAATTTTTACTATGCAGAATAGATCGAATTCTGAGCAGTTTGGTCTCAGCGTCTGCCACGAGCTTCACAGTCCACAATCGGGAGCAGGAAGTGGAGAACAGGAAGTGAGACGGGCTCAGCCATTTTTATTATAGCGCCACTTGTGGCAGCCCAATTGGAACTACAGTGGAGGAGGTGTCATTTATGTCAGAAGGAGGAGAGGGGACGTGGGTTACACAACCAAAGAGCCAAACCAGAGCAAGGCTGTTGTAGGTAAAGCCCCTCCCCGCCCACACTGCTGGTTTAATAGAGAGTGGGTGCTTAGCAATGCTGTGAATCAAACCTTGGGGAAAGATGGCACCTGTATGTCTGTTATTAATGTTCATATTTTGATTTACGGACAGAATATCAAAATAAAAACACCGGGATCATGTAGAGCAGGAACATTTTAAGAGCAAAATGACAAGGCTCACTCCTGCAGCAGCAATTTTCTTATTTAAAGAGAATTGGAGCCAAAGTCCAGGGAGCCCATGGTCATTAGCTATGTCCATTTATATGCACTGCCTGGACCAAAAAAAAAGTTGCCTCCTGGATTTAACTAAGCAAATGGGTACAAGCCTCCTATTGGATAATTAGGTTCAGCAGCAGTCTGTGCTCAAAGAATGAGGTCAGCTAACTACCTGAATATACTGAGTGACCAGGTTATTCCATCAATGGATTTTTTCTTCCCTGATGTCACGGGCATATTCCAAGATGACAATGCCAGGATTCATCGAGCTCAAATTGTGAAAGAGTGGTTCGGGGAGCATGAAACATCATTTTCACACATGGATTGTCCACCACAGAGTCCAGACCTTAACCCCATTGAGAATCTTTGGGATGTGCTGGAGAAGCTTTGTGCAGCGGTCAGACTCGACCATCATCAATGCAAGATCTTGGTGAAAAATGAATGCAACTCTGGATGGAAATAAATTTTGTGACATCAAAGAAGCTTATCGAAACAATACCACAGCGAATGTGTGACGTAATCAAACGAAATATTAGAGTGTGTGACCTTTTTTTTGGCCAGGCATTGTACGAGGGTGAGTCAAAAAGTTCTCAGACAAATGCCAAAATTTCTTTATTTAACAACTGATTACTTTTATTTTTCTACATAAGCTCCATTGTTGTCTATACACTTTTGCAATCTATGTTTCCACCTGTAAATTCCTTCCTGGTAGAATTCTGGGGGCTGTCTCTGGCACCATGAAATCACTTGCTTTTTCGCTTCATCTAAAGACGTAAATCGGGTGCCTTTCAGTTCTTTCAGTTTTGAAACCAAAAAAAAAAGTCTGAGGGAGCTAGATCTGGACTATAAGGGGGACGTGGAAGCATTTCCCATCGAAATTCGTGCCATAGGGCTCTGACAACTCTTGAAGAATGTGCAGGGGCATTGTCATGATGAAACAAAATTTGACTGTGCAGTTTTCCGCGACGTTTTTTGGCGAGGGATGTCTTCAACTAACCGTAACCCTATGATCTTAAAATGTTTCCAATTTTGCTTAGTTAAAAATTTGATATTAGCTCTGATCTCAAAATTTGCCATTTGAAGGGTTGAAAATTACTAGCTCTTTTGAGATGCCACCTGTCTCGATGCTGACCTTACATAGAATGATCAGACAGTTGCAAGTTATTAAAGAAGCTCTAAAGACATGTTTGAACTTGTAAAAACTTGTAAATCTTTGTTCAATTTAAAATTATGGCATTTGTCTGAGAACTTTTTGACTCACCCTCGTATATAATCTATGGTTGTAACCAGCAGCCAGCTCTCACCAGGGCTGGAAGTATAGAGAATACTCCTTTTTTTCTTTGTTTCATATTTCAAGTCATGGACAATAGATTCTGTCTTCATTTGCCATCAATTACAGAGGTATAATGGTCATCTGAGGAAAGAAACACCAGGTTTAAGTGTGCTTTTGCAAATAAACAAGCATATATTTGATTTGCATGCTAGTGTTGAATCCCTATACCAGCATGTTGTCAGTAGCAGCAGTCACGTGGTATAAGCTTTACATTGAGCTTCCATCCATCTGTCCATCCTCCTTATAGTGACCTGCACCGTTAAAGCCCGTGTCAGCGACTCGTGCTGACTCTGCACTCTCTCTCCTCTTCGTCCTCTTCGCCCTCCGATCGACCTCGCATCTGACTCCTCCCCTACATTAACGCTGCCACGGTAACGCTTACTTTACCTCCACTCATCACTAATTCCTATAAAGCTTATATTATACAGACTCTTTAAAATGCTCGAAAAAATGATGCATGGGAGACAAATAAGCAAAAGTATGTAATATATTTTCTAATAGTACATGACATCTGATCATGTTAACGCTAACTCTCTGCTAGCTCTCTGCACTGAGATGTTTGTTGCGAAACTTGTCCCATGTATACGGTATACTATATGTACCCAGGAGTAGTGAACGACTCGGCTCTTTTGAACAACTCCTTAACATGAACGGTTGGATCCAGATCTCATTTTTAAAAGAGCCAAATCTTTTTCTTTGTAATTTCTTTGCATTTTTGCACTGATTAACTCTGAACTAACACAAGAAGCAGCACAGAAGCAGAGTAGGCGACACGAGCGAGAGCTTTATGAGCAAAAACAGATTTGGCAGTTAATTGTAAAATGATTATTACTGTTTTATTTACATTATGCATAATTTGAAAGGGTAAACACACTCCCACTCTCAGTCTGAACCAGTTAAGCCTTGGTCGTTTCTTTCATTAGTTTGTTGTTAAAATGAGTTCTCACACTGGCTTCTGTCATATAAACAAATAGTAAAAGAGCCAATCTTTTAAACGGCTCTTTGAAATAAATGGATCCAAAAGATTCTGATCCCATAAAAGAGCCAAAAGTATATTTGTTACCCAGGACAGTCCCAGTGTCCCAGTAGATTAATCTAAAACCAATGATTTGTCCCAGTTTTAAACACGAAATGTCCCAGTTTTTCTAATTTTTTACCATTTTGATCCCTGCCAATTTACCAGTTGAATATATTGTCATTTGTTTAGCTAAAATACAGAAAACGGTGCTGGAAAATGAGCATGATAAGGGCAAAAAAATGTCAGAAGTCTCCCAGATTATGACTGATACAAATGAGAGAATGGACACGCTCTCTTTTGACAATTTGATTCCCAGCACAGGTGTGTCCCAGGTTTGAATTCTGAAAATCTGGTCACTCTACCTTAGGAACCAGATTTTGATTGCTTGTTGTCAACTCTGGCAGTTTTCCAATATCGGCATGACATAACACTTGAGGATCCTAAGTTGTGTCTTCATAGTAACGTTCAGATCAGGGCTGTAGTCGACTGAACTAATTCTTGGGCGACTAAAGGCATAAGCTTAAGCAGGTTTGTCCCGATACCAATATTAGTATCGGCAAAAGCTTTGATACCACACATTTTTCAGGTATCTGTATCACGGAGTACTCAGACCGACTAAATCACTGACATGATACTAGTGGTAGAAGGTAACGAAGTAGTAAAGTACTGTACTTAAGTAGAATTTTTAGGTATTTGCACATTACTTAAGCACATTTTACAGTGTGTACTTTTTACTTTTACTTCACTACATTTGAGAGCATATCTGTACTTTCTGCTCCACTACATTTTTGAACAGGACTGAAGAGTAAAAAGTACTTTCCATATGATTTGAGGGGTTATTTTTAGCATGTTCATTGTAACATCCTGACTGAAGGTTTTGAGTTCAACCTTCGGCTTTGAGCAAACAAAAATAAATACACAAAATTCATAAAAAAAATGTATTTGGATTGTTACTATTGTTATTTTTTTTATCAATATCACTACATTTAACAGTTCAACAAATGTAACAAAACTTGTGTGAAATACTTTTACTATTTACTCTTAAAGTGCATGTTTAAACGGCTACTTAAATGCTTTTAGTTACGTTATATTTTTTCGTGTGATACTTTTACCTCTGCATCTGTACTTTTACTTAAGTAACAAAAGTGAGTTCTTCTTCCACCACTGTCTGACGCTGCAGACATCTTAAACACCAGCCATGAACCTCACCGCACGTCACTGGTATCTCTGTATATGTGACCCAAACTGCACTTACAAGACCAAACCTACAGGGGGAGTTCATACAAAAACTACTATTTTATTTAGAAGTCAGTGTATTTATTGTTCACTTGCTGTTTTGTTTCATTATGAGCTAAGCCTGTTCGTATAGCTCTTAATTAGACCCGTGCAAAAACACCAGACCTCTGTAATCAATGATCAATGCTCTCTCTCTCTTTCTTTCTTTCTCCCCCCGTTGGCCCACCTCTTTCTCTCCATTCCCATTTTTCTTTTCTTTTTTTCTCCTCTCTCTCCCTCATTTCCTACCTTTCTTCCATCTTCTCTCTATCTCCTACCACATCCCTCATTTTCTCTCTCTCACACACACACACACAACTCTCCCTCTTTCTGTGTGTCCATCCCCCCTCCTCTCTTTCGCCCTCTTCTCCCTCTCTCCCTCCCTCTTTCTCTCAGGTTTAATTGACTCTTATCTCTTGATGACCTTTAGTCTTCTGTGTCCTATTAATACCACAGCACTAAATAAGCAGATTGTGTATCTCGGGGTGTTTATCTGGAGCCAGGTTCTTGCAGATTATAATTATAAATAGGTGTTTTAACTCAATAGCAGTGTTCACAGACTGCACGAAACACGAAACAAAGCAGCAGCTCATGTCCCTTCGCTTCAATATGCAGTGAAATAATTCATAACAGCAATAATAATGTTGTTTTAATGTTGTTTTGCCACTTAAAGAAGATCTATAGTGCTTGTGTTTGCTATACAGCTTTAATCTATGACACCCATGGGTCATTATGTTATAATTAGTTCATTTTAAATCACATTATTAATCTAAAATGACTTCATTAAAAAAGCTAGAAAAAAGAAGTAGAAAACTGTGGTGCCCAATGGGATGTCATCGTAAACGTCATCACAGCAAAGAATCAACACCTCCGATGGCTAGCTGCAGAATGACTTCACGATGCTGCCGAATCCTGCGCATATCATCGAAGAACGTAAAATTGGTACGTCACAGCGGTTGCATGCCGGTGGAGGTGAAAACGGGGATTCATCAGCAGCATGACGTCTAATTAGCAGTTTAAGATAGCTCAAACATGCACGAATCACTCCAAAAAACAACTTTGGGTGAGTAAATGGTGAGGGGAAACTACTATACCATGGTTAAAAGCTCTAGTAGGACTGCTTTAAAGGCCCTGCACTGTATCCAATTTTCCATGTATTTGAACAAAATGTGTCTTCTCCCAGTGCAGATATATTTTATAAGCTCTTGAGGTCAAAATAAGTCAGTTGTGTGCTGCCGGCATATAATTATAATGTATTTTTATCCTCTGCGAACCAGGAACTGTGCTATTTGCATGCTAGCTGCTGTTAGCATTACAGTAACTGCAAAAATCTGCTCTGGCATCTGAAAGACAGACAAAATTCTGAAAATAAAAGTCTTTTGGTTAACTCAAGTTCATATTTGTTATGCTGTTCATTAAAACACTGTAAGTAGTAGAAGTAACAGTTGTTGTAGTAGTAGTAGGTTAGTAGCAGTAGTAGCAGTATTAGTAGTAGCAGTAGCAGTAGCAGTAACAGTAGTAGTTGTTGTAGTAGCAGTATTAATAGTGGTGACAATAGTAGTAGCAGTAGTAGCAGTACTAGTGGTAGTAGCTATACCAGTAACAGTAGTAGTAGTAGTAGTAGTAGTAGTAGTAGTAGTAGCAGTAACAGTAGTTGTAGTAGTAGCAGTAACAGTAGTAGCAGTAGTAGTAGCAGTATTAGTAGCAGTAACAATAGTAGTAGCAGCAGTAGTAGCAGCAGTAGTAGTAGTAGTAGTAGCAGTAACAGTAGTAGTAGCAGCAGCAGTAGTAGTAGTAGCAGTAGTAGTAGTAGTAGTAGTAGTAGTAGTAGTAGTATAGTAGTATTAGTACAGTAGTAGCAGTAGTAGCTGTAGTAGTAGTAGTAGTAGTAGTCGTAGTAGTAGTAGTAGCAATGGAGTAATAGTAGCTATTTTGTTATTTGAATGGAGACCAACCTTATGAGACATTTCAAATATTTTCTGACCCAATAAATCAACATTATTTGCCTTTCTCTGAGACGGCCTCAGTCAAAATGGTATTTCTTATCCCCACACTCTTTCTCTGTTATCTCATAAACCTTTATAAGGCTGTGTTTGAATCTTGCTTATTTGAAATTCAAGTGTAGCCAAAGCGTGTCAATAAAACACTGTGATAATACCTTACTACAGTTCCTCCTCAGCATCTGATAAGCCCCAGAGTCCGGCCCGCTTCACATGTGAGAGCTGAAACTAAGTCTGGAGGTCAAAACTCCAGCACAATGAATACATACATGAATATACAATGAGTTAAAATGCTTCAAAAACAGAACAACAACAACTATGATTGGATTTAAAGCTGCACTGTAACTTTTCTAGTGGTGGATATGCTACGTATATGTTGCTTTGCTTGGAATGTTACACAATATAGCATTAAACCATTCTATATCATTAATTCATTTACTGGTTATTACTGTATATTCCCAAAAATACATTGAAAAGCATGTATTCTACCGTCACCATGGATCGCCTCTGTACAGATCTGAGCTGTAAATAGAGCTGTCACTTGTCTCCGTGGAGAAAAAATTACGGCGGACATCTTTATTATTCGTCATTTCTGTTAACAAATATCTGTCAGGGCTCATTTCCATTATACAAAGCACATTTTCCAAGTTTTTAATATGTGTGATTGAATAAATGCAATCTTGGGCGACTCCTCTAATCCAAAGGTTGATGGTTCAAATCCCGCTCTCAATATGAACATCATTGGTTGATCGGTCAAATCCACTGACCCACAGCAGGTTGGCGGTGCAATTCCAACTCCCAGAAATGAATACTGTTGTTGTGTCCTTGGGCAAGACACTTCACCCCACCTTTAATGCCATACTGTGGAACATGTAGACAAGCTTGTAAGCCAGAAAAGTTAGACGGTGTATTTTCCAGCGCATGTGACAGGTTTGACTGCTCATTTCAGAGTTATCATCATTAAATTTAAGATTTTACTTTAAAAAAAAAAATAAAAATCTTGCCTAGTGTTTTTCTAGTTTATAGTTTTGGTGATGTAATTTTACCTCCTGGTTGGACGCTGGCAGCAAATGTGACATAAGTAGAGGTAAATCCAAGTGTTACCTAGCAACCATAATGTAATCAAGGGCCACAGCTTGTTTAAATTGCACAATATTTATGATTAAACTAATAAGAATGAATGACAAGATTTTTTTATTTTGTTAAATGAAGAATATATCTGGCAAAAGGCAGCTGTTAACTTGAAAATTACCTCTTCATGACATCACAAGGTGGAACAGACTGTTTTGAGCTTTGGGGATGTAGACAGACTAATAATAAAGGGTTACGCAAACATGCATGAGTGAAACAAAACACAACTCCAGGTGTGTTTTTGATGAGGTAATAGTATTATAACATGGTTTAAAGCTCACAACAGTTAGTTTTGTGTAATATAGAACCTTTAATATTTTCAATTCCAGTGATTTTAAAGGTGTTCTGTTTCTATAGTGTAACATTTGCATTTGCATGTCCCAGTCATTCCCCATAGAACAACATGACAGGAGCATGATTACAGTGCTTTTTTGGTCATGACATTTATGAGGCTGTTTAATGAGTTTGAATACATGAAAAGGCCACTTCCAATGGGCTGCATGCTTTTAAAGTGGCTGTGTTTCAGATTAGCTTATCGGGAGCAGAGGGCAGCGGGGTTACATGGCTGACCTTGGACACGGATAAGATATGAGCTACTACAATTCACTGTTTAAGGTTAGCTAAATCTGTCCTCAGGATTTAACAATAAAGTGACCGGGGACACTTCTTCAGATGTGAGCTTAGCTACGGTGCATGTTTTAGGTCAAAAGACTACAAAATATTAGCTATAAATATAAAAAATGAAATATATCTGTGTTTGCGAACTTCTGGATGTCTCTGAATTCAATGTGTAAAATATATTGTAAGTAGGGCTGAGCGTGGTCTGATCCCTGAGACAATCTGCTATTGTCTCCATGGAGATTATATGAATGTCCCACTATGGCATCAAAATGTATATTTCTCCATAGATAAGCATGGGACACCAGGTTAGATTTGGTACATTTCTGAGCAACAAGAACATTTATAATTGAATAAATACAAGATAGATACTGTATATATTTAATGCCATGCTGAGGAATATTCCAGGCAAAGCGATACCTTCTCCTGGAGATGCATTTGACAGAGCCTGCACCCCAAAGTTACATAGTGCACCTTTAAAGTCTTTGCACCTGATTTTTAAGATTTGAACATTTGAAATGGTTTGCAGTGGTCTAAAGTTATCCCTCACTTACCTTATGCATTTTGAGCATTCTGATTATTCACCAGGATGAGTTTATAAGCATTTTTCTTTTTAAGGACTTTTGCCATCACAGTAATGTTAAAAACTACTAATCCTCTCCAATCCATCTTAAATCTTGGACAATACAACAATTCATTATTACATGCAGACGGTACTCAGTGGTCTTATTTTTACCTGAAGAGCTGGTAAGGTCAAGGTAAAACTAATTTTGTTACACAATAAAATTTGTTCAATTCAATTTTATTGATATAGCACATAAAAATACAACTTAAGCTGTCCAAAGTGCTTCACACATAATATGATACACAGGCAAAGAACAATAAAAGAATAAAACACCAAGGTATTCTGCCAAGGTAGAACTAAATGCCAGGGAGATGATGTGAGTTTTTAGTTTGGTCTTAAACTGCAGTACAGACTGAGAGGATCTGATGGGCAGAGGGCGCTGTTCCATAGTCTGGGCACTGCCACAGATAAGGCTCTGTCACCTGAGGTCTTGAGCCTGGCTTTGGGCACAGGAGCAGGAGCTGGTCAGGTGACCTCAGGGCTCTGGGTGGAGTATGGGGCTGTAGTAACTCACTCAAATAAGGAGGACCCATAGAGTGCAGACATTTAAATACAATCAATAACATTTGAAATTACCATGAGCATGACAAGCTGCAGTGTTTTGGACATTCGGTAAGTGCTGCAGGGAGCCCTGGAATTACTTTGCACTGCTTTTTCAAAATCCTCCTGTGGAAGGTGGGGCTTTACTTTAGCAACCGAAAAAAACCTGGACTTTGTGACAGAGCTAGAATACACAATCACCCCAAGATTCCTCACTGCAGGGCGATAATAAGAGGACAGATGACCTCACACTGTCTTGTCCAAGCAGAGGGTTAGTTTGACCAAACACCACAATCTCAGTTTGATTTAAGTTCAGGAAGTATACGCTCAGCCATGTCTGCACATCCCTGAGACAGTCTGGCAGAGCTCTGATTGTAGTCTGACTGTCATTGGCGGTCACTGGTAACAAGAAAAAATGTGCAGAGGCCCTTTAAAATTATGTATCGGCCCTTTAAGTTTCATTGATTGGTTAAAGTCAGTTGTAATGACTCAAAGGTGACTGGGTTTATGAGTGAGCTGTTTACTTTCAGTTCCTTATCTCCATCTTTCCGCAGATTAAAGTGTTCTTTCTGTAGTAAACACATGTGTAATAAGGTCATTAGCAGTAGTAGTAATCACAATGCTTTCATTTGTGTAGTATTTTTCCTATTGGCTGTCACCTGGGTGGATTGGGGGTGAGGTGAGGTTAAATGCAGATTAATCTAGGACTACTTAAAGGTCCACTATAACCACGCTTGTCTCCATATTTATTGCTTTGCGGGAATGTTCCACACTTTGGCATTAGACTATCAGGCATCTATCAGGCATTTATTCAATTACAACTCATTTATTGCTATAAACACATGCACTACCCACTATAAAAGTTTCATTTTGCAACTTTAAGAATTCAGACTACATAGACCTGCCACTTTTGGTTCACCCAGCCCTGCCCTTTCTGTCGCCGTATCAGTAAATAAAACAAGTAAGCAAGTAAATTTACATAGCATATCTTTAAAATTATTCAAAAATGTACTCAAATAATGTGATTGGCCATCACAGAGATTATTATATTAGTGTTTTTTGAGCCAAAAGAACACAATTTGTAAGAAAACCAATAAACTTTGTACTAAATTGTAATACACATGACCAGAATTACCATTATAATGAAGTTATACACACAAATCCTGCATATTTAGGTTGTGTTCTTCTTTCAGAAAACGCTCTGTTCCACATTGTGATGTCATGTGGTGATACAGGAAGTGCTCCACTGCGTTATTAAATTCCACGCACTTTCTTTAAAATCATTGGGATGATTTCAGCCCTGGAATTACCTATCTCTACTGAACGTAAGATAAAAGATAGATGTTAACTTGAAAACTACCACTACATGACATCACAGGGTGGAACAGAGCATTTTGAGCTTTGGAGATGTAGACAGACTAATAATAAAAGGTTACTCAAACATGTGTGAATGAAACAAAACAGAACTCCAGGTATGTTTTTGTGGAGGTAACAGCATTATAACATGGGTTAAAGCTCAGGGGAGTCAATTTTGTGTGGTATTGGACCTTTAATACATATTTTCTATAATTTCGTCACTCATGCATCAAATGTTTATTTAAGTTTTGCGGACTATAAATATTTGATGTCAGGATTATGACCTAGTAAAAGTTGTAGGTAAAATAAAAAAGTTGGAATTTACAACTTGTGTCTCTGATCAATTTCCCTGAGCCTGCAGTTTTTATTTGATAAGAATACGACTGATAAACTAAACTAGAGCTGTCGGAACAGGAGTGCCATGGCATCTGGGTCAGTGTACTAATAAAACTCAAATGTATCAGATAAAGGTAATTTTATATGTACTTTTGATATCATGCACATATTGACTGACTGGCTGACTGAAAAGATGAGCTGTAGTTGTGTGTAACTTTTCTGGTGGTGGGTATTTTACCTATATTTGTTACTCTGACAGTGTTAATATCGCTATGCTTAGAATGTCTTTCAAATGTCCACAGTATGTAACCTTTTAGCCAAAAAGGTAGACAACAATAAAAGTATGATGCACTGAAATAATGTATAAAAACATGCATCCTTACTGTGGGCAGGCTTGCATCTCCACAAACCTTATTTTCTCTTATTTGTTTCCATGGAAATGTTGTTCCTTTACCCATAATATTCCACAGTACGATATAAAACGTAACTATCTCCATGGAGAATGTTCTGAAGTACGGTTTTACCTTTCTATTTCCATGGAATTATACAAGTGACATGCAAACTCCAGAAAGTTACATACTGTATCTTTAAAAAGTGCGAACAGCAAACTATAAAACCTGCAAAACCAACAAATAAGATGCATTATTTTCTTATAAAATGCTAAAATCCATTTCCTTCCGTGTCCATTATAAAATTTCCATTTGGCTGTGCAGAGGCTGAGCAGACTGGGGTCTAACAGCTGCGTCTCCTTGGTAACGCCGAGTGTTTTTAAAGGTCGATGAAAAGCGTGAAAATGAATTGTGACAAGCTGCAAATACTGTGTGAACTATTACTGTGCACTTTCAGACACAGACAGCTCTTAGCACCTCGTGGACTCCAGAGGGAAATGTACTCGCAAACCTCCACAACTGTCACGGGTATACACACATATCATCAACTGTATGATACTTCAATATATTTACCTGAGATTTACCTGTGATAGTGCTTTGAAGGGGGAGTGACTTAGCACAGAGAGCAAAAGGGGAAAGGAGGACTCAGACCATCAAAAATTTAACTGAAACTGATTAAACGCACTAAAAATGGGCAGATCGTTTCCAGTTTAGACCACTGAATACTGCCATTGTGTCTTTAGGCAAGACACTTCGCCCACTTTGCCAAGTATGAATGCAGTGTGTGTGTGTGGGTGTGTGTGGGTACCAAACACGTGGAGCGACTTAATAATGCAATGCAAGTGCCACATAACTTGACTTATACCAACTCATTTGGCATTTTCCACTATCCTGAATGCAGTTCAATCCCAGCTCTGATGATGTTGTGTCCTTAGGCAAGACACTCCACCCACTTTGAAGGAGTAGGTATAAATTGATGGTTGGAGGGCCCTGGCGATGGCACAGATTTTTTGCCTTCACTTCTGACAGCTGTTGCTATATACAGAGGTAGCTAACTTCTTTGTGTGGAGGGAATTCATAATGAACCAGGGATAAGACCAGACCCAGGACTCAACCAAGTCAAAACCCCATTAACAACACTCTGTCGTTAACAACACTTCACCCCCACACGAGTATGTTTTGTTTTGTTTTGTTTTTTGTTTTTTTTGTTATGTTTTTTTTTGTTTGTTTTGTTTTATTTGATGTTTTTGTTTTGATTTTATTTTATTTTAATTTAATTTTTAATTTTTTTATTTTATTTTGTTATTTTTATTTTATTTATTCATTCATTCATTCATTCATTCATTTAGTTAGTTAGTTAGTTTTAAATTAATCCTTAAAATATATTTGTGTCAACATTTTATCCCGATCTTCCCACTGTTCATGATGTGATGTAGACATATTTTTCCCACTTTGATGTCTCTTTTGTACCTGGTCTTTTTAGTCCCATTATTCCCTCTGGAGGCACAGTCTGTAGAGCTGTGCAGAGGTGGGTGAGCCGTGGTAGCATTAACTTTAGCATTAGCATTAGCAGGCTCTTTGGACACATTTGTGAGGCTGTCCGAGGCCACCCTCTATCTCCATCTCTGCTGTCTCTGTCTGCCCTCTGTTCTATGGGGACTGGGGGTAATTATGACACATTTCGCCCCCTGGTGGAGCACACAGGAGCAGGTGTCTGAGGAATAAACTCTCCTCTGTTCGCTCTGCTTCACACACACTTTTCTAGCCCAAATGTGCTGAACACATGCCCCGCTTTAGACCGTGTTTTTTTAGCTTAGCGCTGCAAGTTCTTTTTGATGCTAGAATGTTATGTAATATAATCTGTAAACTTAGATTTGCATTAATCTTTTTAACTGCTGTTGCACTGATACTTCACAGGGTGCAGATTAAAACAGGGAAAGCAAAAAAAATTTAAAGATGTGCTATGTAACTTTTAACTAGTGATAGAAAGTGATATATGAGAGTGTATTCTGCAGTGTCCCTGTTGTTTAACAGTTTTTTTTTTGTTAGTTTTTTTCTGTCGTCCAGGTATGAGCCATAGCAAAAGGAAATTTCACTTGTGCCACTGTGCAAAGGTTTTAGAGTGAAGACGTTTTACCACTCATCCAAGCCACTTCTTCAGTTCTGGTCAGATTGCCGGTGGACACTCCCTTAAGAGAATGTACCAACACTGTTGCAAGAGCAGCTCGGGGCTCCAGTCTGCTGTGCATCTAAGCCACGAACCAATCCTCTGAAGATAGTGAGGTACAGATCTTCCCCATAAAAGAGAAACGGTTTGAGAGCGGAGTTAAAGAGGCATTTTTATTAGGAATCTAAACAAGGAAAGAAAAACAATAGAGCTAGCCAGTATGCTAATAAGAATGAGAGCACCCATTAGGGGCCTGAACCATTATGCAAAATATGACTCAGGCATAGTTCATATTTTGTGTAGTTCAGTAGTTGTTGGCTAGATCAACAAACAGAAGTTGTAACAGGTGTGTTAGTTTCAGTGTAATTCCCTCCTCCCTTCAGATGGATATAAGGCTGGGTCCAGCAGTGATCTGACCAGAAATAAAGAAGCTGATTGGATGAACAGCAAAATCTCTTCACTCGGAAACTTTTTATCCAGTTGACAGATTTGAATTTTTCTTTTACCATGGATCTTACCTGGACGACTGAGGGATTACACATACTCAAGTAAAAGCGACAGTATCACATGAAAAACGTAAAAGCAGTGAAGTACCTGTTTAAAATTTGATTTAAACAGTTAAAAGTAAAAGGATTTCACATAGATTTTGAGATCTAATAAAGTTTCAAATGTAGTGCTTTTGAAACAGATTTGTGCTGAATTTTAAACAGATTTTTTTTTTTTTATTTGTGTATTTTTTTTCAAATTATGAATGTGTAAAAAATAAACCTTGAGCCTTTGCAGCAGGTCTCAAACAATAATAAACAATACTTTTACTTTTCAGTCCAGTTAAAAGATGTAGAGGAGTAGAAAGTACAGATACCTGCTCTCAAATGTAGTGAAGTAAATGTAAAAAGTATCCACTTTAAATTATGCTTAAGTAATGTACAGATTTTATTTATTTTTTCTTAGATACAGTACTTTACTACTTTTACTTTGTTACATTCCACGACTGAAGGTTCAGTTCTTCTGTCTGATCCAAGTCTGCACCAGTGATACAAGTGAGATCTCTGCAGAGTCCTGATGTTTAACTGGTTTTCTACTGTTTACTCGATTGTCTTGTTTTAAATGTCAGGTACAAACTAAATATTTACTTTGTCAACTTTTATATTTGTTATGAAAGTGTAGCAGCTCTTTCAAGTTTTAGATGTGGTTTGAGCTTTAGCAGAGCAAAATGTTATTACTCAGCGTGGTCACTCACTAATAAAGTTCCATAGGTGAAGTCATCTGCAGTACCTCTGTATTTGTATGCCACACTACTCACAGCCCAGCCCCACGCACACACAGCTCAGCCCCATGCACACAGCCCAGCCCCATGCACACAGCCCCACGCACATAGCCCAGCCATACACATACAGCCCAGCCCCACACACACAGCCCAGGCACACGCACACAGCCCAGCCCCATGCACACAGCCACACACACACACACACACACACACAGCCACACACACACAGCCCAGCCCCTCGCACACAGCCCAGCCCCTCGCACACAGCCCAGTCCCCTCGCACACAGCCCAGCCCCATGCACACAGCCCAGCCCCTCGCACACAGCCCAGCCCCTCGCACACAGCCCAGCTCCACACACACAGCCACACACACATACACAGCCCCACACACCCAGCCCAGCCCCTCGCACACAGCCCAGCCCCTCGCACACAGCCCAGCCCCTCGCACACACCCATCTCTCTGACAGAGTCTGGCCTGTGTGTTTTCTGTTTAATTTTAGATTTTCATTCTGTGTACAAATGTGAGGCGCTCGGGCTCAGATGAAACTTCATGCTCCGTGCACAAACATATGTCCCTCTGAGGATAATAACGCCTCAAAAACAACAACGGCTGCTACTGCTGTGCCGTGAGACGATGGAATAATAAGACTTCTGTTACTCCAAATACTTAACACTGCAAAAGAGGGGATCTCTGTTAAAGGTGCACTGTGTAACTTTTCTAGTAAAGGCTCCCCAAACCTGCTCGTCTCCATGGAGATGTTATTGCTTTGCTTGGAATGACCCACAGTATGAATTCATTTATCGATCTCAAAACATAATAGTAACTTTAAATATTCAAATCAATGCCTTGTACAGGAAGTAAATAAATGCTGTTTTATACTTTTTTTATGCTGTTCTTCCCCTGTTACTCTCCCCCTCTCTCTGTTTCTCCATCTCTTACTCTATCTATCCTTTTCTCTCTATCTTCTCTCTCTTTCCATCTCTCTCCCTCCCTCCCTGTTCCTCTCTTACTCTCACCCCCTCTTTATTCCTTTCTCTCCCTCTCTCTTTTCGCTCTCTCTCCTTCCCCCTCCTTGTCTCTCTCTTTCACTTTCACTTGCTCTCCTTCTCCTTCTCTGTTCTTTTCTTCCTCCCTCTTTCCTTTCCCTCCTTCACTTTCTCTCTCTCCCTCTTACTCCCTGTTCCTTTCACTTACTCTCCTTCTCCCTCTCTGTTCTTTTTTCTCCCTCTCTCCTTTCCATCCTTCACTCTCTCTCTCTCCCTCTTGCTCTCTGTTCCTTTCACTTGCTCTCCTTCTCCCTCTCTGTTCTTTTCTTTCTCCCTCTCTCCTTTCCCTCCTTCACTCTCTCTCTCCCTCTCTGTTCCTTTCACTTACTCTCCTTCTCCCTCTCTGTTTTTTTTTTTCTCCCTCTCTCCTTTCCCTCCTTCACTTTCTCTCTCTCCCTCTCGCTCCCTGTTCTTTCACTTACTCTCCTTCTCCCTCTCTGTTCTTTTCTTTCTCCCTCTCTCCTTTCCCTCCTTCACTTTCTCTCTCTCCCTCTCGCTCCCTGTTCCTTTCACTTACTCTCCTTCTCCCTCTCTGTTCTTTTCTTTCTCCCTCTCTCCTTTCCCTCCTTCACTCTCTCTCTCTCCCTCTCTGTTCCTTTCACTTACTCTCCTTCTCCCTCTCTGTTCTGTTTTTTCTCCCTCTCTGATTCTCTCTCTCTGACTTTGGCTCCAGAAACATCTTTTTCATGTGCACTTCCTCAGATTTCACATGTTTTTTTTTTTTGTTTTTTTTGTGCAGTTTGTCTCTGTCACTGCGTCCTGTCTTCCATCCGTCTCCGGTTCATCTCGCTCTGTTCTTCCTCTTCACAAACGCTCGGAAACTCGCCTTTATCATTTCTTTTTACATTGGGCTGAATTTTACAAGATCCTCTGTGTATTTATAGATGCTCTGAGGTCTTATCCCAAAGCCATCTGCAGTCATCCCTCCTCTCTCTCTGTTGCTCTCTTTCCCTCTCTCTCTCTTTCTCTCTCTCTTCCCCTTTCTCTCACCCTTGTTCTCACCTTTTCTTCCCCTCTCTTTCTCTCTCTTCCCTTCTCTGTCGCTTTCTCTCAACCTGTCTCTCACTTTCTCTTTGTCTCTCTTTCTCTCTTCCCCTCTCCCTCTCTCACTCCTTCTCTTTGTTACTTTCTCTCTTCCACTCTCTCACTGTCGTTTTCTCTCAATCTCTCTCTTTCCCCCTCTCTCTTTTCCTTTCTCCCCTTCTCTCTTCCCCTCCCTCTCTCTTTCTTTCTCTCCCTCCTTTCTTTCGCTGTCACTTTGTCTCAATCTATCTCTCTGCCTTTCTCTCTCTTTGGTAAACTGGACTTTTTTCTCTTTCACTTTTACATTTTGGGTTGAATTGTGCATTCAGAGAGAGAGATATAGAGTGAGAGAGAGAGAAAGAAAAGAGAGAGAGAAAGAGAAAGAAAATGAGAGAAAGAGAAAACGAGAGACAGGGAGAGAAAGAGAAAAGGAGAGAAAGAGAGAGAGAGAAAAAGAGAGAAAGAAAGTGAAAGAGAGTGCGAGAGAAAAGAGAAAATGAGAGAAAGAGAGAGAAAGAGAGGGAAAGAGAGAAGAAGAGAAAGAAAGAGAGAGAGAGAGAAAGAGAAAAGGAGAGAAAGGGAGAGAAAGAAAGAAAAGAGAGAGAGAAAGAGAAAGGGAGAGAAAGAAAGAAAGAAAGAGAGAGAGAGAAAGAGAAAAGGAGAGAAGGGGAGAGAAAGAGGGAGAGAGAGAGAGAGAGAGAGAAAGAAAGAAATTGTGAGAGAGAAAGAGAAAATGAGAGAGAGAAAGAGAGAGAAAGAGAGGAGAGAGAGAAAGAGAGGAAAGAGAGAGAGAAGAGAGGAGAGAGAAGAAAGAAAGAGAGAGAGAGAGAGAGAGAAAAAGGAGAGAAAGAGAAGAAGGAGAGAAGAGAGAGAGAGAGAGAGAAAGAGAGAGAAAGAGAGAGAGAAAGAGAGAAAAAGAGAGGGAGAGAAAGAGAGAGACAAAGAGAGAGAGAGAGCGAGAGAGAGACAGAGAGAGAGAGGAAGAGAGAGAGAGAGACAAAGAGAGCGAGAGAGAAAGAGAGGGAGAGAGAGATGTGGCTGGAGGATTATCTGTCTCTGGACCCAAACACAGATTCAGGAGCTCTGGGGCAGTGGGAGGTTACACTGATTAGAGTTTCGGTGTGTGTGGTTTGTGATTGTGTGGTTGTGTGATTGTGTGGTTGTGTGATTGTGTGGTTGTGTGGTTGTGTGATTGTGTGGTTGTGTGGTTGTGTGGTTGTGTGGTTGTGTGGTTGTGTGGTTTGTGAGTTTGTGAGTTTGGGCCTGGTGTCAGTGTAATTATTGCATCAGTGCGGGAGATAAGAGAGTTACAGTTATTCAAAACTGGCTTGAAATCCGAATATATATAACATAACGTCACATATTATTGACAACAAAAATATATGAATGATTAGCTTGATATTGTCCTTACTTTTTGATGTCTTTATTCCCTATTACAAACATACAGTTACAATGTTTCAGGGCTTCTGCTAAAATATAGAACTGAAGAGTTTATTTGGAAAAAAAGATAAGTGTTATTTGAAAAAGTCATCAGAGGCTTGTAGTAGTTTACCCTCAGTGCAGGAATATTTTCAAAAGCCAAATGCTATTACTGCTATCAAACAGGTGTTCTATTCCTTCTTGTTACAATCCACTCTACAATATTGTCATCGTCTGGAACATGGTAAAAAAAAACAAAACAAAAAAAAAAAAAAACCCTCATGTCTGGTTTTGCTATTGAAATCTTCATATACACAACATACACTGCTCAAAAAACTTGAGGAACACTCTTTAATCAGAGTATAGGAACCTATCAATCAAACTTCTGGGATATTGATCTGGTCAGTTAAGAACCATAGGGGGATGTTAATCAGTTTCAGCTGCTTTGTTGTTAATGAAAAAAACAACAGCTGCACTAGAGGGGCAACAGTAAGACAGTCACCAAAACAGGAATGGTTTTCCAGGTTGGTGCCACTGGTATTTTTCCCTCCTCATCTCTTCCGGCAGATTTTTTTACTGACTGACTTTTTCCTTTGGCTCGGATCAACATTATTGATAGCCTGGTGCAGTACCTGGATGCTGCAGAGTTTGCACAAGTTGTCCAACTCCTCCAGGATGGCACATCAATACGGGCCATTGCAAGAAGGTTTGCTGTGTCTCCGAGCACAATCTCAAGAGCAAGGACTAGATTCCAAGAGACAGGTAGTTACTCCAGGAGAGCTGGGCAGGGTCGTAGAAGGTCCTCAAACCCTCGGCAGGATCGGTATCTGCTCCTTTGTGTGCAAGGAGGAGTGCAGGATGAGCACTGTCAGAGCCCTACAGAATGACCTCCAGCGGGCCACTGGTGTGAATCTTTCTGACCAAACAATCAGAAACGGACTCCACAAGGGTGGCCTGAGGGCCCGACATCCTGTAGTGGCCCCTGTGCTCACTGCCCAGCACCATGGAGCTCGAATGGCATTTGCCATAGACCACCAGAATTGGCAAGTGCGCCACTGGTGTCCTGTGCTCTTCACTGTTGAGAGCAGGTTCAACCTGAACACATGAGACAGACGTGAAAGGGTCTAGAGGCGCCGCGAAGAACGTCATGCTGCCTGCAACATCATTGAGCATGAGCGGTTTGGTCGTGGGTCAGTGATGGTCTGGGGAAGCATATCTCTGGAAGGACGCACAGATCTCTACAGGTTCGATAATGGCACCCTGACTGCCATTAGGTGTAGGGATGAAATCCTTGGACCAGCAGTCAGACTCTATACTGGTGCAGTGGGACTTGGGTTCCTCCTGATGCACGACAATGCCTGACCTCATGTGGCCAGAGTCTGCAGGCAGTTCCTGGAGGATGAAGGTATTGATACCATTGTCTGGCCCTCACGTTCACCTGACCTAAACCCAACAGAACACCTCTGGGACATTATGTTTCGTCGATCCGGTGCCGCCAGGTTGCTCCTCAGACTGTCCAGGAGCTCAGTGATGTCCTGGTCCAAATCTGGGAGGAGATCCCTCAAGACACCATCCGTCGCCTCATTAGGAGCATGCCCCGCCGTTGTCAGGCGCATACAAGCACGTGAGGGCCACACTAACTACTGAGTATCATATTGAGTTGCTATAATGACATTTTGGCAAAATAAACCCATCTGCTGCATCATTTTTTCAGTTTCACTTTTGGGGTGTCTTTGGTTTAACCCCTCTGTAGGGAGATCATTTTCATTCACATAAAATCATGTTGCATTCTTTTGTTACTAATAAATTACTTTCTAATTATCAGTAAAGAAATTCTAGATTATTTTTTCCTTCATTTAGATCTAATGTGTTTTCAAAATGTTCCTGAAATTTTTTTGAGCAGAGTATTTGTGTATATGTTTATTTGACGTGGCACCCTTCAAGACACCTACAGCATTTTACATTTCTTTATACATTCACTCCATTCTCAAGGTGCGACTACAGCCACAGATGCCCTGGAGCAGACTGTTGATGGTCGAAGAGGCCAACGGTGCAGATTGGCAACCTTGCTTCAGTCACATTCATAGTGTAGGCAAGGTGGGTGAAGTGTCTTGCCCAAGGACACAGTGGCAGTTTACAGAAGAAGAAGACATCAGACCAGATAAGATAGATTGTTGTATTTTTTTTCTTTTCTTTTCTTTTTTTTTTTTTTTATTCCTGCCTGATATTAACCTCCATGCACTAGTACTACACAATTTTTTGTTTTTTTTATTTTTACAACTTTCTACATTTTAGATGCATGTGGAAGATATCAAATATATGAAATAAGATATATGGAATTATGTAGTAAAAAAGAGAAGGTGTGTCTAAACTTTTGACTGGTAGTGTATATGTATTTTCATTGTATATGTTCTGATTGTAACCTTTGACTTGGTTGTAAATGCAAACCTGCACACACACAGACACACACACGCACACGCACACACAAACGTCCGGTGTCCTCGTCTTACCTCCTGTTTTTCAAACGTCCACTGCTGCTGCACATGTGCTTGTCTCATGAATATTTAACATGTGAATATATAACATGTGAATATAATGGAACATGTGGATTCAGAACACACTCCCACAGCTCTGACTCACGCGCTATTCCCAGATCAAAACATAGACCCAGCCTCTGCCTAACATCCCCACTGCAGCACCTATGGGGGATCTAAGACACCTTAGTGCTGGTCTAGTCCGGGTTTAGTCCTGATCTTCTTCTGGTCTAGTCCAGGTTTAGCCCTGCTTAAGTCCTGGTCTAGTCCGAGTTTAGTCCTAGTCTCGTCCTGGTTTAGCCCCGGTCTTGTCTGGGTTTAGTCCTGATCTTCTTCTGGTCTAGTCCAGGTTTAGCCCTGCTTAAGTCCTGGTCTAGTCCGGGTTTAGTCCTAGTCTCGTCCTGGTTTAGCCCCGGTCTTGTCTGGGTTTAGTCCTGATCTTGTTCTGGTTTAGCCCTGGTCTAGTCCTGATTTAACCCTGGTCTTGTCTGAGTTTAGCGCTGGTTGAGTTTTGGTGAAGTCCTGGTCCAGTCTGGGTTTGGTTCTGGTCTAGTCCTGATTTATTCATGGTCTAGTTCAGGTTTAGTTTACCTTGAAGCATCCTATTAATTCACTGCGATGAGTTTATAAGATTTTCCACAGCTGTGATGATAAAGCAGCTCCCTGGTTATCGGATAATAATATTGCTCAAATATGTGGAAAAAGGACCAGGTTTAGTCCCAGTTTTGGTGTGGTGTGTACAAGTGTGAATTCAGCCCAAGTGGAAGGTTTTCCATCTGCGTGTATCCATAGAGATGTTACTGCTTTGCCTGAAAAGTTCTACAGTATGGCTTTAAACTTGCCGTCCTCAGAGACAAGCAGGTATCACCACCACATGAATATACAGATCAGATCAGTGCATATTTTTCAAGGTATTTTTAGCCATAAAAATAGACAAGCAGGTGATGGACCCTCCAGAAGAAAGGTTACACAATGGAACTTTAACCAGAGCTAACAACATCGACCTTGTGCTCTTTTGACAGACACATTCACTGTGGTACATTTGGTACTTAGACACATCTTTGCATTTTCTTCTATAAATATTTAAACCCTCTACATATAGAGACGGCACATGCAGAAAAGCCTGCAGCACATTCCTGTCCTCACAAACCCATTACATCTGTGGCCTGTTTCTGCTGCTGCTGAGGAGGCAACAGAGCGGCCAGCTGCTAACGCCACACATGACATATACTGTATAAAACTGTACACAACTATATTTAGAGTTATTCCCACATCACCTTATAGCCCAAGCTTTCTGAAGGTTGTAGTTAAAGAAGTGGGGACATTGTTTAAGGTAAAACTTGATAATCACTAGCGGAAGTGATCACGGGTGTGCTTCTGGCTCCATCTATTTGAAATGCAGTGACTGGTGGGTTACCGATGTCCATTTATATGTACAATCTAAGATCAAACCCCAAACATGCATAATAGGTCAACTCCTCCAGCTAATGTATTCCTAATCAAGTCTAGCTCAAGATCTGGAGATGGTCCCTGTAGAAGTATAATAAGACCTGGATGATGAATCAAAGATGGAGTCGCATTGGTTTGAATGGCCTGTGCTAACTGGTGCATGAGATCAAAATTTGCTTTCTTTCTTCCTGAATACTTGCCCAGCGCCTCTTATTGTGACAGATGACAGATATGTGCAGCACAGTGATCAGCACAATGTTGGCTAGAGCAGAGCTGGGCTAAATCTTACAAACGAACGAAAGATGCTCTGTCAACCAAACTCAAGCAGTTTCATGTTGCAAAAAATACATTATTACCTCTATATTTTTCTGCCAGATTTATGTCCTGTTCCTGGTTTAGTCTGGGTTTAGTCCTGGCCTAGTCTGGGTTGAGTCAGGTTTAATCCTGGTCTAGTCTGGGTTTAGTCCTGGCCTAGTCCGGGTTTAGTCGGGTTTAATCCTGGTCTAGTCTGGGTTTGGTCCTGATCTAGCCTGGGTTTTGTCGGGTTTAGTCCTGGTCTATTTCAGGTTTAGTGCTGATTTAGTCCTGATTTAGTCCAGGTTTAGTCAGGTTTAGTCCTGGTCTAGTCCAGGTTTAGTACTGATCTAGTTTGGGTTTAGTCGGGTTTAGTCTTGGTCTAGTCCGGGTTTAGTCCTGATCTACTCCGGGTTTAGTCGTGTTTAGTACCGGTCTAGTCTGGGTTTAGTCCTGATCTAGTCCAGGTTTAGTCGGGTTTAGTCCTGCTCTAGTCCAGGTTTAGTCCTGGTCTAGTTCAGGTTTAGTCCTGATTTAGTCCAGGTTTAGTCAGGTTTAGTCCTGGTCTAGTCCAGGTTTAGTCCTTATCTAGTCCGGGTTTAGTCGGGTTTAGTCTTGGTCTAGTTCGAGTTTAGTCCTGATCTAGTCCGGGTTTAGTCGGGTTTAGTCCTGATCTAGTCCAGGTTTAGTCGGGTTTAATTCTGGTCTAGTTCTGGTTTAGTCCTGGTCTAGTCTGAGTTTAGTTCCTGATCTAGTCCAGGTTTAGTCGGGTTTAGTCCTGCTCTAGTCCGGGTTTAGTCGTGTTTAGTTGGGTTTAGTGCTGATTTAGTCCAGGTTTAGTCGGGTTTAGTCCTGCTCTAGTCCGGGTTTAGTCCTGGTCTAGTCTGGGTTTAGTCCTGATTTAGTCCGGGTTTAATCGTGTTTAGTCCTGGTCTAGTGCGGGTTTAGTCCGGTTAAGCACTAGTTAAAGGTAGTTTGCTTGTGCCTCATTCTCATACTCAACAAGCATTAAATGTGTCTGATTCACATGTTATTTTTCTCATTGCATGTTTTTATTGGGGAAAAGGGCTATTAAAAAGTTACACAGTGCACCTTTATTATGCATTTTAACTCACTGGGGTGAGGTCTGAAGAGCAGAAGGCCTTTTGAACAGACGTGGTTCATTGAGACGTCTATGACAAGAATGCCACACATGCAGCTAAGTACACACAGGGTTCACACTGCTCTGAGCTCTGCAGGCTTTATACCGACGAACCAAGAATGTGAGTAAAAATAACATCATCAATAACACCCGACTAATGCCAAAATGTGAGGATCAAAACATGAACAATATAAGCACATCTGGTGGGTGGAGAATCCATGCCTCAAGTGGAGCAGTTCAAGTATCTCAGGGCACCCATGTCGTCATTTTCCATATTCAAAAGTATCTGAATCTACACCTGCTTACTCATTTAACGGGGTCATAAGAACTTATAACAATCTTCCCTCATTATTAGCTGACTCAAAGTTGCGTTTGTTCCTGCATGTTTGAGTAATCCTGCATTGTTCAGCATCTGAGTCTTGAGTACGCTTAAAAATTCCAGTTTTCACCCATCTCCTGCCCCCCGCCACTGCTCTGTACTTTTACAATTTGTAGGGTTCAAAAAAGTCAGAAAAACATTTTGACGTCCATTGACCTGTTTTATTTTTAAAGCTGACCTATGATGCAAAATTTCCAGAGCTTTTAATCATGTTATAGTGGTTTGCCTTCTCATTTCGCCTCTTGAAGCTGTATTTCATGCATGTTTGAACAGTCGTCATTGCTCCGATCAATCTGTGTTTTCACCTCCACTCGTCCACTGCTCTGTACTTACTTCGTTCTCCAATTATACTTTCTTAATCAGTGATGTGCATAAGATTTGGCAGCATTGGCACACATAAAAAAAAAGAAAAATCCTCTCACTAGCTTGATCTGCAGCTGCCCATAGGAGGTGCCAACAACTGCATGTCTCTCTGTTGTGATGATGTTTATAGCGACGTCAGCTCCCATTGGGCATCACAGTTTTCTTACATAGAAGTCAGCTGAATTGTTTCTTTTATTAAGTCATTTTAGATGAATATTGCAATTTAAAATGTGCAATTTATAACGTAAAGATTGAATATTTATATCATGATCTACATATATTATAGTTTAATACTGAATATACAAAAATCATAACATGTTTGCTAATATTCCATATGAATCTTGTTCTAAGTTTGTACAGTTGCACTTTTTGGCCCTTTTCTTTCTTTCTGTGTCTGATCAAATGAAAAAAACAGATTTAATTATCGCCTCAGCCCCCTGCAGAGACCCTCACACCTACACAGTCTGACTGCTCGAAAGACATGAGGAAGGAGGAGGCGAGCACTCAACACTTTTGGGTCACTGTTTCGCAACTTTTGTTTTAAACTCTGATTTTGTATCTGAACAGCCTTTTTGGACAGTTATTTGCTTGGCTGAGGTTAGACCTTAGTAATAGGTTGGGTTCACTTGACATCACACCATTAGTATTAAATCCTTGTAGTATAAAACTGGCCTGGAGGACAGGTTATATTTCTATGGTAGAATTTCTTTTTCTTTTTTTTTTCCTGTAACAAAGAAAAAAATTGTCTTGCCCCAGCACATATATTGTAAAAGTAGTCTGTATCTAAATCTGTCTGTATGTAAATATGAAGTATTCTTATCACCCAAGAACCAGAAAGTAATACTAATAAGCTGTTAGTATGCTAGCTGTTGTTAGCATTATTGTGACAGCAAAATTCCGAAAGTTGTGAAAAGCACCTTTAAACCCATCACAGTGAATAATTAGGGTGCTCTGAATGCAATAGAGGGAGAAATAAGTTTAGATGGCTACAAACTGTTCTTTCACAATTGTGAGTTAAAGTAAGGAAGATGACTTTTAACTTTTGTAGAAGTTTTGTTCTGGTTTATGGTTAATATCTCTGTAATTACTGGACCTATCCCAAAAACTGTATATATAAATGGACATAGCTAACCTGTTAGTTTAGGGGTTGGCAAATTTTTTGACACATGGGCCACAATGGGTTCTAAAATTTGACATTTGTATACTGTATATATATTACATTAGAGATTTGGCCTGTAACATGTAGCAAAGCATGAATATGCAAGGCTCACTGTACAAATTGTTTTCCAAATGCATTAATTCAGTTAATAATAAATTAATTAAAATTTCAGTTAACAAGGTTTACCTTTACCTATTTTAATATAATTTGGTCTTGTTCGGTGGGCCGGATTAATAAGTCCAAAGGGCCGTGTGTGGTGTGTAGTTTGCCCATGTCTGTGTAGCTGCTGCATTTCAAATAGCAAGTGAGCATGGGCTATATTCTGGCTCCGTCGACTCTGGCTTCAGTTCACTTTACATTGAAAAACTGTCACTCTCTCCATAACTGCTGCTGTCAGGCTCATCATCTTGGTCTTAAAATGTTCATATTAACCCGCTCTACATGATTCTGATGTTTTTATTTTGCTATTGTGTAAATCAAATCAAGATTTATAACAGACAAAGGCATGTTCTTTCCAAGGTCGCTCCCACTATTGTTAGAAACAGGTTTGACTGACAGCGTTGGCGGACAGGGGCATTACCTTTAACAGCCTTGTTCCGGATTGGCTCGTTGGTTGCTATGATACCCGTGGTCGGAATTCCAAATATGGAACTCAGCTCCAAATTCACCTGCTGCTACAAACTGCTACCCTCGATGAGCTTCAGTTGACTGGAGCCGAACGCTATGGGTGACGTCACACTCACTTAGTCCAATTCTTTTAACAGTCTATGGCTTATGCACATGGAACAAAAACTGGCACAAAGTTCAACATCACCACAAAATTTGTACTTGAAATTGCTTTGGTTGTGAGTGGGCTCGCTTCTCCATAGATCTGACATGGTCACATTACATGACGGATTATTTTAATGCACCATGCTCCACAAAAAAGAAAATAATACTGGCCTTATAATGTTTAAAGTATCGTACTTCTAAACCGTACTTCTCCATACTGACGGTAAATGTACAGATGAAGTGCTCCTGATGCTGAGCCTCTGAGTCATGTGACCAAACAGCAGAGTCATCTGACCAAGCAGCACGTGTCTCCTCGGCACTCGGATACAAGCGCTCTGTCCAATCACGAGCTCTCCTCCTTCTCCTCTTTTCTCCCATCCGTTCTTTTCATCCTTTCCCCTGCTCTACCTCTTTTAACTGCCGCTCTGCTCCCCTCTTCCTTTCTGTCTTTCCATCTCTCTTCCCTCCTTTTTCCCTTTCTTCTTTTCTCTCATCCTCTTTCCTTCTCTTCCTCTTTTAAATATCGCTCTCTTCCTCCTCCTCAATCTCTGCTACTCTCTTCTTTTCTTTCCATCTTTCTATCTCCTCTTTTCCTCCTCTCTTCTTTGCTCCCTCTCCCATCGCTCTCTCTCTAACCCACCTGTCTTCTCTCCTTCTCCTCTCTCTTCTTTCCTATCACCCTATCCCTCTTTCCTTCTCTTCCCTCGCTCTTTTCGTTCTCACCTCTCCATCCTTCATCCCTCTTTCTCCTCACTCTCTCCTTTCCATACCTTTCTTTCCTATCTTCTCCCTCTCTCCTCTCTTCTTTTCTTGCTCCCCATCTCCTCCCGCCCCCTCATTTCTTCCCCCTTTCTGCCTTCCCTCTCTCCTCCTGGTTCTCTCTCATCTTTCACCCCTCTCGTCTTCCCTCTCTCTCCCTGTCCTCTTCTCCTCCTCTTCCCTCGCTCTGTTACTCTGTGTGATACTGTCACCACCTCATCCATCATCTCTAAGCACTGTCCACTGCACACGCACGTTTAACCCCTTCAGTGCCACAAGATTTATATTCAATTAAGCTCAAGGCTAAGGTGTATTCTTTATCGTTTGTGTCAGAAAATTCATTCTCAGCATTTGGCCCATCCTTCAAAGCCACCGGGTCAGGATCAGGACACCCAGCTCCAGATCCTGAGCTGGTCTTGGTCAGGACTGTCTTAGCTCGAGGATTTGACCTGCGGTGCATGTTTTGGGTTGACCAGAAACCAGAGCATCCAAAGGAAACCTACACAGACATGGGGAGAACATGCAAATGAGCAGTTTGAGTGTTTTGTTCAGATGGAGGATCCAAAAATTCAAGACTGCACTTGAAACGTTCTTAATGTAAACTTTAACAAAGACCAAGTAAAACTAAACACATTTGACATGTCGCTGACAATGGACCAACAAAGAGCAGAGAAGAACCATAGACTGTATGAAGAAGTGGACTAAGTGAGTGTGACGTCACCCATAGCGTTTGGCTCCAGTCAAATGAAGTTCATTGTGGCTAGCGGTTATAACGTAAAATTTTGAGCCAAGTTCCATATAAGGAATTCCAACCATATCATAGCAACCAAAGAGCCAATCTGGAGCAAGGTTGTTAAAGGTAACACCCCTTCCTGTCTGCCTCGCTGGTTTAGCAGGGAGCGGGCGCTTAGCAACACTGTCAATCAAACCTGTTGCTGACGCTAGGAGGAGCGACCTCGGGGAAAGAAGGAGCACGATTTGTATTTTATTAATGTTCATATCTTGATTTATGGACAAAATAACCAAATAAATATACCAGAATTATCAAACATTTTAAGACTAAAATGATGAGCCTGACAGAAGCAGTTAGGGAGAGTCGGGTGATGGTTTTTCGTTATAAAGTGAATTGGAGTCGATGGAGCCAGAAGCGCTCCCCTACTCACTTCCTATTTAGAACACAGCAGCTAGCAGGCTAGCTATGTCTATTTACATTACATATATATATGCACACACAGGAGGTGTGCACATCTATTATCCTAAACCAGTCTATTTATGTCGCATTAACTCATACCTTTAACATTCAGAAAATTTGATGGGCTTGATTGACAGGTGGATTAGCCAATCAGAGACACGCACGGTCCATCTGTATACGAGGACAAATCAATGAGCAAAGCACTAAACTATAATCTGAGGTGAGAGAAATTTTATTTAGTTCAAAATAATGGGTGACCAATGAGCTCTTTCATTTTACATGCATCACTAAAATAGACAAATCTGTTTGGACGATCGTTTTTGAGCCTGGGTTGAAAGTGAACGAAGGATTTCACTGTTGTTTGCTAACGATGTCAATAATTGTGAATAAAAATAATATTGTTACATTCAAATTTTATAACATGACATCCCTAATTAATCCTAAAGCAGGAAGTCCCACCTTGACTAATACATGTTGTAAAGCATTAACCCTGAGCATGTTTTTAACCACAAGCAAATCAATCAAATGTATAATCCTAATGGACAGTGTGTACGCTGTCCACTCTTGTATGTCTGCTGCTAATCTGGGTTGATCAATATTCACAGGTCGATTGGTTTTACTACGAGAGCAGAGGGCGGTGACATAACAGGACTGTCCAGTGAGTGGCAGGTGGGCGGGGCTAATCGTTATGGTGACTGTAAACAGGAAGTGCCTAAGCCTCACTCACATGATTAGTCTAAGTACCACAGGGACAGATGCGCACAGCTGGCCGAGGGGAGGAGGGGGGCTGTCTAATACTACTGCATAGGATTCATAAGACTATGTTTCACTCACCCTTATCAGTATTTATTTTAATTATACATTATATAACCAAGACATAGCAAATCTACTTAATGTCCACGGGGAACAGCTAAAGCAGTCATAATGTTATCATGCATATATAATCCTATATTACACTGAATTGATTCGTATGAGCTTTAAGCCACACTATAATGTCGTTACCTCAAAAAAACCACACCTGGGGTTATTTTTGGTTCATTCACACATGTTTGAGTAACCCTTTATTATTAGTCTGTCCACATCTCCAAAGCTCAACATGCTCTGTTCCACCTTGTGATGTCATGTAGTGCTAGTTTTCAAGTTAACAGCTCCTTTTATCTTGTGGTTAGTAGAGATTTTCCCAAAAAAATCCAGGCTTGAAATGAAATGATCCAAATGATTCTAGTGAAGGTGTATGGAGTTTACAAACACAGTGGAGCACTTCCTGTATCACCATTCAATGACATCACAAGGTGGAACAGAGTGTTTTCTGTTTGAGAGAGTAATTCTCAAACAGAAATATGCAGGCTTTTTGTGTTAAACATGACTCCGGGTAAGTTTTTGATGAGATTATAACTTTTCCTGATGGATGGCTCACTGCCTGTTTGTTTCTATGTTAAATATTATGTCAGTAGTCTTATCTATCTTACATATATATGATTTATTTCACTTTTATTGCTAAAAATACCTTGAAAAACATGCACTCTTACTATGAATGTCACAGTGGAGATAGACAAGTTTAAAGACGACCCATTGTGCTTGTGTCTGCTATATAGTTAGAATCTATAACCCCTGTGGATCATCATGTTATAATTTGTGCATTTTAAATCACAATATTCATCTAAAGCGACTTAATGAAAGAAACAACTCTGGTCACTTCCTCATTAGAAAACTGCTGTGCCCAATAGTAGCCGACATAGCAGTAAAAACAACATCACATCATCACAACAAAGAGCCGTGGAGCTGTCGACCCCTCCTATGGATAGCTGCATATCTTTTTTTTTTTTGTGCCAAAATGACTCGATGCTGCCAAATCTTATGCGCTTCATCAATTAAGAAAATAAAACTGGAGAACAAAGTAGAGAGCAGTGAGCATATGCTGGTGAAAACAGGGATTGATCGTCAATATGGCGAAAATAAGGGATTAAAGAACGTTCAAACATGTACAAATCACTCCAAATACAACTATAACATGGTTCAAAGCTCTGAAAAGTTGATTTTACATAAAAGGTCTTGTTTAATACTGTGGAACATTCTGTGTAAGAATACAAAAGTTACATAATCCACCTTTAAACTATTCAATTTTAGAACACAATCTAAATAAATGAAAAGCACTGTTTTAAATTAGTCCTTGAACTTGAACATTTCACGAGTAAAATAGATAGGCCCTCAGATTAGAACAAGCAGAAGAAATACAGTGAATAATGGTGACTTATGATGCTTAGAAGTCCTTATCTTCCCCCATCAAAAATATTTATAAACCCCACTTTTATCAATGTTCAGATATGAGACATAAATTGTTCTCAAGTTGTTTCCAATTACCCCAAAACACATTGTCATTTTGAATCATATTTTGTATTATTATTTGAGTCCCACCTCTCTCCCGGTGCAGTCTCTTAAACAGATGGTTGTGTCTGAAGTTTTTGGTGATTTAGTGCGTTATGCTGCAGGCTAATGTGTCTTTCCAAACACTACGCGGAGCTAGCATCACGACTCTCCTCGGTCACTTTTAGACATTCTGTCATTATTTACACGACTATAACTCTTAGCGCTAATTTTCAAAAGTCTGGAGGATTTGCCACCAGCTGGTCTCCATGGGGACTGCATTGCCTGAAATGTTCCACAGTATGGTATTAAAGTTCAGATCAGAGCAATAAAAATACACATAACTGAAAATTGGTGACGTTATAAATGCTGTATTTTTTGCAGAAACTTGTATTGGCAACTCTTCATCCTTGTCAAAGTCTACACAAATCAGAGCCAATACTTCATTCAAACCACGCTAACCTAACCTACTTTTTTGCAGTAGAAAAAGTATATTAACAGCTGTACATAGAGAACTAATTGGTAAATGGTCACACTTTTATTTGGTGCTTTTCCGCCTTGAAGTAATCCTGTCGCAATAATCACTATATCGACTTTTCGTTCAATATTGGAAAGCTGGAACAGTATGTTTTTGGGCTCAGTATTTATTGTGTGTACATTTTCGTAGCAAAAATGGGGAGAGTTTTGTTATTTTCGTTGCAATACAATAAGATTTGAGCTGTAGAGGGTTGAATAAGTCACTTTTACGGCGTCATTCCGCTGTGTATTTGTTGCAGCTCAGGCCTTTAAATGATACTGTCTATTTAAAAATGTTTTACTGGGATTATCCTGCTTTATTGTTACGGTGTCAGTGACATAAAGTACATTCAATATTATCATTTATCGTGATATTTCTCTTTTGCAATACTGTATATCATGCTTCAAAATGTGTTATTGTGACAGGTCCAACTTCAAGGCGCTTTACATCAACTGTACAGAGACACTGAGGATTAGGGGACGAACACTCTACCAACTGAGCTTCTTGGTGGTTAGTACTTTTGCCTCACAACTATAAGATCCTTGGTTTGATTCCCTGTGTTACCTTTCTGCGTAGAGTTTGCTTGTTCTTCCCATGTGTCTATTTGGTGGTACTCCTGAGCGAAACTCTGGCTCGTCATCTGGAGATGGGTCCTTGGCCGTTGTTGGAGTAATTTGAAGAAAGTCCAGAAGGAAACCTTACCTGTCCAGTCAGAAGTTAGCCAGCCGAGCTACTGTCGCTCCACTCTGACCACACTTTATAAAGACGTGTGGGTCTGAAAGTGCATCCTGTCTTCCTGATTCCAGAGGGTGTGATTGACAGGCGAATAAACCAATCACATGGTCTGTTTGGGTCAAACATAGCAGCTTATAAGTAAAAAAGGGGAAAAAAAACAACGTAGAGGACTGGGAAACAACAAATTTCTGCAGAATCAACATGATACAAGCATTTGGAAACCAGATATTGATGTATTTGAGAGACACGTGCTACACATTAGCAGCTGTGGTTGGACAATCTCAAATTAGGACTGTGGTTTGTCACGTTCTATGGCCCGATTCCAGACTCCAGAGGTGTTGATATCCTGAGAAATGCCATCGTGAAATACATCTTTATGTGATATATTAATGAAAAATGAATCCAGATCTTGAGCTGGTCTTGGTCAGGACAACCTTAGCTGGACGATTTTGTTTTGGGTTTCACTGGTACAAAGACAGAATGTGTTGTAGTGTAATATCCCACTTTGTTAGTTTCTTGTATTTGGCACAGCTGTTATTTCTGCCCCATTTAGCGTCAGTACACCTCCCTCACCTAAAACATCTGGGGCACGGTTCAAGCTTTATCCTCCCTTTTGGGGTTTTGTAAATGGAAGTAAATACGTAGTTCTGCAGAAGACATTTTGCCCCCATTTTCTTACATTATGGTAGGTAACAAGCTCATAGGAGGACTGAGTAACTTTATGATGCTATTGCTTTGCCTGGAATGTTCTGGTATGAAATTCAGTTACTGGTGTTTGTATTGTTAAAAATGCCTTAAAGAAGATATAGTTAGAAAACTGCGTTGCCCAATGGAAGCTGATATCACCGTAAATGTCATCACAACAAAGAGCCGTGCAGTTGTTGGCACCTCCTTTGGATTTTTTGTACCTGCTGAGTCCTACACATATCACCAATTTAAAAAATAACAAGGAAGGAAGGAAGTACAGAGCAGAGGACGAATACTGGTGGCAGTGAAAAGGAGAGATTGATCAGAAAAATGCTGTCCTGAAAATAACAAAAGACAAAGTTTAAATCTGTCAACTAGACAAATTGTTGTAGGAGTGAAGACGTTTCGCTGCTCATCCAAGCCGCTTCTTCAGTTCTGGTCAGAAACGTGTTCACTCTTACAACGATTTGTCCAGTTGACAGATTTAAACTGTTATGGATCAGACCTGGACCACTGAGGGATCACATAGACGACCTGTAAATAAGCGATTAAAGATTGCTCAAAAACGCACAAATCACTTCAAATTCACTGTTAAGCGGGTGAATGAGAAGGGGAAACAACTAGAACATGGTTAAAAGTATTAAAAAGTAGTTTACTTTGTTTGCTTTAAAAACATGAATTCTTACTGTGCGCACTGGGCAGTATCGCCTTTTCATAGATCTGACCTGTAACTACCTGCTTGTTTCCATACATAGACCAAATATAATGTGAAAAAGTTTGAAATCATTAGACTTTATAAAATTGCAAATCATATTCTGCAGCTGGAGTAATGTAGGTTAGGTGCATTGCCCAAGGACACAATGGCAGAGATGCAAACCAAATCAATGAAAAAGTTAACCCTAAAGTAAAGGTATTCCACATGTGATCTAACATTTTTCTTTCTTTTCTTTTTTGTATTAGTTTTTCTCATCCACCTCTCTCCTGCCTGTACTTTTGAAATAAACATTTCTCTCCTCTCATCAGTATGCAGATGGCTGTGCTGAGTCATGCTTCTCTGTCCTACTTTTGTGCAGCTCTGATTCTCCTCTGTTCAAATCAGGCTCCATTTAAAACCCATCTCCACATTTCTGACAGTTAGACTTAAAACAGCCCTCACTCACCTCTGAGTTTTTCTTCCAGGAGAATACTGTACTAAAATAAAGACACAGGTAGAGCTGAGATCTGCTGATGCATCACATTTGAGCTCAACTACGAGTGTCCTCATTTCAACTGACGTGGACCACTAATTTAACTCATGGCAAATATTATGCAAAATCAAGTTTTAAGATATAATATGTTCCCTCGTCATCCATCCATCCACTTTCTTATCCAATTATCCGGAGCCAGGCCGCGGGGGCAGCAGTCTAAGCAGGGACTCCCAGACTGTCCTCACCCCAGACACTTCCTCCAGCTCCTCCAGTGGGTCCCTCCAACGTGTCCTGAGTCTACCCTGGGGCCTCCTCCTTCTCCATGTGGGACATACCCAGAACACCTCCTCAGGGAGGCATCCGGAACAGATTCATGAGCCACCTCAGCTGGCTCCTCTTGACATGGAGGAGCAGTGGGTCTACTCCGAGCTCCTCACCCTAGTTCTCAGAGTATAATGTTTTATATGGACTTATATTTGCTTGTTTTTTCTGCTTGTATTGTATTTTACACAGGGTGCCCATGAAAAAGAGAGCCCAAGTGCTCTCATTGGGTTCCCCTGTATAAATAAAGGTAAATAAATAAATAAAGGGAGTGCCCAGCCACCCTGCAGAGAAAACTCCTTTTGACCTCTTGTATCTGCAATCTTGTCATTTCATTACCCAAAGCTCAGTGAGGGTGGGAACGTAGACTGACTAATAAATCCGCTCAGCTCCTTCTTTACCACAACAGTCCGATACAGCGACTGCATCACTGCAGACACTGCACCAATCCACCTGTCAATCTCATGCTACATCCTTCAAACTTTTGTGAAAAAGACAGCAAGATACTTTAAGTGCTTCACTTGAGAAGGGGAACTTTACACTCACCTGGAGAGGGCAATCCACCTTTTTCCTGTCAAGAACCATAGCCTCAGGTTTCTCAGCTTCTCAGCTTCCTCCTCCGCCAGCAGATCCAACTCTCCATCAGGTGATGATCAGTTGACAGCTCTGCTCCTCTCTTCACCTGAGTGTCCAAGACAGACAGCCGAAGGTCAGATGACATGACAACAAAGTCAATCATTAACCTCCAACCTCCGACCTAGGGTGTCCTGGTGCCACGGGCTCTGATGGACACCGTTGTGCTCGAACTTGTTTATTATGGACAAATTGTGACAAGGCCAAGTCCAATAACAGAATGGCACTCAGGTTCAGATCAGGGAGCCCATTCTTCCCGATCACCCCTCTCCTGGTATCACTGTCATTGCTCACGTGGGTGTTAAAGTTCCTTAGTAGAACAACAGAGCTCCGCACGGTGCACTGTCTAGTACTCCTCCCATGGACACAAAAAAAAAGGCACTTTAAACATAACCATTTTTAATTATAAAAACACACAAATTGTTGTTTACAATGAACAAAATGTAAAATCATGAAATGTCTTATTTGAAGGTCCTGTACCCAGTATTTTCCCATGTATTTGAGGTAAATATGTCTTGTACAGATACAGTATATTGTACAAGTAGCTCTTGAGGTCAAAGTAAGTCTGCTACATGCCGTCTGCATCTAATTATAAAGCGTTTTATTGTCTGATAATCCAGAAGTTAGCATTAGTATGCTAGTTGTTGTTAGCTTTACCGCCACTGCAAGACCCTGAAAGTTATGAAAAGCAAATTTAAACTAATTGCAGTGAATAATTAGGATGATCAGAATGTATAAGGTAAGAGGAATAACTTTGGAGCAACCTGACTGACCAAGTGACTGCTTTTACCCAACCTGCTGACAGAGGGAATGTTTACATGACCAGTAAAAATGAGATATAGGATAATAAGAAAGGCCGATAATTAGATGTGATTTTTGTTGTGTTTACACAGACAACAGAAATGGTGGCCCGTGTCAGTTAATTTGTCCATTTTTAGAGTAACTACTGTATTTAGAAGACAAAGTATGATGCATTTTACAACTTTCAGTCTTCAACACTTTTTCATTTTTGTCTTTGCCACATTAGCTTGTCCTTTTTTCCATAATTTACCTTGTCAAAGCCTGCCCAGGTGTGACAATCAAAAGAAATCAGATTACTCTTATCAGATCTAACTGTTTGCATGACATTTCAAAAATCTGATAACTCCAGAAATCAGGTAAGGATCAGATTTTGTTTTGTGCCTGTAAACATCTCCAGAGATCCTGTCACATATTATATATATTTCTCTGAGACAAATGATGCACCAACATGTGTGACCTCTACTTTTACTCATTCAATAACGGGACGATAACATTGCACCCGTCTGTCTGCCTGACAAATCTTACACGTGTTTACATTACAGCATGACTCTCACAGTTCACCATAATTATCAGTCCAGCCCCATCAAATGAATAGTATTTAAAGGCCAAAGGGAGCCCCCATTACAGCAGTGACACAGTGAGGTATTGACATGGCTCAGGGTCAGGCCTTGCTGTGTGGCCTATTCCATACATGGGAGCAGAGTATTGATCAGTAAGGGAGATGAATCAGAGCCGATCGATAAGACTCACACGGGAGGATGTTGTGACAAAAGACAAAAGCAGTAGACTATACATTCATATTTACATTGAAAGGGTCATCATCAGTGGACAGCTTATGTTACGTTATAGTTGGGCTTTACAATGCTTTTAATTCAAACAGGATGTGCACTTTTGGAACTTTCTACTATGTTATGTGGTTTTCTCATCTCTCTCCCAGACCCTATTCGAATCCTCCTTACAGTTAGCAACTGATTTTGCCTAATGCTCAATCTATGAGTCTACGTCACTATCAGGCAGGTGAACTGGACTCAAATGCAAACAACAAAAGAGTACAACCACATGTCTTAGTAAATACAACAGAAAGTGTCCTTTAAACAGGTAATTCAGAATATGATAAATGAGGCAATAAACTGAGGAATAAATGTCTTAATTAATGTCAGCGAAAATCTCTTACACTTGGGGGATTCAGTAAGGCTGGGGAAATAAACTCAGGGTAACTCAAACAGGGATTAATGCAGATTCAGAATTTCAGAAATGCAAACAACAGAGTATTTCACATGAGTTTGAGAGTTGCTCTTGATTGGTCAACAATCTAGCAAAGACTGACTTAACAGATGCAGTATATATAGACTACCCTGGGCTGATTAACAAAATGAGAGGCAGCTGCAGGGAAAACAGGGAGGTAACAAAAGAAGGGCCGGAACAGGCTGGAAAACGGAGCTGTACACAGGCAGAACTGTGACAGTCACTCACGCTCCCACACGGCAAAGTTCCACAAATATACAAAACCATGATACAAAACAATACACTACAACTTCACAAACCTGATGCAATGTCACCTTGAATGTTCCATAGTATCAGTTACTGGTGTTTTTACCCAGTGGTATTGCGGCTTGTGTGGTGTCACCTCCTTGTCTCTATGGAGTGAGATTAGGTTAATACCATAATAAGGAATATTCTAGGCAAAGCAATAACACCTCCACCAGTGTGCATGTGCTTTTCTGCTTCTCAGTCCTCTATGTTATGTTTGTTCTTTATTTTTCATTTGTTTAGACGTGTACAAATTAACTCTCTGATTGGTTAATCCGCCTGTCAATCACCTCTCTTTGAAACCATGGAGATTCAGACCAGTTCCAGACCATAATGTCATTGTGAAGTCTTGTAAAAGCGAGTATATGTCCTCTTGTCCTTGTGTGTGGTACTCGTCTGTTACTCATTAAATTGTCATGACTTTGAAATGAAAGTCACAAACATAAACGGCACAGTGCTCCACAGCAATGACCAGTGCACGGCCTAATGTGTAAGCCATTACGTTAGCTGGATATATACCACATCTATTCAATATGTGATTAAACTAATTATTTCTTATTGCTTAAGTCAGAAGTGTCCAAACCATGGTCAGACCAATTTTTTGTTGGCCCTCAGGCTTACTGCTGAATTATACTTTTTACCGCAGCGTTTGAAAATGTCTGCTTTCATAACTTACACAACTTTTCATGAGATACAGACTTTACATAAATGTTCCAAGGCTTATTAAAGGTGTGGTGGTTCAGTCAAACCAATGCCAAATGCAACATGAATGATTCACTTCATTGTCCTGCAGCACTTCTGTAGCATTTCGCTCTGTACAAGTTTCGATAGCCCTCTGTGGAGTTTGGCTTAAATGTTTAATTACATATTTCCTCATTCCACTGGTGTTGGTACTTGAAAATCCAACCCTAATTAAAGTAGAACTGTGTGGCATTGTCTTTCCTTCCTTTTATTTATATATAACATTTACCTTCTACCTTTATAAACCAAATATCCAACATTTTAGAGTGTCCCATTAGACAAAATATTCAAAGAGATTTATTGCCATTGTCAAAAGAAAACAATAGAAGCCTGAACGGTCTGGTGGCTCAGTCTAACCATGTGTTAAATGCACCATTTGAATAATTCATAGTTTTGACCACCAGTCTACGGTCCCTGATCACCCTCTGGCTCCTCTTTGTTTCAGTATATGGCCATTTAGTTTAGACACCTCTTCTTTACAACATTCTCCATGGAGATAGATGAGCACTTTGGAAAATCCCAGGGAGAGCGAGAACATCTCCATGGAGACAAGCAGTTAGTCTGTCCTCCATCAGGCCAAGCTGCAAGTCAGGACTGTGGAGAGGCAAGCCTGATGACAGTAAGGATACATGTTTTAAATATATTAAAGAGAACGATAAAATGGGAGAGGTTGATTTTATCCTGGTATCTCCACAGTCAATAACTAACGTTCTTCCTAGCAGCACTTGTTTTGAAGACACATACATAATAAACCACTGTATGTGGTAGTGTGACCTGAGACTGAGGTGACTGAAGTAAACACACCAAGGTCACAGCACTGCGCCTGCTTTTAATGGTGCCTTCAAGCACCACACAAAACCCATAATTTACATTCTCCACAGACACATATGAACCACGGCACACAGGAAGAAGAAGGCTTTTATTTAGACCTGTGTATCACCCATACAGGACAGAACAAGGTGGACCAATGATAAAACACCTCATAAACTGTCTGCAGATAATGTTTTTGGTCATACTCACATTCAATGAGTGGAGAGCGTCCTAGACACAGTAAAACTGTGGATGTCTCACCTTTTCATCTTACACTCTCCTTTACTCAAGACTGCAAATCAATTTTTACCACTTACTTTTTTCTACATTTCATTTATATCTACACACATTTGAGTATTGTTAAGCAGAAAACAATACATTTTGGAAGTTGTTGTAATATTAATGTCTTACACTTGTAATGCACTTTACAGCTTGTCAAAGCCTCTCTAAACACTACGCTGTGTCATTATTCATTCACTCCACACTCAGAGGTGATAAGTTACTATTGTATCCACAGCTGCCCTGGAGCAGAGTGACAGAAGTGATGCTGCCACCATCAACACGCACTTACCCACACACCACTTTCATATTAGGTAATGTGGATAAAGTGTTTTGCCTAAGGACACAACGACAGAACTTGATCCAGGCGGGAATCAATCCTCCGACCTTTGGGTTGGAGGACCACTGCACTACACACTGAGCCACTGTCAGCACGCTCGCCTCTCAGCAAAAAGATTCCTGGGTCGTCCTGAGCCTTTCCATGTTCTCTCTGTTTCAGTTTGGTTGGGTTTTTTTCTGGGCACTTTGATTCCTCACATTTGGTTCTGGGCACCAGCAGGAGGCCGGTACCTGAAGTCCTCAGAGTGCAACATGGTTCATGTGGCACCAACGTGTGGAAGATGTTCTTTGGTGCTGGTCCATGGAGAGACTTGTTCACAAGCAGAGCTGCTTTAAAGTCTATTCTCTGAGCCACAAGAGTCAGTGCAGAGACCTGAGCACAGGACGCATGTGTGCAGTACTTCCTGGTTCTAGTCAGGACCCGAGCAGCAGAGTTCTGGATGTACTGCAGCTGTCTTAAGTCTCGTTTGGAGAGGCCAGTGAGCAGGCTGTTACAGTAGTCTAACCTACAGGAGACAAATGCATGTATAAGTCTCTCTAAGTCTGGCTTTGATGGTATACCTTTGATTTTTGTAATGTTTTTTAGATGGTAAAAAGCTGCAGATGTTATTGACCATGCTCTCATCGCAAAATGTATTACCAGGTTTGTGTGCAATATCCAATCAACCAAAGTACTTACCACACAAATGAGCCCATGACAGTGTTAAACTGACATATCAATAGAATGTTTCTGAATTAGATAAAGTCAGCATACAGGAAAACTAATCGTACTCTTTAACATGATAAAAGTCAAGTATCCCATCCTTAAAGAGGGGGTATTACACTTCTGTGGGGTATTAACTGCCAACATATTACATATTTAGATCACCATACATTTTGTTGATTTGAAAATGGAGCATCAGGAGCACTGCAGAGAGCTTCCTGGCTTATGGGCAAACCCATAGACAAGGGGTGTGGTCTCGTACACCCAAAGGAAAGCAAGGTTCAAATAGTGCCCATCTGAGATCGCTAGATTACTCAGACATATACACCTCTTCAGTCATATTTTTGATGAGGGAACAACGTTTTAACATGGTCGAAAGCTCCAAAAAGTAGATTTAGCATAATACCCTCTCTGTAAGTGGAGCGAGAGAAGTGGAGTTTTTAGGACGGGAGCAGATAAATGGTGACTGTTCATCCAAAAACTTTAGGAAACGGAATAATTTAACATCACAGACTCACAAAGTATTTAATAAAAGTAAAATGTAAAAGAGTTCTGCAGTGAAATATGGTCTGAAACGTGTAAACACTGGCACATCTTTTGCAGGATCCGGGAAGAACATTAGTGAATGAAGAGTGGTCAGATTTATGGGGGCATTTAATTCAAGGCAGTGTGGATCAGTGACATGTGACCAGGCCATTTACTAACACAGAGCCTCCTGCAGAAAAGCACAGCGAGGGGAAATAAGGCCACGAGCTGAAACCACGGAGAAATACGACCATAGAGACAAGAGGGTACAGCTACTGAGGGCTTTCACGCCTGTCTTAGTAATGTAGGTGATACTGTATTTAACTTATTGGGCATTAAGAGAATGAAGGAAGGTTTATTTTTGACATATTGACCTCCAGTGCACGCAAGAGCATATAGAAGAACATTTAGAGTAATGCGTCATATAGGGGTGGGATAAGACACAATTTCCACAAGACAAGTTACAAGATTCGATCCACGAGAATGAGACAAGACGAGATTTTAACATAACCCTATATACAAAAAGTGTGCGTTTCCAAGGTCTAGTTTCCAATTTTGGCCTTACAAATGTTGATTTATTTTATATAATATGTTTGTTGCTGTTCTAGTACTGCTTTTTGGAGCTATAACAGATTTAACTCACCAACAGCTAACGCTTTTTCGTCCATTCTAATTCTCAAAACATGGGGAAAAAAATCTCACAGGATATTTTTTCTCATGTGTGCACAATCTTGCGGCAATTTTGTCTCACGAGATCTTGTCCTATCCCCTGTGTCGTAATGATAATAAAAAGCCTCAGTGCCCCGCATCCACCAGTTTACGAACCGTTCTTACACTGTGAGAACATCCACCCTTTTTCTTATGCTTTATCTGAAGCCGAGTCACTGAGGCAGGGAGGCCTGGACTTCCCTTTCCACAGAGTTCCTCCAGCTCCACCAGGAGGATCCGAGCGTGTTCTGGGTCGTCTGGGTCATCCCCGGGGTCTCCTGCTTGTGGGACGTGCCCGGAACACCTCCCCAGAGACAGATGCTCCTGTCTCCTCCTCTCCACTCGGCTCTACTCTGATTTCCCCTGTCCCCAGTTTTTTGCTTTTGTTTTTTTTTTACTGTCCCTCCTTTGCACTATTTATTCACTGTTCCTATATCCACTGTCCCTCCTCCTTTGTACCATATATCCACCGTCCCTCCTCCTTTGTACCATATATCCACTGTCCCTCCTCCTCTGTACCATATTTCCACTGTCCCTCCACTGTACCCCTACTGTCCCTCCTCCTGTACCATATATCACTGTCCCTCCTCCTCTGTACCATATATCCACTGTCCCTCCTCCTCTGTACCATATATCCACTGTCCCTCCTCCTCTGTACCATATTTCCACTGTCCCTCCTCCTCTGTACCATATATCTACTGTCCCTCCTCCTTTGTACCATATATCCACTGTCCCTCCTCCTCTGTACCATATTTCCACTGTCCCTCCTCCTCTGTACCATATATCTACTGTCCCTCCTCCTTTTTGTACATATATATCCACTGTCCCTCCTCCCTCCTCCTCCTCTGTACCATATTTCCACTGTCCCTCCTCCTCTGTACCATATATCCACTGTCCCTCCTCCTCTGTACCATATTTCCACTGTCCCTCCTCCTCTGTACCATATATCCACTGTCCCTCCTCCTCTGTACCATAGTTTCACTGTCCCTCCTCCTCTGTACCATATATCCACTGTCCCTCCTCCTCTGTACCATAGTTTCACTGTCCCTCCTCCTCTGTACCATATATCCACTGTCCCTCCTCTGTACCATATATCCACTGTCCCTCCTCCTTTGTACCATATATCCACTGTCCCTCCTCCTTTGTACCATATATCCACTGTCCCTCCTCCTCTGTACCATATATCTACTGTCCCTCCTCCTCTGTACCATATATCCACTGTCCCTCCTCCTCTGTACCATATATCCACTGTCCCTCCTCCTCTGTACCATAGTTTCACTGTCCCTCCTCCTCTGTACCATATATCCACTGTCCCTCCTCTGTACCATATATCCACTGTCCCTCCTCCTTTGTACCATATATCCACTGTCCCTCTCCTTTGTACCATATATCCACTGTCCCTCCTCCTCTGTACCATATATCCACTGTCCCTCCTCCTCTGTACCATATATCCACTGTCCCTCCTCCTTTGTACCATATATCCACTGTCCCTCCTCCTTTGTACCATATATCCACTGTCCCTCCTCCTCTGTACCATATATCCACTGTCCCTCCTCCTCTGTACCATATATCCACTGTCCCTCCTCCTCTGTACCATATATCTACCGTCCCTCCTCCTCTGTACCATATATCTACCGTCCCTCCTCCTTTGTACCATATATCCACTGTCCCTCCTCTGTACCATATATTGTACCATATATTCACTACTATAGCACATATAGCATACTTTTCATTGTTTTGCGTCTCTAGACACTTAAGCACTGGTAGTTCCTTATCTGGTTCTATTCTTGTTCTGGGCCAGTCGAATCTAATGCTCTACATCCCGTATAGTGCTGTCCACATTATTATTAACGACTCAAGGCTCTGCTGCTGCCTGAGTCTCTGTGGGTTTCTGTGTCAGCTCAAAGGCCTGCTCAAGATTACACTGTATTCATTATCACTGCAGTACAGAGGAGCAAGAGACAATGCTGTTTTAAGGGTCCGTTACGCAGAGGTGGGCACTGGTACTGGTCCAACAGATTACTCAAGTAAGAGGAAAAAAGTATTTGAGAAAAGCATTACTCAGGGGGCCAGATTACGCTATTTTCTGATATATGTTATAATGTTTCCTCAGCACAAACAGACCTGGAGTTGTGTTTTGTTCCATTCACACATGTTTAACACACAAATCTTGCATATTTAGGCTGAGTTCTTCTCTCAAACAGAAAACCCTGTTCCACCTTGTGATGTCATGAGGTAATACACAAAGTCCTCCCCTGTGTTTTTAAACTTCACACACCTTCACTAGGAATTGCCAATCCCTACTAAATGAAAGGTAGCAGTTAGCTTGAAAAGTACCACTGCATGACATCATAAGGTGGAACAGAGCATTTTGAGCTCTGGAGATATGGACAGACTAATAGTAAAAGGTTACTCAAACAGGTGTGAATGAAACGAAGCGCAACTCTAGGTATGTCAGAACGTAACATCTGAGTTATAAATTGAAGTCGATTTTAAAGTATGCTGCTAGAAAAGTAGTCTGAAAAGTAATTAAATGGTAAATGGCCATATTTTTTAGAGCGCTTTTATACCTTCATGGCACTCAGAGTACTTTACATCGATGAACCACTCACCCATTCACACACACATATACACAAATGTACGTAGAGGTGGGTTAAGTGTCTTGCCCAAGGATACAACAATAGTATATTCATTTGTGGGAACTGGAATCGCACCTCCAACCTAATGGCCAGTGACTGCCCCAAAGTCATGTTTATGTTAGGAGTGGGATTCGAACCCCCATCCTTCAGATCAGAGGAGAAGCACTCTACTACTGTACAATTTATTTAAAAGGTCCTCAAGTAAATGTAACTGAGTAAATGTAACTGAGTACTGCCCACCTCTATGTAACTTTTCCCTGTTTTTTTATACTTAAGTGAGTCTTTATTAGCAAACTCTGATTAGCCCCATTGTTTCTGACGGAGTCCTGTAGAGATGTAGAGATTCCTGGGAGATGTTATTGCCTTTTCTGTTCTTCACAAGGTCAAGTTAGAGGTCAGATCTGTGGAGACGTGAGTCCACTCTTGGTAAGAATGTTTGCTTTTCAAGGTATTTTTGAGCAATAAAAACACCCGTAACTGAAAAAAAAACACAAAATAGATACGTTTAATGCCATACTGTGGAACATTTCAGGCAACAACATTTCTATGGAAACAAGGAGTTACCAGAAAAGTTACATAGTGCACCTTTTAAACAGTCTAAAGACATTGTTTGTGGCAATATCAAAGTATAGTGGTTCTCAGTATTTATATTTATTATTCTAAAGACGATAATCAGACAATATTATGGTAATCCATCATATACAATAGGGCTAATCAAAAAATGCTAATGACTCATTGTATAAAAAGTACAGAAACAAAAATATGATGGAAAAAAGCCAACAAAACTAATAGATGTCCCCTCTCCTCTGTGACTGCAATGACTGGTCCTAGTTTTATATTAACAAAATGGTAAATGGTCTTGTTTTTATATAGCGCTTTTCCACCTTCAGGGCACTCAAAGCTCTTTACATCAATGAACCACTCACCCACTCACACACCAGTGTACGCAGACAGGGGCAAGGTTAAGTGTTTTGCCCAAGGACACAAAAACAGCACTCATTTGAGGGAGCTGGAATCGCACCGCCAACCTGTGGGTCTGTGGATCTGTAGTTCTACCAATGATGTGTATGTTGAGAGCGGGAGCTAGTATCTGACATGGCAGAGATGAAGCACATGGTGAAGAATAATTTTAACTTTGGATTGTCAACGCCAAAGGTTTGACAGGGAAATACAACTTTGAACGCTATCCAAAATGTGACACAGGTTTGCAACTAAGGTGACAGAGACATAAATAATCATAATAATTCATTTATCGGCTCCTTTCCAGACTCTCAAGGTCACATGTAAGTTAAAACACAATCAAATCCAGATACGTCATTAATCATTCTTTTACATGTGAATGATTAATGCATAGTGATCTAATTGTGGTCTAGAATAAAAGGACTGAAGCTTGTACCACTCATCTCGGTAACTCCAGTCCCACAGTTATTATTGATGAGTTCATTCTTACAACTCAGAGTGCTTTAACAGGTTAAAGAGGAGACAGACACTACATGTAAGTAGAGGAGAAGCTCGCCGCCAGCAGTAAAACAGTGTACAGTATTTGCCTGTCCAACCTGAACCCGGGCGACAGTAGCTCAGTCGGTGCAGTGTTTGTCCGCTGATCCGAAGATTGGTAGTTCAGATCCCGGTCTAGACATAAACATCACCGGTTGAGCAGGCAGATCGACTGACCCACAGGTTGGCAGTGCAATTCTAGCTCTCACATCCATTAGGTGACAGCATTCCAGATGAATGTCGTCACTTAACCCAGTCTCTGGTGTATGTGTGAATGTGTGAATGGGTGAGCGGTTCCTTGATGTAAAGAGCTTTGAGTGCCTTGGAAAAGCTTTATATAAAAAATGGTTTGGTAATTTGCCAAACACGCTTTCTGACAAAACTTTACAAAGACAAGTGGGTCTGGAGCTGCGACTTGTCTTTAAGCTGGGTGTTACATGAGAACGTGTTAACGAATCAGAGAGACGCATGGTTTGTTCATGTCAAAACAAACATGGACGCTTACAAGAAAAAAAGGGGGTAAAATTACGCAGAGGAGTGACAAACAGCACAGATTTCTGGAGAATCAAACAAAGCACCAAACTTTGATTTATCTCAGATAAAAGAATTAGATATTTTGTTCTGTATGATACAAGAATTTTCAAGAGGAGATGTCTTCTGCATTTGAGAGACACATTAGGTATAAGTTAGGGCTAGGGATGCACCGATTCAGTTTTTTCCGTTTGACTTTAATTACCTGTCGATATGTGATAACAACTGATAGTAGAGTAGAATGGAAAATGGCTCTTATTTCCTTAAGACATGGTTCATTTATTTCACAAGAGATCCAATTGTGTTATACAACTGTTATTTATACTTGAAATCACTACTGAACAGCTTCATATGAATAAAACTTCAAACATGAGACGTTCTAGGCCAGGGGTGTCAAACTCAAATTCACAAAGGGCCAAAATTAAAACCTGTGACTAAGTCGCAGGCCACACTAAATATTTATTGAAACATTTTAAAACCATCTGCATGTTTTTCAGAAGGGGTGGATTAAATTTGAGTGAGACAACAGGTAGCAGATGCTAATAAGTGTCAATAGGGGGGGCGGCACCACATTTGCAAAGCATTCTGGGATTCACAGTATTAGAGGGGCATATGCTATACTGGAGCGACAGCAGGTGGGCCAGCTCTAATACATATTTAATATCATCTCGCAGGCCAAATATATTCATATTGAGGGCCAAATTTGGCTTGTGGGCCTGAGTTTGACGTGTCTGTTCTAGGCCAAAATCAACCCGTTATTACATCAAATTAAAGCCCCAGCTTATCATCAAACCAACATCTGATTCAGCAAATTTTTCAGTATCGGCACAGACTTTCGATACCAGCATTGATGTTGGTGCATTCGTAGTTAGGCGTTGTTTGGCTCTTCATTGTTGCATTCCAGACCCTCCTGCTTTCAAACAGAACGTACGAGGGACTGTCTGGTTAGGGAAAGGAAGGCCCAGCGTCTGCAGTATACAGTATGGGGCATCACACCTTTGAGTATACACGGGCAACAAGGTAGGATCACTGTATACTTACCCACAATGCCTGCAACACTCTCTCCACTACAGGGTTGCACTGTCATATATAGCAGTATAGCAGTGGCTGTTTTAGTTCCACTGAGCCTCAAGCCAAAGCCCACAGTACTACACATGCTACAGACCTGTCCATACATTATCCCGACACATGGCCCTGTACTGTGGATATTTTATAGCATTTCCGTACAGTTCACACGTTCTGTATTGATCCCTGTTCCTCAGTGAAATGTTTCTTTGGCCAGTGGAGCTTTCTCTGTTTTGGCTCCGGGACAAAGCAAACAGCTGAGTGTCTGCGGCCTGCTTGGCTCCCTCACAGACACCACACTCAAACTGTTATTTATAGACCTAATGGCACGGGGACAGAACCCGGATAAAATACAATAAAATATTAGACGTTTAAAGATGCATTATGTAACTTTTCGGGTGGGTCCGTCACCTGTTTTTCTCTATGGAGATGTTATTTGCCTGTACTGTTACGGTAATAAACAGTAAACTTGATTCTCGTTTTTTGTTTTTATAGCTCTTATGTGACTAAACCTGCCTCTCCACAGATATGACTTGTAAGCTGACCTGATGGCGTTACCTCTTCTCTCCTCTACAATCGGTTAATATCAAGAATGACATTTCAGAACATGTTTGTGCATCTACAGGGTAAGCCGTTTTATGCAGCGCAACAGGAGATTTTGTTGTTTGTGGAAGAAATTATAGTACTACAACACTTATCTCCATTCAGATTTGATTTCAACACATTTTTTACAGCTCAACAAGCTTATATCAGTGTCTCTTTCTACCCTCATGTTCACAGGTTGTTATGTTTATTCTTTGCTTCCTACAGCCTCCAGATCTCACACAGAGCCTAAAGTGTAAACAGTGCTGTACCTCCTCTGTGTAAGTTTAAACTGAGTGTAACCCTCCACATGAGAGTCCGAACGCAGCTCAGAATAGACCTGACCATGAGAACATAATGTCAGCCTGACCTCAGCTCGGATCGCACCCGGGCTGGACTAAAGAAGACCCCATCCAAACCTGGATTTAAAGGGCTCATATCATTCTGACTCTGACTCTGTCCAATTGCTCAGCCCACAATTCTACATCACCCATGACTCCAATTCTCCATAAATATACGAAAGCATGATACAAAACTGTACACAACAACTTCACAAACCTGGTGCAATGTGCAGCAGTTTCATTAGTTTCATTGCGCGCTGATTGTAATATGATAGCGCTCTGAAGGGGGAGTGACGCAGAGAGCGAAGGGACGGGAGACTCAAAGTATTAAAAACGAAAGTAAAACGTATTAAACATGTTCATACATTGCTTTCGACAAATATAGAGTTTTCAAAATAAAAGGTAACACGGAGATCTAAATACGTAAAGCGTTAGCAATACCCCATAGAAGTAACGTGACCCCTCTTTAAGGACTTTAACCTCTCCTAGTTGAAACAGTCTTGAACGCTGGTTTCTTGACAGTTCATTGCACTTGTTGTAAACTGCGGAGTATTTGATGCAGCCTCTGTTTGTGTCTCTGCAGTGATCCCGTGTTACTGTGGTACTTTGTAATAATATTTACTTTGAGCCTGACTGTATTTCTTCGGTATTGATCTGTTGTGGCCACGGCTCTCGTCTCCACAGAGAAGAGGCTAACCTTTAACTACACTTTATGTCTGAAGGGTCTTAAAAGCACAGAGCTGGCTTTATAATACGGAGAAACAGAAAGAGATTTTCAATAAAGCTTACAATAAGGCAGTGGGCAAAAAATATCTTTACAGGTGCGCTATGGAACTTTTCTAGTGGAGGATGCGTAGCTGCTTTTTTTCCATGGAGATGTTATAGTTTGACTGACGTATGGCATTAAACGTGCAAGAAGGTGAGATCTGTGGAGAGGTCAAGGTTCAAGGTAGTTGTAGAGTGATGAAAACAAATGAATAAACACTGAATTGGCTATGAGGAGGTTTTCTGGTTTTCCATGTGTCCATGTATATGCAGTATCCTGGTTACGAGGAACCAGGATGCTCTCCCTGGGATAGTTTTCTGATTTCTCACCACTGACGAGCGACTAAGCATATGCAAAAACTAATAAATATGGTAGGAGCAGCATTTTTCCCAAAACGACTCAAACTTCTAAAAGGGCTTTTAAAAACTTCTTATTGTATATCTATAAACAACATATAGCTGTCTACTGTACAATAAAGCTACTTTTTAACAACACATTTATTCCGTGGCTGTTTATGTTGCTCTCGAATTGAACAGACTTTTTGTGACTCTGCTGTAATATTTTTACTGTTCATAAAGTCTTTTTCTGAAGCTGTGACTGCGCTCTATCGTCTTATAATCTTATTTGAATGTATATCTTGTTTCTTTTGTTGTTAAAGCGAGCTACAAAACCTTATGTTTAGCTCCTTGCCATATTTGTGTCATTGTTGCCATATCGACTACTCTAAATATCCAGGATACTGTGATTGCGTATGTATACAGGGATATGAGTATCCTGGTTTCTCATGTCAGGATTCCAGTTTTTCCCTGTGTTTTCATGCGATGTCTCCTCCCTCCCTTCTGTTTCTGTGTGACTGGAGCTGGGCGGAGAGTCTGGCACCATCCTCACCTATGTTACCACCCACTACTCACCTGCAGTCCATCAGCAATCATGTTTCAACCTCTGGACTACAAAGACGCTGCTCATTTCTCCACATGCTGCCAGGTCGTCAGTTTATCTTCCCGTGACCCTGTTTTTTAGACCCACTGATCACCTCAGCCTCTGACCCAGCTCCCAATACCTAGCCAATGCATTTTCTTTGAAATAAACTCTGATAATTTTTTGACTCCTTTGTCTGCACCTTTTGATCTACCAGTCATTACGACAGAACAATCTGGTCACCATGGATCAAGCAGACTCGGAACCAGAGACATTACACTGAGCATTTCCACACCCCTGGATCCTATTCCGTTGGAGCCTTTTTTGGAGTTTCCTGACCTCGACCTTACTCCTCCCTGGCCTCAGCAGCAGTACTCCTAGCCTGCTTCTGTTCCCGAGCCACTGTTGGACACATCTTTTCATCCGGGGTAGTCGTTTCCTTGTCTCTGTTGCAGCTCCGCTGAACACAGTTTTCCTTCTACTGAGCTCGTCTTCTGCTCCTCATCCTGTCTATTGTAGCTCAGCTGGACAGTTTTACATCTAGGGAGCTTGTCTCCTGCTCCTCGCCTTGTTCCTCACCCTGGCTTCTCATCTAAGGTCATTGTAGCTACCTTTGGCCTCTTCCCATGGTTAAGGTAATCTGTCACCGGACCTGTCTCTGGACACTGGATCTCCCAGAAATTTTTCTGGGTTTGCAGTTCCCAGGGCCTGTTATTCTGCCTCTATTGCCCCTGGGTTTTTCTGTGGACCTATGTCTTCTGCCTCCGTGGCCCTGTTTTCAGGACTATTATTCAGAACTTGTGTAGCAAGTGCATTACACATCTGTAGAACTGTCATGTCCCTCAGATGGTTTCTAGAAGCATAATAATTACATAGATAACAATAGTACTGAAGGCTCAGCTGCATAAATGAGGTGTAGGATTAGGACAAATCTGTGAAGAAACAAATAGCCCATCCATCCATTTTCTTCCGCTTATCCGGGGCCGGGTCGTGGGGGCAGCAGTCTAAGCAGGGACTCCCAGACTTCCCTCACCCCAGACACGTCCTCCAGCTCCTCCGTGGGACCCCAAGGCGTTCCCAGGCCAGCCAAGAGACATAGTCCCTCCAGCGTGTCCTGGGTCTTCCCCGGGGCCTCCTCCCGGTGGGACATGCCCAGAACACCTCCCTAGGGAGACGTCCAGGAGGCATCCTGAGCAGATGCCCGAGCCACCTCAGCTGGTTCCTTTCGACGTGTAGGAGCAGCGGCTCTACTCCGAGCTCCTCCCGTGTGACTGAGCTCCTCACCCTACCCTCATCCTCGGGTTCCATCCTTCCCTCACTCGTGAACAAGACCCCGAGATACTTGAACTCCTCCACTTGAGGCAAGGGCTCACCAGCCACCCAGAGAGGTCAAATCACCTTTTTCCGGTCGAGAACCATGGCCTCAGATTTGGAAGAGCTGATTCTCATCCCAGCCGCTTCAGACTCGGCTGCAAACCGCCCCAGTGCCTGCTGCAGGTCCTGGCTCGAATAAGCCATCAGGACAACTTCATCTGCAAACAGCAGAGATGAGATCCTGTGGTTCTCGAACCAGACCCCCTCCAGCCCCTGACTGCGCCTAGAAATTCTGTCCATAAATATAATGAACAGAACCGGTGACAAAGGGCAGCCCTGGCGGAGTCCAACATGCACCGGGAACAAGTCTGACTTACTGCCAGCAATGCGAACACAGCTCCTGCTCCGGTCATACAGGGAACGGACAGCCCTTAACAAAGGACCCCGGACCCCATACTCCCGGAGCACCCCTCAAAGGACACCACGAGGGACACGGTCGAATGCCTTCTCCAGATCCACATGTGGACTGGTTGGGCAAACTCCCATGAACCCTCAAGCACCCGATGGAGAGTGTAGAGCTGGTCCAGTGTTCCACGACCGGGACGAAAACCACACTGCTCCTCCTGAATCCGAGATTCGACTATCGGTCGGATTCTCCTCTCCAGTACCCTGGAATAGACCTTACCGGGAAGGCTGAGGAGTGTGATTCCCCTATAATTGGAACACACCCTCCGGTCCCCCTTCTTATACAGAAGGACCACCACCCCGGTCTGCCAGTCCAGCGGTACTGTCCCCGACCGCCACGCGATGTTGTAGAGACGTGTCAGCCAAGACAGCCCCACAACATCCAGAGACTTGAGGTACTCGGGACGGATCTCATCAATTCCCCCCCTTGGAAGACGTGACAGTGGGATTGAGGAGATCCTCAAAGTATTCCTTCCACCGTCCGACAACATCCCCAGTTGAGATCAGCAGCTCTCCACCCGCACTGTAAACAGTGTTGGTGAAGCACTGCTTCCCCCTCCTGAGGCCGGACGGTTTGCCAGAATTTCTTTGAGGCCGTCCGATAGTCCTCCTCCATGGCCTCCTGGAGATCCGGTCGTCGAGGCCCCTGCCGTCGACTGTCGACCAGATCTCTCTGCACCAGCCCCTTACGGATCCTCTTGCGGGTGGTGGGTCCACATGAGGAAGGCCCCACGTCGCTCCTTCAGGCTGAGCCCGGCCGGGCCCCGTGGGGAAAGGCCTAGCCACCAGGCGCTCGCTCTCGAGCACCCACCCCAGGCCTGGCTCGAGGGTGGGGCCCCGGTGAGGCTGGTCCGGGCGACGTAACTAGCCTTTGTTGTCTCCTCATCATAAAGGGCTTCTGAACCGCTCTTAGTCTGACACGTCCCCCTGGACCTGTTTGCCATGGACAAATAGTGTCAACTGTGTCAAATGCAGTCAAAAAAATGTGTGTGTGTGTGTGTGTGTGTGTGTGTGTGTGTGTGTGTGTGTGTGTGTGTGTGTGTGTGTGTGTGTGTGTGTGTGTGTGTGTGTGTGTGTGTATATATATATATGCATAATAAACTATGTAGCTCGAGATTTCTCTAATTTGACACTCAAATGGCTTACTATATATGCATTAAATGTCAGTAAAAATAAATATACTAATTTGCAATGTAGTTTGTATAAAAAGTAATTTTATTTAATTGATATTGACTAAATATTGATGTCCAAGTCTGCTGCCTACCCATAAAAGTCACCGTACGCTACTGATATTTACAATTGCACAAACAACCAAAAGGATCCAATTACAGAATCCAAACACTATTCTTCTTCATACAATGGCACATGTCCTTGGTTCACCTCTCTCAGCCCTGTTCAGATCATATGAGCCTCTGCTCCTCTGTTGAGGTTTGTCTTTCCTCACCTCCGCTTTCATCTACCACTTTGAGTTATCCCAGGTTACCACACATCCTGTCTTTTTCATATGAGCCCAGCAGCCATCTTTGTTTTGGTTTGGAGCAGAGGGCCCTGGGGAGGTAACATAATTGAGATGTCAAAGCGGGAGTCCACACTTGGTACAGGGGAGGGCTAGATTGTTGCTTGTAGTGGCAGTAGTTTGATGCAACAGTGAAGGGTTGTACCTGAAACAGCCAATATGGAGCTCTGCAGCTATAATAGTGTTTTTAGGTTATTGAGTTTCTCAATAACCTAAAAACACAGATTGTACATTAAAGCCCCAGTAGGTAACGTTTTTGCCCAAAAAACAGACTTTTTTGTTATGCAAATTTTTATAGCACTGAAAAACAGAAAAACATGGGTCCTTACTCTGATCGGGCTTGCATCTCCACAAACCTGACTATTTCCTGCTGCTTGTTACCATGAATGTTGTTTCTTTGGCTATAATATTCCACAGTATGGCATAAAATGTATCTATCTCCATGGAGAAATGGAGAATGCTCCAAAGTTACTATCAATTTAAAGGTCCGCTATGTAACTGTTCTGTATGAAGGCCACCATCTGTTTGTCTCCATGGCGATTTCTACAATACAGCATTAAATGTATCTATTTTGTGTTCAATTCTGTGTTTTTATTGCACGTCTTGGCACCAATTTACAGGTCAGATCTGCGGAGAGGCGACCGCAATATAGATATAAGTTTATCATTCTAACATGGCTTAAAGCTCACAAGAATCCATTTTGTGTAATTTAGAACCTTTAAACAGGATAGTGCATAAGTAAGCTCATCCCCCTTCGCCCCTCTTGCCCTTTCCCCCTCTGACCGCTCAGTTGTAAAGGCCCTGTCTGTCTCCTCTGTGAGTCTGGCTTGTGGTCGGTGGAGTAAATATAAAACGTAACACAAGAAGAGTACATTTCAGGGATGCCAACAAGGAAAGAGTCCTGGAACGTCATGAATGCTGGAGCTACTTCTGACCACTGCTCCGGTGAACATGCAACAGAAGACAGGAATGACCGTGGTTACATCAATGCTTACCCAACACCTAAAACGGCTTCAAAATGCACAATATTCCACATTTAGACTGAGACATGTAAACAAACCTGTTCTATATTTGCATGTTTAGTTTCTAGGTCAATAGAACATCTTACAGGTACATTACGTAACTTTCCTGGTGAGGGGTACATTTCCTGCTCATCACTGTGAAGATGTTATTGCTTTGGAATGTTCCACCATATGGCATTGAACTTATATATTTAAAAAAAACAAAACTTCACAATGAGGTACTTGCTTGCCTCCATGGAGATAGATAATACAGCGGAAATCTTACCACTGACTTCAACGAAAAGACCTCTCTCTATAAGACGCCTTTTTCTGCAGTGTATACAAATAACCAGCAGGTGGTGTCAAAGTGCCTCTTACTTACACTTTTAATTAACTAATTTGTGCGTATATGTAGATTTTAGGGTCGTCAAAAGTATCAAAAATCAAATAATTGATACTAAAACTAATATTGAAACTAGATACTTAGTTGAGCAAGTATCCATACTAAAAAAGTCACATTCATAAGACAGAAATGAACCTTTTCTGAAGAGCTTTAGAATGATCTTGAACTGTATCAGAACCACATAGACTAGTATACTCCCCTATGGAACTTACCTGGACGACTGAGTATGGAATCTATAGGTTTGTGTCAAAATTGAGTTTGAAATTATAGTATTGTGACGATATTAGTATATATATTGGGATTGCACACTGAAGACTGAGTTTCGAATCCTGTTTGGGACAGGTCTTGAAAGTTTTATTACCCAGGAGTTACTCGTTTGTGAGCAGAGAAACCAGTTTGAAACCAACCGGTCCAACAGTCCAGGATCCTCTCTGTCAGCATTAGCTCTGTGAATACACTATACCAGTGGTTCTCAAACTTTGTACAAATAAAGAAATATTTTACCTTCTGAGTACCACCAGAATTAACCCATGTCTAAAACAGGATTATGCCAGTTATAAACTTAGCCTAAACCAGAGCTAAAAGTGGGCTATGTGAGTTCTAAACAAGGACTAAGCCAAAAGTTGATTAAACTGACTCAAGATTCTGCAAATGTTTCAACTGGAGAATGATCTGTGTATGCAAGGTCTTGGTACCCTTATCCCTGTCTATATTATACCACAATTTGAGAACCACTCCATTGTACCACTTTAAAATAGTCACTTTCTGCATTCACTCATAATGGCCTTTATGGCACTAATGATAAAAAAAACAACACAAACTGTAGCTATCCAGTAACATGATGTGTTGTGATGACCTTTACAATGATGTACCCACTTGTTTCTCAAAGTTGTTTTAGATCAATCTTGTCATTGTAAATGTCCAAAATAAAATAGGCCTATTGATTAAGATGTTTTGACTTAAAAAGGGGGTATTTTACTTCTGTGGGGTATTAACTATTTACATATAACATATTCAGCTCATCATGTTACCTTTTATTGTTTTGAAAATGGTATACAATATTCACCGTAACAATGTATTAACATGTTTCAGGCTTTTTTTTGGCTCTCTCAGTCTCCTTTCCCTTTGCTCTCCACGCTAAGTCACTCCCCCTTCAGATCACTACCACAACACAATCAACGTGCCTCCCGCTAATGAAACTACTGCACATCGCATTAGGTATGTTGTTGTTGTGTACAGTTTTGTATCATGCTTTTGTATATTTACGGAGAATTATCGTGTGGGGAGCATGCGTGACGTAGGTTTGTGGGCGGAGCTTTGGACAGAATCGTACTGCTGACCTTAAGGAGGGTTCAAGTAAGGCTACATCGCTAAATTACTGAAAACATGCATGGATCACATCTACATATCTATGACAAGAAATCGCACAAGCCAAACATTTACTTTCAAATTCAAGAGCAACAAGTGTGAGTCACGTTAGCTGCAACAGGTGCAACAAAATTAGCTTTAGTAGTGTTAGCCAGTAGCACTTAGCATTCTCTGAACTCGCCTCTCACTATCCCATTTCACCAACTTCAAGGTCTGACTCATGGGAATGATGTAACCAGTCCAAGACATTAGCTCTGTCATGTGCCATAGCTAGCATAGCACTGGTATTATAGTGCTCCCGGGGGGTAGTTTGTGCTGAAAAAGATCTCACTATTCCAAAGCTAAAGGTCCTTTTCTTTCTACAAACACAAGTGTGTGAAGACTGGACATTGAAAGTACTTGGATTACTTAGAGTGACCAGATTGGCGTTAACAAAAGGAGGATACCTGGTTCGGGGCAGAAAAAAATTGCTAATGTCTTAATGTTTTTATAAATGTATCTCAAATAAAGGCGGAGTTTAGACAAACGCTGCAGGAGAAATGCTGCTGTTTGTATCTGATCACATAACCCAAGATTATTGCCAAAACTAAGACAAGTGGCCCACACAAAGCTGTCGACTGATAGAGTAATTAAGAAAGTCCGCCCCAGATGTTTCTTGGTCCCAAAAGGAGGACATATCTGGGAAAAAGAGGACATCTGGACATCCTGTTTTAAGATACACTGTATAACTTTCCTAGTGGGATATTGCCTGAAATGTTCCACAGTATGACAAACTTACTTATCCAGCATTTCTTTCACTATGGCTATCTTTATTGCTTAAATCAACATTAAAAAACATGCATTCTTAGACTGGGAGTTTAATGCCATACTGTAAAATATTCTTGACAAAGCAATAATACCTCCACATAGACGAGCAGACGTGCCCTTGGGGACAATATACAAAAGTAATACTGCTTACTTTCTTACAAACGTTCTGTTTTCCATGCAGCAGTGGCCATATATATCACACTAAAGGAAAATTACAGCTATGTTCTGGTCATTTTAGTTAAGGCGACTTCTCTTAATGTGTGACTGTCACTCTGGTGTTATAGAGCACTGATGCAATCACGGTGTCTGACTTCCTGATGCGATCACTCTGTTCAACTTTCTGATTCAATCACATTGTTGTTTAATTTTCCTATCTATAGAATGTTTAACCCACACTCTTTGAGTAGTATACAACATTGGTACAGGCTCATTTTCTTTAAACTCTACTGCCTTTAACCCAACTGTATTGCTGTAATCTACAATAAAGATCTACACCCTCCTTCAAAAATGTTATGCAGTGTACCTTTAAACTGCGTGTGGGACATTAAAAAGTAAAGTGGACTGTACTCATAAAATGAGCATGACAACACGACATGAATAAAGGCTGTGTTTCACCACAGGTCATTTGCATTAGTTAAAGGTCCTACAGTATATTATGCAAAAGGGATTCTTATGAGCTTTTAGCCATGTAATTGTTGTTACCTCAAAAACATACCTGACCTTGTGTTCTGTTTAATTACACATGTTTGAGTAATACTCCACTATTAGTCTGTCTATATCTCCAAAGCTCAAAATGGTCTGTTCCACTTTGTGATGTCATGAAGCGGGAGTTTTCAAATTAACAGCTACTTTTTATCTTTTGTTGAGTAGAGCTTGGCAAATCCAGAGCTGAAATGTTCCAAATTAATCAAGTGAAGGTGTACGGAGTTTAAAAACACAGTGGAGCACTTACTGTATTACCATATGACATCACAAGGTGCAAGGAGTGTTTTCTATTTGAGAGAAGAACTCAACCTACATATCCAGGGTTTGTGTGTCAAACATGTGTGAATGACACAAAACACAACTCCAGGTCTGTTTGTGATGAGGAAACATTATAATGGACATCAGAAAATACTGTAAATGTAAGAAATATAAAATAGTTATTTATTTATTATTTACAAACCTGTACACATGAAAGTGCCATATACAAGTGTATATATGTAAACAGTGCATGGATGCAGCGACAGAATGGGACTATTGTTTTACTTATTGATTGACTGCATTAGTATACATTGTATTTTATCTGCCTGTGAAAAGAAGAGGAGAGGATGAGGAGGCACGTGCACCATTTATGACATCAGCCTGTCCAGGGACTGCAGGCGGAAATGAAGAGTTTTGCTCTAACCTGGCACACGCATGTTACCTCTTTGTGTAGGACAACGTTTTATGTGCATTGTCCCTGATTGCAAAAAAAAAAACAAAAACTAAATTTATTTATTTTGGTATTTTATTTGATCTATATTTGAATTTAGAAAAAAAAGAGAAAAACTTTCACCAAAAAGAGAGTAGCCTACTACTGTTACACAACTCAGTCATGAAGATGGGCCATGCACTTTCAGTACAATACACTTTTAGCCTCATAGCATCACTGCTTCAATCATTTTTGGACCAAATTGAGTTTTCTCCAAACCCTGCTGCATCTGTATTTGTCCTTGGCGAATCAGAAAGACTTTTACAGCCAAAATAACATAAACCGCCCCAGTCGTCTTGCCAGTTAAAACCCCCCGAAAAGTATGTTTGTTTTGCACCTCCAAAGCTCAACTCAGCAGGTGACACAGCAAATCTAAAGCCAGTCAAACAAGATCATTATAATCCTCATGACTAAATGACTAATGACGATTGCATTTTAATTATGTAAAACCAAAATAAACACATTTCCTGTGCATGCCAGAACAGCCCGCAGTTGCATCATCCAACTTTTGTAATTACTGTGCATTACTTTCATATTCTTTTGCTGCAGGTGAGGACAAAGATTTCACTCAAATATACAAAATTGTTCCACAGTAAGGCATTAAACTGATCTAATTCCATGGAGACAAGCATGCGACGGTGCACAGGTCAGATCTGTGGCAAAACGAGCCCACTCATGCGTCTTTTTTTCCTATGTATTTTTGACCAATGACGATACACAGAATGAAATATATACCAGACATATATGAGGAACATTCCAGGCAAAGCTAAAACATCTCCATGGAGACGAGAACATCGCAGACCCTCTATTAGAAAAGTTACACAGTGTATCTTTGACTCATGATCAAAATAGTCCCTGTGTTCTTTTCCCATTTCACAAACACCTGATAGTTTAAAGGAGCAGTTCAGACCGGCTCAGACCTGAAGAGTTGGATCTTTATACACAGTTTGTTTACGATCTCTCACAGATGTTCCTGATTACAACTTGTTTTCACTTGTGCCATAGAAACTGCTTTGTCATAGTGCACCGCTGGAATATAGAGTTTTATTTCAATAGCCACAGTGGTCTAGAAGTTCAAATTTCATCTCAGTTTTGTCCCGATAAAGACCTGGTTTAGTTCGGATTTTAGGCTTGGTTAGGCAAGGGTGTATGGTAGTTTGTTTGCACATAAGTAATTTCAAAATTTAAAAGTTAAATCACAATACAAACAAGTCAAAACATGAATAATGATCATACAATTAACACTACCACATAAGAGTGCAGAATAAAACCCTTTCAGTCCCACTTTGAGCCTGGATTTAAACATTGTCAAAGTAGAGGCCTGTCTCACATTTTCAGAAAGACTGTCCCAGGTTTTAGCTGCATAAAACTGGAACATTGATTCCCCATGTTTAGTCCTGACTCTGGGCACCAGCAGGAGGCCGGTCCCTGAAGTCCTAAGAGTGTGAGATGGTTCATGTGGCACTAACATGTGGGAGATATACTTTTTGGTGGAGAGACTTTTGGTAAAGTATATTCTTTGAGCCACAGGGTGCCAGTGCAGAGACCTGAGCACAGAACACATGTGTGAAGTACTTCCTGGTTCTAGTCAGGACCTGAGCAGCAGCGATCTGGATGTACTGCAGCTGTCTTAAGGCTCGTTTGGAGAGGCCAGTGAGCAGGTCGTTACAGTAGTCTAACCTACTGGAGACAAACACATGGATAAGTCTCTCCAAATCTATTTTTGACAGTAAACCTTTGATTTTGCTATGTTTTTTAGATGGTAAAAAGCTGCAGATGTTATTGAGTTGACGTGGGTGTTAAAGTTCAAAAGTCTGAGTCTATTATTACCCCAAGATTTCAAGCCTGATTTGAAGGTTTTAGAGAGAGAGACTGGAGGTGACATTATTAGTTATGAGTTTAGTAGGGTCAAGGTGGTCATCAAAAGTACTAATACTAATACTAATCAATACTAAAACTAGTATACACATTTGAACATTTATTCTTAAATCACATGATCAGGACAAAAGTGGATGTTTCCTGAGTAGGTTCTGAATGGTCTTAGTCAATATCTGAAGTAGTATCCTATAAAACTACATGGTTAATACAGAATCTACTGTTGAGTATGCAGTATGTACAAGGAGTAGCAGGAATTGAACCACCAACCTTTTACTGGCAGGTTGCACCATTTCCTCTGTTCAGTTGTTTCACTTTGTACCAAAATATAGCAGGTGTGTTGAAGACCTGCATGAACCTGAAGGTATTACTTAATCGTTTGAATGGAGTAATCCCACATGTACAGACTGATACAAATATCCTCTGGTAAAGCGCCCAGAGTCAAGTTTCCATTTACTGTCAAAGTCTACGGCCCGGAGAGCTGCTGTCGGCCATGTTTTTCACCATCACGTTTGGCAAATCTGAGGTCGCTAATGTTGACCTGATGTATGGAGAGAAGGAGGAGGAGGGGAGGAAGAAGAGGGGAGGGAGGAGAGAGGAGAAGATGAAGAGGGAAAGAAAAGGGGAGGGGGGAGAGATAGCGGGAGGAGGAGAAGAGGGGGACAGAGAGAAAGGGACAAGGAGAGGAGGAGGTGAGAAAGGAGGAGGAGAGAAAGAGAGAAGAGAGTCTGAGGAAGAAGGAGAGAAGGGAGAGAGAAGAAGGGGAGAGAAAGAGACAAGAGGAGTCTGAGAGAAGAAGGAGGAGAGGAGGAGAGAGGATGAGAGAAAGAGCAAGAGGCAAGGAGGAGGTGAGGAAGAGAGTGAGGGAGGAGAGATGGAGGATGCGAGAACGAGAAGAGAGAGAGAGGAGGAGAGAGAGGGAGGGAGGAGAGAGAAGGAAGAAAGAGAGAAGGAGAGAAGGACAGAAGAGGAGGAGAAGGAGAGAGAGGAGGAGGAGAGAAGGAGGACAGAAGGGGAGCGTGAAAAGATAGAGGGAGGAGGAGAGGAGAGGGAGAGAAAGGGACAAGAAACGAGGAGAGAAGGAGGACGTAAGAAAGAAAGAAAGGGGGAGGAGGAGAGAGAAGGAATGATCGAGGGAGGAAGAGAGGAGGGGGAGAGAGGGGAGAAGAGAAAGGAAGTGAGTAATAGGAGACAGAGAGAGACAAGGACAAGAGAAGGAGGAGGTGAGAAGGAGAGAGAGGGGGAGGAGAGAGGGAGGAGAAGGAGAGGCAGAAGAGAATAAGAGACAAGGAGAGGAGGGGGATGAAAGGGGGAGAGAAGGTAGAGGAGAGGTACAGAGAGGAGATGAGGAAAAGGGGAGGAGGGAAAAGACGAGAAGGAGAGAGGGTGATGCGGAGAGAGAGAAGACAGGTAGAGAGAGGAGAGGAGATAAAAGAGAAGAGAAAGAAGTGAAGAGGGGGAGAGAAGGAGGAGGAGAGCTGGGGCCAAGGAGTCAACACAAACAGCCTCCATTCTGCAGTAACTGGATGTAAATAGGCTTATGTCATGTGAACTGTTTTGTATAGACCAGAAATAGTTCTACTAAGAGAATTGTAAAGTTAAAAATATCATTGATCAAGTATATAAATAATTAAACCAAGTAGTAGTGGTATCTGACCCACCCCAAAATGAGATGGTACATCCCGAGGGGCATTCCAATAATACATTTCAAATTAGTCACAATTTTATCTCATCAGTGTCAGGGAGTGAACCTGCAGAACTTTGAAGTATATAGAAACATCCCTTTAACACCCGATTACACCGTACAGACAAATGCATTAATATTTGCAGAATGTATTTTCACTGTTTGGATTACTGTTGACATTTCCACTCCTCTCCTTCCTCTGTTGACTTAAAGTGAGTGTGTTTTCAGACTGGCCCATGACTTAAACACAGCTCTGTGTCTAATAACATGCATTAACTATACACTAAACCACTGTAGTTTCCTTTTAATCACCACTGGCTCATCTGCGCAGCTCCAAATATTGTTTTGAATGAGAGGGTTCCCACAGGTGCTGGAGAACAGTGGCTATAGTTTGAGTATTATGCATTTTAGTGTGGGGGCAAAGCTAACTAGAGGCACTGGTCGGTCTGAAGCTCTGTTAACTCGATTTTGACTTTAATCTCAGCTTTATTTTAACACAATCTGACCGTAAAGAACTGATTTAGTTGGAACTACAACAGGTGAGCTGACGTGCGCTGTTAAACAAGTCCCTCTCAAATTACATTACACTCACAAGCTAGCTAGCATTAGCCAACAGCTTTTCACTCTCATCTAAAGGGGATTGTTGATCACAAGCTCCTGGAAATGTGTTGTTTAAATCCATTGTGTGTTTGCTAATGCGTGCGTTGTGTCATCCGGTAACTGCTGAACATTTCTCCATAGACATACATGCAGTGCCCCCCTCCACACACATATTTTTTTGCATGTTTTATTTGCTCCATCTTAGTTTAATGCAGTTTTGGGACTATAAGCGTAAACCGCCATTGTATATTGAATATTTTCCTACCAGAGATAATAGTAACCAAAATTGTAATAAAAGAAGTCACATCAATTCTCACATTCTCTGACCAAACATTTGAAATTAATGAATGAATTTACTTCAGACATATAATTTCATTGTCGTGTTTCCTTCCCCTAAGTTGATCTATGCATGGTCAAGCTCCGTGTCAACCTTGGCTTCAGCCGGGCTCCATTTTGAGGACTATTTTAAGACGCCCAAAAGGTTAAAACGACGCTTAGAACAGGTCTTGAACTCTTCCTCACCCGGCCTGAACATTGGACCTGTGTCGTCCTAAATATAGTTTGGTACAAAGACACTGTAGGAGGACTGTTCCATTAGTATTCTTGATATCACAAAGCCGCCACTTAGATTCAACCACAGACAGTATAAAGAAGTGGGCTAAGTGAGTGTGGCGTCACCGTGTTCAGCTCCAGTCACATGAAGCTCGTCGAGACTAGAAGTTATAGGAGCCGTGTTTCATTTTAAGATCTCCGATTGTATCATAGCAACCAAAGAGCCAACCTGGAGCGAAGCTGTTGAAGGTTACACCCCTTCCCACGCACACCGCTGGTTTAGCAGGGAGCGGGGGTTTAGCAACGCCGTCAAACAAACCTGTTGCTGACACTAGGAGTGACCTCAGGGAAAGAAGGCAGTTGATTCGTCTATTTTAATGTTCATATCTTGAGTTATGGATACAATAGCAAAATAAAAATACCAGGATCATGTAGAGCGGATTAATACGAACATTTTAAGACCAGAATGACGAAGTCTGACAGCAGCAGTTACAGAGAGAGGGGTGACAGTTTTCCAATGTGAAGTGAATTGGAGCCAGAGTCAATGAAGCAGGAAGTGCAGCCCATGCTCACTTCCTATTTGGAACACGACGGCTAGCATGTTAGCTATGGCCATTTATATATACATTCTATAGCAGGCATGTCCAAACTGTGGCCCGGTGGCCCAATGCGGTCCTCAGACCAAGTTTTCTTGGTCAAGCTTCCACGTGAATTGGCCCATATTACCTTAAATAGTACTTTTTACTGTATATTTCTGAAAATCTACTTTAATAAGCCCATATCAAATATTTAATGTGTCCCACTGAGGACGTAAGCATGAATAAAGAACTAGTGCTTCAGTTTAACTTGTAATAACACGGATTTGAAGATTTGAAGTTAGCTTGACTTTGTTTTCGTTATTTTACTTGCCAGAAACGGTTAAAATGTTATTTGTCAGCTGAAGCCATAAAATACTGTATTGGTGTAATCACAAAACACATGAAATATTAGACTCAAATCAGTTAACCTCGATGTGTCTCTGCTCTGATGCGTCTGGTCGGGCTTTTGAGCAGTTAAATGTGGTGTTGGGCTAAGTGACAAGTGTTCGTGCCCAATTCGGCTCTGACTCAAATTGGGGAATCACAGCCCAAACAAAGAGGCTCGCTGACTAATGTCAAAATATTAAACATAAAGGATCAGATGGTTCTTTGCTAAACATGAAATGCACTTTACAGACTTGAAAAGCCCCTCAAAGTGATACACTTAAGTTACACAATAAAGCTTTTTCTGCTAGTAGCAACAGTAGTATCAAGATATTTCACTGCCATGGATCTATAATAAGAACTGGATAAGACACTCCTCCTCTGTCCTTGTGTGAGCGCGATTAGTGGCCGCTCCATAGGTACTGCAGCTCCCAGGAGCTTGGGCCCAGGAAGGATTCTCCCATAGAGCACGATGCAGTTTTGGGGAATAGTTTCGCTGACAGGGAGTCCACAGCTTTCACAAAGATCAGATTTCATAGGGTTCTTCTGTATTTTCATAACACAAAGTTTTTATAATTTTTTAATTCTCAAAGTACCAAAAAAATTTGCTTTGTAACATTTTGCCTAGCCCCCCCTGAGTCCGCACTTGCTCCGCTCTAGCAGCTATCTCCCTGATTGGTCAGAAGTGATCACGAGGTGAACGTGTCTGTCATCGCACGGTGGGTGGCACTAGGCCAGTATTCAGGAAGTAATGTGGAAGAAGAAAATGTTTTGGCATTTCACGCCATAAGCTCAGGCCCTTGAAAACAACACGGCATGATCTTTGGTTCATCTTCCAGATCTTAATATACTTCCATTTTCATTTCATATGAAGCACACTTCATCAACAAGCAACAATCTGTGCCACTGGTCTGCAGATCTTCCAGTTGGCACATGCAATAAATTGGTCATGCCGTATCTAATGGGATTATCCACAAGTCAAATCCAGCTGGTTGACTTTATTAGCCAGGCAAAAGAAAGGAAATTCTAAATCTAAATCATTTCAAAGCACAGTAGTTAAATCAGCACTTTGACCACTTTGATTTTCAGTAGCTCAAAGTGCCACAAGGCTAAGAAAATACTTGACCTCCTCCTAACAATTTGTCCATTGCTCTGGCACAATGCGTCACCCCAAATATAGAGTCCAGTACAAAGATGTAAGTGGGGGTCACTATAGGAGGACAGTGGGGTCAGAGGACATCAGGAAGTGTCAGGGGGACAACTGTGGCTTCACCTGCTGCTAACGCCCTTTTTGCACAAAACACCAGACCTGGCACAGTAAAAATAAAGGCGTTTAGCTGTGGACACTGGACAGCTGTTTGAGAGGGCAGCTGCAGCACAGGAAGCGGACATTGTAACTTATCACATAAAAACAATTTCTGCCGATTCAAGATATTTGTAGTGGGGTGTTTACAAGAAGTGTGCTACAGTGCTAGTCAGCGTTTCATTGTGTCTTTATATAAATAATACACATTAGATTGACAACCTGCTTTCTATAAAGGAACTGTATGTAGCCTGCACAGTTACAGTTTTAAATAGGTACCTGGGTTGCCAGAGCCTAAACCTGCAGATAGAGGACACATACAAGGTGCTCTCATCCTCAGTAAATGCACAACATACACTGCAGCATTATAGGACCTGGCAAATATTACTGTAATTTAAAATAAATACGATTACAGTTGTTATCAGTAAAAACTATGTTTGATTTGAACATGTTTATCCTGTTTCTGGGGCCACAGTTTGGTCATGTTTATGGAATTTAAAATCAAAATACAGTTCTTATGCACTATGTAACTTAGATATAAATAGAAAGAAATAGGGATTTACTGCTTTGCTCAGAATATTCCACAGATATCAAACTTATGTATCTCCATGAAAAGAACAGATGGCGCCACCAGGCCAAGTTACAAGTCAGATCTGTGGAGAGGAGATGCTGCTCACAATACGAATGCATGTTTTTCAAGGACTTTTTTTGTGTTACTTTCTTTTTATTGGATTTTGTCAATTTTTCACAAGCGTAACAGGAAAACAACAGGCAAAAAACTGAAAGCAAAAACAGAAGCCTTTTGCATATATAATGTCAATCTTTAACATTTTTCAAGGAATTTTTGAGCAAAAAAAAAACATGGTAGTGTATAAATAGTTACTGGGGGTTGATAAGGACTTAGTTCTTGCTGCTGTTAAGTGTGAAACCCCTTGTGTAACCATTTGCTGATTAAATATTTCTTCTCTTACAGAACAAGCTGCAACATTGTCTCAGACACAGTTAGGCTCGTGCCTGTATCACTGCGGAAGGATCGCTATAGTGGATTTAAATCATTTTTTAACACTGCAGCTCAGAATAGCGCCAACAAGAGAAAACAGCATCTAATACAATCCAAATTACACATTTTTTCTACAGATTTTTGGTTTATTTTTGCCTCACCTCTTGGCTCCATCAACTCTTACAAAAGATGAGTGACATTCACTGCTTTTGCAGTTGCCATAGGAACAGTAATAGTGTACTTTTGAAAGGGCCCATTGGAGAGACTGGGGCTTTGTTTGTGCAGATCTGAATGACGCGAACTAAACCTGAAAGAGCTTTTGTGTGCAATATTAAAAGCTGTGATAAAAAAAAAAGGAAATATATGAACATGTTCTGAAGTGAACATTTTGGGTGAATTTGTGTGCACCTTATAATGTATTTCATTAAAGAGTGGCCATTATGCAAAAAAGATTTTTTTTTTAGGTTTCTACCATGTTATAATGTTGTTCCCTCATCAAAAACATCTCTGAAGACGTTTTAGATGTCATCTTTGCATGTCTGAGTATTTTAGCGATCTCTCCTGGGCCCTATTCGAACCCTCCTTACAGTTAGCTGTAAGATTCTTTGCAAAGCTCCGCCCACAATCCTACGTCACCCATACTCCCACACGACAGTTCTCCATAAATGTACAAAAGCAGGATACACAACTATACACAGCAAATTGACGAACCTGATGCGATGTGCAGAAGTTTCATTAGTGGGATGCACACTGAGTGTGTTGTGAAAGTGCTCTGAAGGGTGAGTAATTTAGTGCAGAGAGCAAAGGGAGGAGGGGCTCAGAGCATCTAAAACAAAAGTGAAACTTATTAAACCTTTAAATATGTTGTTTACAGCAAATATAGCATTTCCAAGACAATAAAAGGTAAAATGATCTAAATATGTTATGTGTTAGCAGTTAATACTCCATAGAAGTAAAATGCCCCTCTTTAAGCTTTAGCTTAAAAATATAGTAAACTCTATTGATAGAAATTACTATTAGACCCACATTTTTGTGTACAAAACAGCAGCGTTTCAAACTGAACTATCCTGCACCATGTCAACTCATGCAACAACATGCAAGGTGCACATAGGTATCGTTCTGATGGTTACATATGACTTTAAGAAAGACTCATTACTGTAAGTCCTATATGTGCAGTTAGAATGTACTGTGTAATGTGCAGTGTTGGGAAGTAACTGAAGACATGCAAAAATATGTATTCATTATATTAATTTAGAGTAATAGTACTCTGGTACAGTTACTCTTTCATTTGGTGGTATTCAGAATACAGTTACTATTACTTTTACTTGGCAGTATTTGATGCACAATTTTGAATTTGGACTGCACAGTATTAGTGAGAAAAAAACAACAAAAAACACTGCTCTTTAATGTTTGTGTGTGTGATTTTTCCTTCTCTAATTACACATAAATGAATACATAACAAACAGTGCAACAAAAATCAAGCTGTTTGTAATTATATCTCATGTTTCTTCACTGTAATATAATGTAACTCAGTGTACAAGTATTCAGAGTATTCAGAACACAGTACTCTGAGTGGATCATGTAACTGAGTACATTACAAAATACATTTAATACAGTATTTAATTCAGCGTTCTGTAACTAAATACATATATTTTCAAAGTATTCTCTCGATCACTGGTAATATGCTCTTCATATTTTATTATAATTTGATTTACCATTTTAATGTCAACAACTAATGCAACATTTTGAACTTGCTGTGTAGACTTTATTTAAAACTATCCGAAATAGGCTTTCCCGTGTTTATCCTGCTCATATTCACAGTAATCACCTCCCTGCACCCCTCCTCTCTGTCTTTCTCCCTCTCTCTGTCTCTGTCCCACCTTTGGCCTTGATCTTGTCCGTCCGTCTGTGAGCGTGTAAACAGTAGCGCGCCCCCTGCAGGCCATCCTCCGCCACAGCTCCTCCTCCTCCTCCCTCTCTCGTCCTATACCCCTCAGCCTGCCTCCCCACGAGCCTCATTCACTAGAAGATGGCGGACTGCGCTCCACTGTTGGATGAGGAACTCTCTTCGTTTGTCTTCAATTACCTGACAGAAAACTCCTGCAGCCAGGTAAGCCACGGGCCGCTCTGGACACGCGGGACTCTGCTCTGTCTGCACCGGGCTTGGTTTGGGAGCGTTACCGGCTCTGGTGCACGCTGCAGCCCGGTTTGTGCGAGCTGTTTGCGGGTCTTGCCAGGCAGCATCAGCCGGTGTCTCGCTCCGGGTCTGTGCATGAGTGTGTGTGTGTGTGTGTGCGTGTCCATACTCCACACTTTTGACGTCTGGCTTTCACGTGCTTTTTGGGGAAGGATATGTCATCAGCCACAAGGAGTAAAATAAAGGATTCTCGACTGGAATGCACCGGAATGGCTTTATTTTTGCCGGTAGAGCCGTGAATGAGCGCTGCTGCCACGGAGGGATTATTATTTGGTATGCAGACGAGCGCTTTCCAAAGTTTTGACGCATTCTTTGAGGGAAGTTTTGTAATTTGGGTGCCGACTTGGACACGTGGTGAAGCCAGAACGCATGGACTTAGCCTCAGGACTACTTCTGTCATATAACGGCATTATTCCACACGTTTTACAACTGGTTTATGTCACGTTTTACGCCAAGTGAGCAGAGTTTTGCACTTAACCATGGGTTTTTATTGGATTATTGCTTTGGAAATATCTCCTCATGTTGAAATAAAGTGTATGTGTTGTTTGAGGAAGTCGTATTCATAATAATTTCTTGTTCAGCCCAGGTTTAAGCTGCTTGCGTGAGCTTAGCAGAAGGTCTACGCGAGTAACGTGGCGATTCAAAGTTAACACTGACCACCTTTGATGCTCTGAGCGCTCGTGCCCTTACGTCGTTTACGTCACTTACGTCACGTAATGTAATATGTAATGTGGCTATTTGATAATAAAGATAAATTAAATAAATAAAAATGGAAAAAAAAAAAAAAAGAAGAAAGAAAGAACTATAATAATAAAAATAATGATAATAATTAAAAAAATATTGATGTTAAAGTTAGCTAATATATGTTTTTGTAATCGTTTGCGTAACTGCGCCACTTCTGCTGCTATAGTACACCCAGGCTTGAGCTGTGCATCCTTTTTAGTGGTTGTTAAAGCGCTGTTGGCAGTTTTGTTGATCCCAAAACGTGAACAGTGTTTTGCCATACGATTGTATTTGACGTTGCCCTTATTGCCCCTGCACTCACGGCCTGCTGTTGTCAACATTTGGACTGTAAACATAAGTTGCATTGGCTCGCTGCATGCAGAGGTGCACCACACACAACAATGCACTCATGATTTGCTACGGTTTTGATCAATTGGCCACGGACTTTCCAAGGAATAGTGGAGTGGTTTCGCTGGGGAACAGTGCCCAGGACCAAGCAATGCAATGGAACAACCACTAAAACTATCCTGTTGATATTACAGAAAAAATGTCTAGATACTGTATGATGCAGTTATAAAGTTATATGACAGTTGGCTTACATCACATTTACAGTGTAACTAAAACGACTAATGATTACATTTTTCAATTAATCGACTTCTACATTGTCAACCAAATAAAGTTTAAATATGCTGACTGAAGGCATATATGAAAATCAGCAATTGTTTATTTTTTTTTTTTTTTTTTTGACACTTTAAAACCTATATTTGTGTATGTCTTATAGAGTCTGCCCAGATAACAATTATGGTGTTTAATTGCCGCAGCCCTACTCAGTATAGCTTAGTAAATACCTAATGCTATTTTAAAGGGTCATTTTGCTGTTTCCTGTCCATACAGAAGCCCCACAATGCATTGTGCTATAGACATATATGGCATTTCCTGTCATCATTATTCCAGCCACATATCTTTAACACAGGCCATTGTAAATGCATGGACGCTTCACTGTTTACAAAGTAACACAGGTCCCTGGTAATGCATTTCCAATAGACGGAGCAGCTTGTGTGAGACTGCATGGGGTACAATATTTATACATTTCTGCTTTATAGATACAAGGGCATTGCATGTTTTCATTGCTTTTGCTGGTTAGAAATGTAGACTGCAGTATTAGCAGTAACATGGTAACATCTTGAAGGATTCACCATATAAAATCTTTTGGCCAATCATGATGCAGCATGTAACTTGTGCGTACATTTTGTTGCCTGGCTGACACTTTCGCATTGATATAATGTGTGATTATGTATAAGGTCTAATTAACTGTATTGGCGACAACACTAAACAGTGATATAAAACTGTCAGTTGTCAAGTTTGAGCGAGCGCTTTCACATCTCATTTGGCATCAATCTTTGTTAAATCGATTGTTCTTGAAATATGACTTCATCTACTCCTCAACAAATATCTGTTTATATTTAAGGACGCAGGACTAAAGCAGGACGAAAGCAGGACTAAAGCAGTGCTAAAGCTGGAATAAGGCAGGACTAAAGCAGGAATAAGGCAGGACTAAAGCAGGAATAAGGTAGGACTAAAGCAGGAATAAGGCAGAACTAAAGCAGGAATAAAGCAGGACTAAAGCAGGAATAAGGCAGGACTAAAGTAGAAATAAGGCAGTGCTAAAGCAGGACTAAAGCGGGACTAAAGCAGGACGAAAGCAGGACTAAAGCAGGACTAAAGCAGGACTGAGGCAGTACTAAGGCAGGGAATAAAACCAGGGACTAAACCAAGGCTCCAAACCAGGACTCAACTTTGCATTGCGTTGTTATGACTTTCTTAAATGTAATCTTACAAAAAACTTGAGTTGCATCACGGTTTGTAGTGGTGGGCAGTGATTGGAGTGTGCACGGGGGATGTTCACGTGCGTGCTCACTGGCTCGTGCGTGCTCGTGTGTGTATATGTGTGTGTGTGTGTGTGCGCGTGCCCTGTCACAGCTGATTGGCGGCTTAAGCAGGTTAATTCAGTGTGTGGTGGTTGGATGCTGCTGGGGAAGAGGACTGGACAGAAGAGCTATTTTTAACCATCTGCTCCACTGACTTGTGTCTTCACTCACAAACAGAGGCATTACAGAATACATCACAGACGAGCCCCTCTTCACACACGCATACACACACAGGCGCTGGTTTTCCGCACATTACATTGACCTCCATTCCTAGAGAATTCCTAGAGATTGATCCAAACCTAAACCATAGTTACCACTTGTCTAACCTTAAACTAAATGCTAACACCTTAATAGGACTGTACAAATTTGGGGAAAAAATTGAAGTGTGATTTTCTGACAAATATTGTTGCTAGCATTTTTATGTCATAAAGTCCTGATTTTGTCCCCATAAGAAAGGCAGGTCCCCATTATGTCAGTGTGTACAGATTTTAGTCCCCACAATGTTATAAATACCCTCGCTCCTTGTTTCTAACCTGGTGCCTTTAAATGTAATATCCCTTTAATCTGAATTCAAAGCATGAATATTACATCACTAGGCTTCTATAGTGGCTCTCTTTTGTCCGCACATTGCATTTTAATGGTGTGTGTAATATTAGCATTAAAATTTAAAGCTCTCTGCATGTTAAGCCATTTTCTTTGGACCATAACGATATTTGAAAATGTTTAAATGTAATATTCAAGTTAGATCCATGATCATATTTGAGTAGTTAATAGGTTCATATTGGAAAATGCAGTTACTTGCTACTTATGTCAGATACCCTTTTTGCAACATTGGGCCAAAGGACACAAAATCTTATGCATTGATTGAAGTTAGAACTAAACCAGCAACCACCATGACTGTGGTAGATTCAAAACAGACTTAACTGGGTCAGACAATCTTTTGGTACGTGGGCGGCCTGCTTAATTCCCTACTTGGTAACACTACCAATATCCTGGTTACTGCTGTAGCCAAAAATAAAAGTACTACCAGACCTTAACTAAACCAATTTTTATTAGTATTCTTAAATCGTAATACTTTCTGTTATATTCCCACGTGACCTTATATCTATGTAACCTCTTAGTCGTCCAGGTAGGTTCCATAGTGGTCCATGGACATATACTGGTCTACACTTGTTCTGATACGGCTCAAGCTCATTCTAAAGCTATTCAGGAAAGGTTCATTTCCGACCGTTTCTGACCGTTTTTTAGTTTCGATACCACCTCAAATGAGTATATAGTTTTGATACTAGTTTTAGTAGTGATTAGTACCTGATTTTCAATACTTTGGACAACCCTTTAACCAAGAGCAAACAAAAGTCTACTTAAAATGCTCTCACTGGCCCATAATGTCTCTATACTCCTCCTACTTCTTGTACAGTTTCACTAAAAACAATGTGTAAATATTAACACTGTAACGGCACTTCTTTTGTCGCTGAGATAACCCTATCAGATAACACTTTGTCCAGTGGTAGTTTTTAGTTATCTTTCCCCTTCTTTGCACCTCAAGGACTCTGCTGCAATAACCTCCAAGCTCCAGCTCAAAATCCCATTCATGTAACCTATTCCAATGACAGTTCTTGATTTGTATGTCCTTGGGATATTTGGAAAAAATAAAAATAGAATAATAATAGCAATTTAATTTTCTGACAAGCATTGGGAAAATTTTGCAACAATTGTGTCTCTTCAACTTGCAATTTTGTTTCTATTGCCATTAATCCTGCAGCTCCTAGTGCACATTCATGTACATTACACACTGGATGACCTAGCTTTTCATAGCAGCCATATTCATAAGCATTAGGGGATTAGATGGTAGTTTATGACTGTAGTGGTGCATCAAAAAGAGATATCGCGCAAATTAGGTCTTACTAGGGTTGACCTGTGGAACCTGTGTGGACCGAACCAGGACCGAACCAGGACTGACGCAGGACCGAACCAGGACTAGAACAGGACTAAAACAGGACTAAAAAAGGACTAAAACAGCCTGTATAGAAGGTGCAATGGTTGTGTGCGGCGCGGTGTCCCTGCCTCATTGTAATACTACTCTCTATCCTCGTGACTGGAGTTACAGAACAACCCTGCTGCAGTCATGTGATCGCTCAGGGAGGGGAGGGGCGAGAGTAGGAGGGGAGAGAGAGGGAGGGGCTCTGACGACACAGCCCCGCCCCCACCCCAACCCACCAACATGTGACTGCTTCCTCCTCGTGCTCTCCGTCCTCGCTCACTCTCTTTCTCTCCTCTCTTCTCTCTATCCGCTCTGAGCCTCTGGCATGGAGACTACACACACAGTGAATCCCAGGCTTTTTTCTATTAGAGTGAGCGAGTGTAGGCTGATGTAGGACTATTTTGAGTATCATTTGTTTTGGTTGTTGCTTTTTTTTTTTTTAAATCAGGAGTGTTGGTAATCTAGCTTCTGTTAAATGTATAAAATAAATTAAAATATGTAGAAAAATTATCGGCCTAATATTGGGTTATCGGCCCAAGTTTTCCCCAAAATATTGGTATCAGTCAAAATTTCATATCAGTGCATCCTGTGGAGAGGCGAACCCGCAGACTTCAAGAACGAATGTTTTTCAAAGTATTTCTGACATAAAAGCACATGTAATTGAATAAATGCAAGATAGACGTGAATAGATAAACATACTCCGAAAAAACCCAGGCAATGAAATAACATCTCTATGGAGACCTGCCACACACACGCACACGCACACGCACACACAACACCACCATAAAAGTTACTTACTGCACCTTTTAATAAATGTATGAACCATTTTGCCTTCTTAATGTTAATAGAAAGTAACACATACACACCAAATAGTACTTACTTATTAAAAAGCTATTGTCTGATCACCAACCTCGCAGTTCATTAGAGTTCATTGTACCAACCCAGTGTTTACTTAGATTGGATTTAATGATAATGTATCAAGTGAATGAATCCAGCTGTTTTGCTTTACTTTGAATGGCACTTTAAATTTCTGAAAATGCACACAGTTTTGCAGTTGCGTTGATAGTGTGAGAAAGTGCAGAGACAGTAGTTTGAGGTTTTTCATGTTAAGTCAATAGTCGTCCATCTTCAAAGTGCAGGGAGTTCATTGACCACCAGCTCAACTTATGATTTACAGGCACTGAAGTTTCACTAGGTAAAAATACAACCCTAACTTCCTAAGTCTATCAATGTGGGCCTAGACCAGGACTAAACCAGAACTGAACTGAGACATAGCCGGGACTGAACCAGGACTGAACCGGGACTCAACTTGGACTCAACCAAGACTATGGGTTGCTAATATAAAACCATGGAGTCAACCTGGGGAGTGAACTTGGGGAGCAAACCAGGGGAGTGAACCAGGGGAGTGAACCAGGGGAGTGAATAAGGCCTAGCTTGAAAACTCATGCATATAGATTAATTCAAGTTGCACTATGCTATTTTGTTTGTGGCCCATCACCTGCTTGTCTCCATGGAGATGTTATTGCTTTACCTGGAATGTTCCACAGTGTGAAATTAAACTTGTCTATCTTGCATTTATTATTACATGTGTTTAACAGTCAAAAACAATAAGTGATACTAATCATAACACCTAAGGTCACTTTACAAGATCTAAACACAATAAAAACAACAAGCTGCCTTCTGACGGTATAACTACAGAGATTTCCCCAAACTTTAATTATCCTATTGTAACAGATATCTTTGTTTTTTTTCCAATTGGATCCACTCTTCTAACCACAAGCCTTTACTTAAAATGCCATTATCAAATTTCCAAACCAATTTACGGCTTGTATGTCCTGTATTGACTGACCACATGCAGTTTTGTCCAGTGACCGGTCTCCCTGTCCCAGATCCTGATCTCCACTTAAAGGAAAATGGAGTTATTGAATATCGAACTTCTTCACTCTTTAGCCCTACACACTCCTGTTGCTAATCATTGATCACATCGGACCTGGTTTAGGGTTGATTTCCATGATTGGATTGGCCAAACTTAAAGTGCATATGACAGGTTTTCATATTTTTCTAGATATTACTTTGTTTTGAATATTTATCAGTTTTACATCAGTTAAGTGTCAGTTTGTGAGAAAAAAGTTAAGAAAAGTAGCTTACAAAAATACAGAATGTAACTGTTCTAAACCTGTCATCAGCGCCAAAAATTCTATCCAAAATGTAGGTGCAGTTTACACACAATGAAAGCATTATTTCTGGCTGATTTAAACCTTAATTTAACTAAATAAATGTGTTGTCTTTTATTTTTATTAATCTAATCATGACCTTGTAAACTAAACACATTTTGGCTCTTGTTAATGTTATAGTTGCTGTTATGGAATCACCTCATCTTCTATCCCTGCCAAATCAGGAAGTAAAATTATAAACTTCACCAAAATTGAGACAACTACAAAAAAATTGGGATATTTTGAGCAAAATCTTAAATATAACAATGTTAACTTTGTGTTAGTGGAATGAGTATCTAACCTGTCATATACACTTTATCATCACTCCAGCTCAAGCCAGCCTGAACCGGCCACTGCACACTGGACACATGCTGGTTGGAATATTAGCCACCGTTCAGCGGAGGAGGTGAAGCAATAGAGCAATCACATGAAAATTCCGAGCACACGCGAGTCAGGCGGAAACGCTGGGGTTGGCAGTTTTCCAATGAGACGGCCATGTTAAGGCAGGACAATACAGAGCGACCTTGATTCAAAGTTACAATCGATTCTACATGGATTGAACAATGGGGTCTTAGACTGTTTATAGACGTGGACTGAGGGAGTGTGACGTCACCCACGATGCTCGACTCCAGCCAAGTGAAGCCAGTCGAGGCTAGCAGTTATAGGGGGTCATTTAGAGCCAAGTTTCATATTTGGAACTCAGAAAAGATCTATCATGGCAACCAAAAGAGGCAACCAAGAGCGAGGGTGTTGAGGGTAGCTCCCCTTGCTGCCCTCGTTGCTGATTTGGCAGGGGGCAGGTGCTTAGCAACACTGTCAATCAAACCTGTTGCTAACATAGCGGGAGTGACCTCGGAGAAAGAAGGCACCTGATTTGTCTGTTATTAATGTGCATATCTTCAGTTATGGACAAAATAGCAAAATAAAAACCACAGGACCATATAGGTCGGGTTAAAACCAACATTTTAAGGTCAGCTTTGCACTAGTGGAGATTTTTTTTTTTTTTTTTTTTTTTACAATATCATTACATTCATAATAGGGTCAGGGTTATAACAGCACTATAGAGAAGTTTAAATAATTGATATTTTTGAGTAACAATATAGGGCTTATCGCACCAGACTGTTAACATAACAGGCCTGTACTTGGAGCATGTGTGTGGGCAGTACATGCATGTCTATGGACTGGGTCTGCTGCCCACATTTATACTGCTGCTGAGGCTTATATCAAGTATCACTGCGGAAGTCACTGACCACACAAAAGACAAGGCTGCAGTGGATCAGACATGAGCGGGTGAAATCTGAACCATGTTATGAAATCATTTAGGTTTAAGTAAGTGTGAGTAATAATTGTTAGTTATACTCAATAACAGATGACTTTCAAATTCTACAGTGCGGTGATGTCATATAATGGGACAAGAGTGAGTTTTCTCTATTTAACATATAAATATAAAGCCCCTGTAGATATTTTTTCCATGTATTTGGGCAAAATTTATCTTGCATTACAGATATATTGAATAAGGAGCTCGGTCTTGGAGTTGTGAACATAGTTTTTTCTATATATTCTTGTTTTATTATTAACATATTATATGTTTTTGATCATTTGCTAGAAACACGTCCTTGAGACTTATTTTTATAACAGATCTTTGGACCATTAAAATCATTGTCTGAGTCTAGACATGATGATGGTTTAATGTATAACTATTATGGGATACATGTCCTGCTTAAGCGACATGGACGAACAACACCGGCCTCAAGTCAGTGAGTTTAGTCTACCATTTCATTTAAGTCACAAAAGCTGTGTAAAACGCGCTGTACCTGATTTTTATTGTTTGAAAAATGTGAAAAACATATCTAGTTCAATTTAAGCTGTAGTTTTGTCCGTACTTCTTCCTCACTTACCATATGCATTCATCCTAATTATTCACCGCTTTTCTTTTCACAACTTTCAAACACCAGAGCGGAGTTTTGCTGTCACGGTAAAACTAACAATTACTATCATACTAACATGCACTTCCTGATTATTAGACAGTTTTAACCAGTAAAGTTAAATTGTAAATCAAAACAATGTAGCCATTTCTTTGATCAAATAATCGACCTTTCACTTCATTGAAAGGTCACGGGTTCACAGACGGCTAACCGGGGCGTGAACTTTTCATGCTTTGTAACGCATTAGGCTACACAATCTCCTTATAGTCTGACACTTTCTCAATGTGGGCCAATAAATAGGCTTGAGTTTGATAGTGAGAGAGGACAGTGCCAGACAGACAGACACAGGGTAAAAATAACACAGCTTTGAAGGTGATGCAGACGGGTGCGATTGGTCGTGAATGGGATTTACCGAGGGCTGCAGGAAGCTGGTTTCACAACATTTGGATTTGACCCAAAGAAATATGCAATGATTTTAAATATCTGGGTGGGCCTGGTTTTTCATTTTTGGAATCTGTTAAAACAAATTTTTAAATGTACAAGTTGGGATGCCAGACAAATGTGAAATGGCTAAAATTACCCTCAAAAAAGTACAAAAATATAACTTTTTTCGATTTAAATGTTTTATTCGATATTTTTGCAGCATTTTGTGTAGAACAAGTATATTGCTTATAATATCTTCAGAACCATATACATTATTGGGATTTGACAAATAAATCTATTCACATACTCATCATTCATATTTAAACAGATGTAATTCTGTACCGGTCCGTTGTGGTAAAGAAGGAGCTGGGTCGGAAGGCAAAGCTCTCGATTTACCGCTCAATCTACGTTCCTACCCTCACCTATGGTCATGAGCTCTGGGTGATGACTGAAAGGACAAGATCGCGGATACAAGCGCCGAAATGAGTTTCCTCCGCAGAGTGGCTGGGCACACCCTTAGAGACAGGGTGAGGAGCTCAGTCACACGGGAGGAGCTCGGAGTAGAGCCGCTGCTCCTTCACGTCGAGAGGAACCAGCTGAGGTGGCTCGGGCATCTGCTCAGGATGCCTCCTGAGGAGGCCCTGGGGAAGACCCAGGACACGCTGGAGGGACTATGTCTCTCGGCTGGCCTGGGAACGCTTTGGGGTTCCACCGGAAGAGCTGGAGGATGTGTCTGGGGTGAGGGAAGTCTGGGAGTCCCTGCTTAGACTGCTGCCCCCGTGACCCCGCCCCGGATAAGTGGAAGAAAATGGATGGATGGATAATTCATATTTGAGCGAAAACTGAAATCCGAACTGCTAAACTAAGAACCTCATATATTTGAATGTGTTGACAAAGTATCCTGCAGCCCAGTCTACTTGATTCTGCTGTTGCTATTTTCCTTTTTGTATCTGTCATGTTTGATCTTGCTCTCTCTCTCTCTCTCTGTCCGTGCATAAAGCCCTCCCTCCATCCTTCTATATCTTTATTACCTCCCTCTCTCTCTCAATCTCTCTCCATCCTCTCTTTTCATTTCTCCTCCTCTTTCTTTCTCCCTTTGCTTCTTTCCTCCTCCTTTCTATCCTAAGTCTCTTGTCCCTCTCTCATCCCCCTCTCCTCCTCCTCTCTCCCCCCTCTCGGAGTCGTGATGTGTACTGCTGCAGTGCAAATGTGCCCATAGCTGCTGTGATTCACCTGAACCTTCTGTCACTTCATACTCTGAATACAACAAGATTATACAAGTACAGGCTCAAATGTTCCATAGTGTTTAATGATCATGTGCAATAGGCTAATAGGTTTTGTCTTGCTTGTTCCCGAATATAATGAAGTTAAAGTCCCTGTATCGAGTATCCAGATAGCAATATTCAGATTATGTAAATCCCACAGAAATGCGTAAAAACATATCTTTGAATGTTTATATGTATGAGTGGAGGTTTAAATATCTCGTTATACTCTTATTTGGAAGTTTACAACATATATTTTGATCATATTTTCAGTTTTTAATCATCTTTGCGCACAGTTTCTTATTATAAACTGTATTCATCATATTCAAATTGTGCATATCTTCACAATATAGTTTATTTTTTCTATTTTTTTTTTTTCAAATTTCCCCAGTCCTACATACAGCAGTGAACATTAATATAAATATAATTGGAAATACCTCTAGGACTAAATATGGGGGATTATTTAAACATGTTAAACTGGGGCAAAATATAACTCCAGATATGCTTTTGATATAACATTCTAAAAACAAAGCAAATACTTTAATCTAGGACTTGTCAAAAGTATCAATTTAGATGCTCATCAATACCAAAACTAGATATTCATTTGAGCAGGTATCGATATTAAAAAGTCACCTTCACAGGACAGAAATGAACCTTTCCTGAATAGCTTTAGAATGATCAGAACAAGTATAAGACGCTTATAAGACTAATATATGCCATTGGACCACTATGGAACCTAAATGAACAACTGAGGGATTACACAGACATAAGGCTGCACATGGGAATATCAAAGAGAGTACTATGATTTAATGCTGAAAATCACATTCTGTTGTTAGAATATATAAAGTCCTATTATCATCGTGGTATCTGAATCGGTATTGAGTATCGAGTCTATTTCTTAGTATCAAAATCGAGTTTGATATTTTACCATGGTGACAACGCTAATAGGACTACTGACAGTGATTTGTCTCATGTTTTGCTTCGGTATATTTCTTCACTTCTAGCACTTTAAAATCCTAATATTGCGAGGTGTGGTAGCAGTTTTGAAAAGTTGTTTACAAAATGTGTGAAATGGCCAATTAGAGAGTGCGCAGTCTAAACCTGTCTGTCGAATTGCTCAGATGATGCTGCAGGTAAAATCAAGTACACCAAAATGAGTGTTTTGAAACCAGAGTAATTTATTCAAAAAAGCCTCTGGCCACTGTCAATGCTCCTGCCTCTTTTAGACGCGTTTATTTTGATAGCGCCGCTCCGCTCTCAAGTGTGACAGATTTGTGGGTAAAAGGTTATAGGGTCACTGTGTTGGTTTCTCATTCAATTTAAAATCAGTAAAAGGAGCATCGTGTAACTTTTTCGTGGGCCAAATGCTTGTCTCCATGGTGATGTTATTGCTTTGCCTGAAATGATTCACAGTATGGTGTTAAATGTATCCATCTTGCATGTTTTCCATGACATTTTTATAGCTCGACCCTTGAAAAACATGCTGTTTACTGTGAACAGGGTCGCCTCTCCATAGATCTGACTGTCACTACTTGTATCCATAGAGATGTCTAATGCCATAACTGCCATCAGAAAAAAGCAGGCTTTTTTTTTTTTTTTTAAGTAATTGAGTGTTATTGCTAAAATGCTCTCATTTGCGATACTTTAAATAAATGATACACACTTATAACTTTCAGCTTGAGCTTATTTGATGCAGTCTTAAGCTTTGAATGACATTAACTTGTAAATACTTTTTATATGAATATCTATAAATCCACAAGTATTTAAAAAGCAATTAACACTGTAAATAGACTCATGATATACCGGGACTCTCAACAGTATGCAATTTCCCAGTCTGCCCCAGGTCAAATGTAAATCTGCAAAGAGGCGGTTGCCATTTTATGACTCTAGCTTCACTACCAATCTAACTGACTGAAAGACTGAAAAATAATAATTTCTTCTTTTCTCTACCCAAGTGAAAGATTATCATTGCAATGTTGAACAACCGCCATAAGCCTCTTGTCTACTCTTAGGTCAGAGTTGCTGTGTTTCAGATGACATCACAACATTGTATCGGCTACTAATACACTGCCTGGCCAAAAAAAAAAAGTCGCCACCTGGATTTAACTAGGCAAATAGGTCTGAGCCTCCTCCAGTTGGTCAGGTCTAGGTTCAGCAACAGTCTGTGCTCAAAGAATGAGGTCAGCTGACTACCTGAATATACTGAATGACCAGGTTATTCCATCAGTGGATTTTTTCTTCTCTGATGGCACGGGTGTATTCCAAGATGACAATGCCAGGACTCATCGGGCTCAAATTGTGAAAGAGTGGTTCAGGGAGCATGAAACATCATTTTCACACATGGATTGGCCACCACAGAGTCCAGACCTTAACCCTATTGAGAATCTTTGGGATGTGCTGCGGTCAGACTCGACCATCAATGCAAGAACTTAGTGAAAAATGAATGCAACACTGGGTGGAAATAAATCTTGTGACATTGCAGTAGCTTATCGAAACAATGCCACAGTGAATGTGTGCCGTAAACAAAGCTAAAGGTGGTCCAATGAAATATTACAGTGTGTGACCTTTTTTTGGTGACAACATTTTTTTTTTTGGCCAGGCAGTGTATTTAATACAGACGGGGGCAGCAAAAATGAATATAGTTAAAATGCAGATTTTTGTTGTAATACAAGAAGTTAATGGGTCTTGTCATTGATAGAAATTATCAGGTTCAACATTTATTAATTTACTTATTAGATATTCCATGACAGTACAGTGTCATTTATTAGGAAATCTGTCTCGACATCATCACATTCTACAACCTGAAAACCGCACATTTTAACTTGTCCATTATGAACTTGAGTTATAAAGCCTCTGTCTACACCAGTATGAGTGACATGTGCTAAAGCCATGCATTATAAACCACATTAGCCTTGTCTAACCCCCTCTCCACACACTGTATCCTGGGTACAGTCTCCTGGTGACTGTCGCCTCTTATGTGAATGCCGAGCGGAAACTGTGGTTAAAGCCCGTCTCTCAAGTACGCGCTTTGGGAATATCGCTACTTCCTTTCCCAATCCCTCTGCGCCTATTTTTTCTCCCGTCTCTGTTTTTCCTCTTTGTAGGATGTAGAGATGGGCAATATTGGATTTTTTTTCCACAACAATTTTCAGACAATATTTATCTAGTAGCTGATGGTTGGTTTTAAAAGGGATAAAAATAACTTTAATATCCAAAACATTTGAACCATTTGGCTGTTAGGACACATAAATTAAACTATTTTGCTATGATGGATATTTTGGTTATTTGAACAAAGTCAAGGAAATCAGCTCTTAAATTGTGAACAAATTTTGTATTTCATGTAAAGTTATCCTTCAATATTTAAAACATCCTAAGTAATTTTAAGTGTTTTTGTGATGATTTGGTGAAAATGTATGCAAAAGTTGCCTATTCACTTTTAACTTTGAGCATACATTTTCCACCGCTATTATACATGCCAGGCCAATGCATTGCTGCCACTACTTACAAAAGGTAAACATAATTTATATCTAAGTTCTTCAATTGGACTTATTAATGAGTTTCAGGATGATGGGTAACTAGGACTGTTGCCATTAGCGATTAAGAATTTACAACAAAATGCATCTTTAGAATAGGGAAGTCCTCAGAATGTTGCATGTGTGACAGGAAACCCACAAGTAGGCCTACTACGAGCTTCCACCTCTGTAATGATCGGAAAAAGCGTGCCGTGCCAAAGCTAGCGCCACATGCTAAGCTAACATACGGCTAGCGCAGGACCCAGGTGAGGCGTCTCAATAATTAATTAGATGGGGATTCGTCAGCTGCTCGGTCGGCTTCACACATGCTCTCTTCTAACATCACCACTGCAATATTCAGCATCAAATGAGTTCTCTCCCTCTCATCTCTGCAAATTTAATTATACATTTTGATCAAGTGACTGTGCAAGTGCATGCATGGGCTAGTTATGATTGTTTAGCCTAAGTTTTATAAGCCTAATTAGCATTTATTTACAGCAAACCCAGTAGTGTTGTCAGAATGACCAAAATTTCAAACCCAATTTTGAGACCAAGGAATAGACTCGATGCTCGATACAGATTCTGATACCAAGATGATAATAAAAACTATGTTTTTTAGACAATAGAATGTCATCTTCAGCATACGTACTTTCTTTTATATTCTCATGTGGCCTTATATCTGTGTAATCCTTCAGTCGTCCAGGTAGGTTCCATAGTGGTCTATATACTAGTCATATACTGTCATATACTTGTTCTGATACAGCTCAAGATCATTCTAAAGGTTCATTTCTGTCCTGAGAATGTGACTTGTTTTAGTATTGATACCTGCTCAAATGAGTAACTAGTTTCAATACTTCGTTTTGTATTTGATTTTCAATACTTTGGACAACCCGACTACAGCATTATATTATAAAGTTGTCCTATTTCACTAAGCTCAAGAATAGGTTGTAACTAACAACAAATCGTATCAATTACCATTTCCTGTCTGCTTGATTTGCATATTGATTTGGTATTGGCTAGTCACGCATTCCGTATTGAGCTAGGGATTCTGTTGGTTTACTGGAAGAGATTGTGATAAATTTGTAATCAGGGAATGTAAGAAAAATCCAATGGGAGCTGGCTTTTTAAACATCAACATTCATATCTCAACTTTTGTAATGCCCGTTTATCACTATTTCAATTTTAGGTCGTATTATTGAAATCTTAAAATCAAGCTACATGAGGGCTGAGCATTTTTGAAAAAAAAAAAAAACCCAAACAAATATTATCATTTTGAACTGCAGTATTCTGTTCAAAGTACACATTTCACAGATGTTTAGGACTGAAATCTGAATTGGAACTAATACAAGAATCCCCTGCATTTCAGAACATATTTGCAGAGGTCTAAACTACAAGGTTAGCAGATTTATACTGCAGAGCAATGGGATATGTTGCTTGCTGCGGAAATAGTCAGACGCCGCAGTTTATTTAAGAAACTATTGAAATTGTGATTCTATTGTTAGCTCGTAGAGCCCTACTTATCTCCTCACTGTCCATTTGATAACTGGGGCAGTGCACCTGACCTAAGCTGCTAATGAAGACTCCAATGCATCGCAGCACTAAACCTGGTGGTGTCTAAGCCTTTCCGAGCTCGCTTATCCCTGCGTCAGAAACCAGGCCAAAGGTTAGTCCTGCCAAAGCCTCCCCACACAGCCAGGAGACCCAAAACAACATAAATCTGCATGTCATTATTGAGGTTAGTGATGAGCAGAGATGTGAGACTTAAGTTCTGTCATTTGGGAAGAGACTATTGACTATGCAAGAGATTAGCTTTTTGCATGAATATATTTGCCTTACGGCTGCACAATGTGTCACAATCAAATCAAAATCACAATTTAAGTCAGCACAGTTATCAAATCGCCAAGGCTACTATTATTTAGATGAAAGAATATTGTCTCCAAAGCTTGTCTTTTTGTAGAGAAATCTTAGACCTGTACTTTAGACCTCTACAAACTTTGAAAATACTACAAAATACTACAAGCTCTGAAATGCATGGGACCTTGTATCAGTTCATATTTCAGCCTTCTGTCAAATGTCAACGCTATTGGAGTTGCTTACAATGTGCACTCTGAATAGTTGTACTTATTAAATCTATTTGCAACACATCTGCAAAACTTAAGAAAGCCAAAAATTTTATCCACCGGAGCAGCAAACACCAAATGTATTTTTTATTTTAACTTTAACTATAGCTTTACCTCTAGCTTTAACTTTCATTTTCATTTTTCAAAATATTCCTTATCCAAGCATCGCCCTCACTTGACAGAGTTAGGAGTCCCACAGTCTTAAGTATACCCGCTCCATGTTGCATGTTGGATATTCCCTCTCTCCTCTCTTCCCTGAGGAGAAGCATCCAAGCAGCAAAGTGTCCAGCACGCACTGTCCCCTTTGCGTGATCCAGTCGGAAAAAGAGCTCGGAATAAGATATTTAGAACCAGAAAAGAGAAGTAGGAGATAGAGACAAAAATACACCTCAGTGTTTGGTTTCTGTATTTTATCAATATAGTTTTTTGCAGTTCATTAGATGTTCTTCAAGGCCGTTTTCGTACATGATTTGATCCTGGTATTGTCCCTTTCAGCCTTGATGTAGACTTGGATTAGTCCTGTTTTAGTTGCCTTTTACTGACCAAAATCTGCCTAAATATTCAGAATTTTGTATTAACTTTCGATCTTGATGGCAATAATAATAGTCATGTGTATGTGAAGGCTGTCATAAAACCCGAACCTGGTATGGTCGAGGTTTAGTCCATGTTATAGCCCTGGTTTAGTCCTGGATTAGTCCTAATCTAGTTCAGCTTTAGTCCCTGAACTTAGTTTAGGTTTTATATAGTTTATGTGGAAGTTTGAACACAGCTTTAGACTCATTTTGACTTTACCACTATAGCTCAAAAATACAATATAAACAATTGCAAAAAATATCTCTTGATCCTTTTTTTTACAGTCAGATTTTATTTTTTTGTTTTTTGGTAGAGTTCACAAACTGATTAAATTTGATATTCTAAGTCTTATCATCCAAACCATATTATCTTTTTGACAATATATCTCTTCCAACAACCCCCTGTAAATGTGGGGTTCTTCAGTAGGAGTCCATTAGGCATTCACTGTTCATTTTCTGACTTCATTTACATAGAAATCTATTTAGTCTGGTGCCAGTCTAGCGGTGACTCAAAGAATGTGGGATGTGGGAATGCTAATTTCTGAACGACTATAGATAATACACTTTACAATCCGTGCATGGTTCAACACTATCGCCTGTTAATCGCTCCATTTCTTATCACTATTGGCCACATTCAGTCACTGTACAGTCAATGTAGGATTTTTCAGAGTCCATTTGCATATAGTTTAACCTTTGAACCCATCAATGTTGGACCAATTTTTTTTTTAAACAGGACTAAAGCGGGACTGAAGCGGGACTGAAGTGGGACTAAAGCGGGACTAAAGCGGGACTAAAGCGGGACTAAAGCGGGACTAAAGCGGGACTAAAGCGGGACTGAAGCCGGGTTGAAGCAGGGCTGAACCAGGGCTGAAACTGGATTAAAGCTGGACTAAAGCCAGACTTAAACTAGGACTTAAAAGGTCCACAAAAGGGCTACACAAGGACTAAACCAGGACTAAATCACGACTAAATCAGGGCTAAACCACGTCCCAGATCAGGTCCCATTACCTGCTAATCGCTCCATTTCTTATCACTGTTCAGCCACTATTTGGCTCTATAGGATGTATGAGTGAGGGTAATTTATTGTCCATTTCCATACAGTTTAACCTTTGGAAATGGCTATTGGATGGTATAGCTTTAGCACATCTTATAAGGTGCATAAATGATTACTGAGGTCGCTGGCAATATGTTAAATTGTCCTTTTATAATGATTATGAAAGGTTTTTAATAGATTGGATTCACATTTCAGAATTTCATGTTTAAAATGGTCAGAAACCTAATGATGTTTCACCTGACCAAATTTATCAAACCAAACCAGGTCTGAACCAGGTTTGAACCAGGTCTGAACCAGCTCTAAAGCTTTAACAACAGACCATAAAAACGCCTTGACCCTATCTTTGTGCCTTAGTGTGATTTATAGTGCTGAGGATGCATTGCTACATCTCTTCTTTATGTCACTGCTCGGCGCGATTATGTGTTAGCTACGACAGATGTTGGATAAATCTAAACGTATAGTCCAGATGTTAGCCAGCGTAGCATTTATAACTCAAATCTCTTTCCTGATCACGTCTCCTCCTGTCCCCCACAGATAGGTCCCATGTTTGCGCACACGTGTCCTTAGCTAACCTTTACCCTGCATCTGTATTCGACATGTTGGCTAGCCTGCTGTATTGATAGTGTCAACATTGGCGTGTGGTTATTTTTCATTCGGAGCACACTTGCTGTAGACGCATGTCGCTAGCAGGGAGCCAAAAGAACAAACTAACAGCGGCAGCAGCAGCAGCACCCAAGGAAGACAGATCAGGGAGAGGGAGAATCCAATCTCAAACTGGACACTGCAAAATATTTCCAGTTCCTATTTTACTTTCATTTTTTATTCAAAGTGTCCAATACAGTGGTTCTGGCTAAAGCAAGGCTGACCAGGGACAGGGACGAGGGGTACGAAACGACGGGGCAAAACGAGGGGCGAGACGAGGGGCGAAACGAGGGGCGAGACGAGGAGCGGAACGAGGGGCGAAACGAGGGACGATGCCTGTTTTAATAATAGGATATTGTTCAGTTAAATGGACTGAAATAGGCCAATGAACTGACAAACTACTACAAGAATCACATTTGAATACATACTTGTACAGTTCTAAACTACATGGTTAACAGTTTTTATACTGAAGATATAAAATTTTATAGTTTGTGGAGGAAATGGTGGTATTTCAAAAATTGTAACCTTTGCGATTTGCTAATCAAATGTGATTATTCGTGCAGCTCTACCCCAAAACAATTTCTATACTATCCATTTTTCAATATATCTCCCACCCGTACTACCATGTGTACATAGTCTTACATGTCAACATTGGCCTTTGGTTATTTTTCATTTTGAGGCTCTGTGTCTTTTAGAAACATATCTCCGGCAGGTAGCACTACAGCAGCACCTTAGGGAGACAGATCAGGGAGGTCGGGGGAGAGGGGAGCGAGGAGCGGGAATCCAATCTAAACCTGGGTTCTCCAAGACATTTCCAGGACATTTTGCGGTGATCTAGTTGCGACGGGGAACAAAATGACCCCAATAAAAGAGCAGGGCTTTGCCAAAATGGAGCAATGCCGTGGCCTATAAGAAGCAGCGAAAATGACACTGGAATCGTGGATGTGTTTTCAAATGGCAATGCAATGTCTACATTCATTTCATACTCTGAGCTAGCAAGCTAATTTAAAATGGGTGTTTAAAATGCTCATAGACGTTAGCTTTAGCATCAGAATTGGATCGTTATTGCCCTATCTTGTTAGCAATAGGACTAAAATGTGTTTACTATTGGATGTGAGTGAACGTTTTGTCCTTGACTTTATGTGTTATTAAATGGAGGGAAATAGGTGATTTAAGTGAATGGTTTTTGCTGTATCCTTATAACATCGTCCAGCCTTGGTTGTATAGCGGGTTGTGGGTTATATTCCTTGGCTTATTAGCTACCATCTGTCTGCGTGTCCTACCTAAAATACCTTCAGTATTGTTAGACTTATTGTTTGTAGCATCATTTAAACTGCTTCACTCCAGTTCATATTCCATCTATTGGCAACTGTGGGATAAACTAGGACTGAATCGGGACTGAAACAAGACCAGCCAGTTCTCAACCAGGTCTAAACCGAGTCTAAACCAATACAATCTGTACTCTACAGCAACTTGTTTTATTTTATTTTATATCTCAATGCCAGTAGTAATCCAGAATCCAGGGTCACTAGAAAAACACAATCTCAAACATGGACTTTATCTATTTTTCTAGGAATGTCGGCTGTTGTTTTTCTAGGATTGGAGGTGCTAACCCTGAAAAATTCCAGAGCTGAATAGTCCAGAGGAGCACTGGCCTCATTCTGTGTTACCTGATTTATCACAGCCTGCCACCAGGGACAAGTCTTATTTTTACTGCTAAAGAAAAGACCTCTTTACAAACCTGCGACAGAGGGGAACAGCTGATAGCCTGGGAGAGGCTTGATACAATAATGACTACTTTGTTCGAGCAATGAGAAACTTTTAGAACTAAAAATCACAATCCTGACAGCGCAATTAATCAAATTTGAATCGATTTCGAGATTCAGTGATTTGTAATTGTTAATAATAGGACTTTGGGGGACAATTTGAACTGTGTTTTCACTTTAAATGGTCATTACAAAAAAAAATAAAATAAATTTAAAAAAGTATTTTCTTGTTTAGTAAATTAATATTGAAAGTCATTTTATTTTACTTTATTAATACACATTCAAAATTGCTATTAATCATTATGACGAAATACATTGGTTATATTTTTGTCATGTCATCCAGCCCGACAATAAATAATAAGTGTTGAAACTACTTTATACTAATTACTATATCGACTTATCAATCAATATATGAAATCTGAAATGTATCGCGTGTACATTTGTCTACATTTTCTTTGCAATAATGGGGAGATTTTTGTTATTTTTCTTGAATTACAATAAGATTTGAGCTGTAGAGGGTTGAATAAGGCTCTTCTGTGTAGGCCTCTCATGATAATTACTATATTGAGTTATCGTTCAATACATGATGGATGGAACAATCATTTTTGAGGGTCAGTATTTATCATGGGGTCTTTTTCTGCGTACAAGTGGAGAACAGTTTTGTTATTTTCCTATTCTACGATAAGATTTGAGCCATAGAGGGTTTTTTAATGAATTATGAGAAATTATAAATACAAAGTTTCTAGTTTCTATATAATCTGGAGTGTCCAATCACATGTATCGCCTTCATTGTCATAAATAAATACATAGAATGGCCTGGCCGGATTCGGTTCAATGCTAGTTGCTAAACAAGTCACGCAGTATACACAAATATTTTTCAAAATTTTGCAGTACTTTGTCACTCACCTACAGAAAACTTTTGACAAGTACTTGACAGGCAAACTTCTCATTTTATGTAAACATTATGTCATTTCAGCATTAGCTTGATGTGAGTTATGGTCGGCTCATAATGTGATGCCTTCAAGTTCTTTTACATTTGACAGGTGAAAAACAACCCCAAAAAACTTCACCCACTACTAAAACAAATGACAGATGAGGAGTTTCGGGCTGATGTATGAGTTTTAGTTCTGGGCATTATGTTCAATTGCGAGATAGGAGCAAAGCCTTGGCAGATGTTTGTGCTGAGTACTTCATAATTTAAAAGTACAGTACGTCACTTTGTGGACATGGAAAGTTAAAAACGACACTTAGAGGTAGATATAGGTGGAGGTAGATATGTTTTATGTCATACTGTGAAATATTAAAGCCAAAGGAACGACATTTCTATGGAAACAAGCAGATGCAGGCCCCCCCCATATAAAAGTCAGGTCTGTGGAGATGCAAGGGGACTCTCGGCAAGAACATGTGTTTCTGTTTTTCATATTGACACATTTGCGATTGTATTTCATTATACGCTGTGCCATTTTTCTTACTATGCTCTTTTAAGATGCCAGGTAGTCAACAAATGCATTTCTTGTTAAACTAGGCAGTAAGCACCTCTCTGTCTGCATTATAATTCATTTTAACCATTCATCTCCTCTCCTTTATCGACGGTGACATTGTGGATTGCTGTAATAACTGCTGCTGATAAATGGATCTCGCTGCATTCCTGGTTTTGGCCTGGTTTTGGCCTGGTTTTGGCTCGGTTTTGGCTCGGTTTTGGCTCGGTTTTGGCTCCGAACTTGGCTTGTTTTAGCCCAGAGGAGACGGATCGTGTTGTAAAGATGTCTAGACCCATTGGTGGCAGTAGTCCAGCGAGCAGACATCTTCACTGCTGGAGATGCGATCAGTGGAGGAGGCCAAGCAGACACACACAGAGAGAGTAGTGATGGGTGTTAGACGCCCAAAATATAAAGAGCTAATAAAAGAACTTGGCTGAAGTACTGATAGAAGTGTCTTGTCTTAAAATTGTTATTGTGAAATTGTTTTGTAATGGCCCACTTTCAGAGGGGGGTAGAGGAGCCAAAAATTGTACTCAAGTAAGAGTAAAAAAGTATTTGGGGAAACTACTACTCAAGTGAAAGTAAAGCCACTTAAAGAGTAACTGTCGGGATAAAACATCTGATTTATAATTTGAAGTTCATGAGACTGGAAGGACGAAACTTAATAATGCAAATTCTGGTATTCTCAAAAACGAGTTAATGTTACAGGATGATCGAACTGGGAATGAGAGGGTTGTTTTGACGAGGGAGGACATACTGGCTTTGCTTTTGTGTTTCTTTGTCTAAGGCGGGTATCCCATAATGCTGTTTTTAGCAACACTATTGGCTAATAAAGGCCCTGTGTCGGATTTTTACTGTCTCAAAAACACAACTGCTGCAACCAGTTTAAAATGAAATATATATTTTTAAAGTTATTCCTCACATACCTAATGCATTCCTGTCTTTAACCATATGGCAAAGTTATTTATTGCATACCAAGTTACAGCATAAAATACAATATGTAAGCAACCAACACTGACTAAAATGAACCTATTAGCAACTATTCATTGTTAACAACTATTTGAAATATCTGTTGTAATTTCTAGTGTGACATTACTGTGTAAGAAATTTGACAGATTAACATGCAAAAAGCTACATTATTATAACTACTAATTTTGCTCTAATTTGTGTAATCCTAGTTTATGTCCCTTTATAATTTCCAACAATGGCTGCTATGTTTTAATCTAATCCAAAAAGACATAATCCCTTACCATTATTGAAATACAATATTATATCCATCCATTTGCTTTGAAAGCATGTTGCACTCGCTCACCGCAGGGTCAGATGTTACTACGGCAGCTGCTTGGGTCCATTCGGAAGCGCTTGAAAACTCCATAGATCCACGCGTGCCCCGGTAATCCCTCCAACCCTGCGCTCTGGACTCATAATTGCAGACTATAATCCCACTAGAGCGCGGGATTATGCACAAGGCAGACTACGAGCCATGCAGTGGTTTGGAGTTTAATTGAAAATGCCTCCTGTGTGTTTTGGGAGAAATTGATATCCCTCACTTTTGGCATTAAGCTTTTTTTAGGTTTTGTGCTAGTAGACCTGTCATGCTGACACATTTTGAAGCATGATATATTGCTACAGAAAAGTATTGCGATAAACGATAATATTGAAACTAAGATAATCCCAGTAAACCAATTTTTAAATATACATTATCATTAAAAGACACAAACAAACACAAAAGACACAACAAATTAATAGAATGAACTAATAATTAGCAATAAACGCTATTTATTCTATTTTAGCCCAATTTAGCCCAAAAATATATTGTTTAAGATTTCATATATATCATATATAATGATAAATTGATATGGTAATTATCGCGATAGGCCTATGTAAATTTGGCCCTCGATATAATTATATTTGGCCCGCGAGACCATATCAAATAGCTGGCCCACCGGCTGCCGCACCAGTATAGCACATGCGCCACTAATACTACGAATCCCAGAATGCTTTGCAGATGTGTTGACCCCCCTTCAGTTGACATTCATTAGCATCTGCTACTTGTGGCCTCACTCAAATTTAATCCACCCCTTCTGAAACACATGCAGATGTTGTTGTGAAATTTTTCAGTAAATATTAAGTTTGGCGTAGTCCCAGTTTTTAATTTTGGCCCTCTGTGGATTTGAGTTTGACGCCCCTGGCCTATGTGCTAGTCTCAAGAAGTATATGGTAAAGAGGAAGGTCGAAATTGGAGGGGCATCTGAGACAAAACGGTAAACTGCATTATTTTTGTGTGTTCAGCTGTTACTGCATAAATGATCCGCATCAGGCAGGGCATCTGAGGCAAAATCTGCGATAAATCAAGTGTGTATTTCTTAAAACTGAGCTGCTGGTTTCCCCCAAAAGTCTAAATTTGAACCAAAATCTCTGGGTTGTAATAATTAGAATTCACAGTTGATAAGTCAGTTTAACGAGGTGCCACGGCAGTATACCTGAGTCTATCAATGAACTTCATGTTTTCACGCAATTGAAATTGTAATGAAGCATAGCAGTTGTTTATTCCATGTTTGTATTGTGCTGCGTAATTGATTTGGCATTGTGGTTTGACCCATTTACACCAATGAATATGGCTGACTTCACTGTATCTAAAAATAGCCTGGATTTGTTGTAATTAACAATTGTGAAAAGCGTTGAGCGCATAGGCCTAATGGTGTGCCTTTACAAACACTGCATAAGCCATTATCTTATGTTTGATAATGTGCATGTTTCAGTGTGCAGCTATTTTCATAATGATTTACTATGGAGTCACTAGAATGTTGCGTGAGCTGTATTCGCCAACCTGATTGACTAAAATGGAGGTTGGTGATTGAAAACCGGCTTATTGGCAGCACATTCATGAAAATAAGTGGCTACAATTAGAGCATGATTAACATTACATGGAGCTGAGTCTTCTGTGTGACTAATGGAGTAATTAATTAGTCCAGATGTGGTTCCCCGATGCTACGCTAAAGTCGAGCTAAAAACTAAAGCACAGACATGGTGTAAAAAGGGCAATGCCACAAAATTATACTGAAAGTTTGAAAGTTTTGGAAGTATTTTTTTAAACGGTGGTTAATTTGCACATCTAAAAAAAATAAGATCGATTTTACAAGTAGGCTACACCAGTTATTGCTAGTCATATGACAAAATAATAAGATCGATATTCCTCCATCCCAGTGTTCCCAAAAATGCACCAGTGGAACAAGTCATATTCCACTTACAATAAAAAAACAAAAAACATACACACAAACAAAAAAAAAAAATAAACTAAAATCAAAAATTGTCTTCAAAGTATTTTAAACGTTTGTAAAATAGTTGATTTTCCAGTGAAGTTTTTGAAGTAGGCCTAAAATTTGTCAAGTAAATCACGACATGAGCTACTACGTCATTAGCGATATTAGCCACATTAGCCACATTAGCCACATTAGCATAGTCGTGTTATTTAAAGCTGGGGTGAAGCTAGTGCTAGATTACATGGTTGTAATGGGAAGCGTGACAGTAGTAGTTATGACACGACTCGTAGTAGGTGATCAGGTGACGCAGCGATAAGAGGATTTGCCGGTTTTAGACTTGGACTTACAAACTGTTTATAGTCACAACACTCTGACTGTTGGTGCAACCGACTTCATTGCTTCAGAGACCACCTGTATCCAAAACACACCCCTGTCGTCAACTGTTTGACATCAAATACTGCACATTCTACCGGGACATTTAAAAGCAATGCACATTTTGTAAATTCACTGTTTATGAATATAAAATAATGCTCAAAATGCTCTGTTGCACCTTGTGATGTCATGAAGTGGTGGTTTTCAAGTTAACAGCGACCTTTTACCTTTAGTTCAGTAGAGGTTGGCAATTCCAAGTCTGAAAGTATCCAAATGATTATAGTGAAGATGTGTGGGGTTCACTGTGTATCAGTACTTCCTGTATCACCACATGACATCACAAGGTGGAACAGAGTGTTCTATTCTATTTGAGAGCAGAAGTCGGCCTAAATATGCAGGGTTTGTGTGTTAAACATGTGTGAATGAAACTAAACACAACTCCAGGTATGTTTTTTGATGAGGAAACAACATTATAACATAGATCAGAAAATAGTGTAATACGAGCCCTTTAACCCCAATGTGTCAGTAACAAAAATAAGGTCCAACAAATGTGGGAATTTTTAGTTTCTGTTTATTTCTTTCCAAAAAAACTGTAAATCGCTATGAATTTGCATAGGTGTTATATTTAAAATGCCAATTACAACCTTTTGATTATAAAAACAACTAAACAGGCTAAGTAAGCTAGTATTTGTTATCCATTTTAAGTATATACAGTAGGGAATGTTGATGATAATGCATGATGCTTGATTATTCAGCCAGGTTCCTTAGACCGCAGTTGTAAGGGAAAATCATATCTCCCAGGGACTGTGTGTAAATGTGACAAAAGGTGAAGGGAAATTTCCATTGAGCGAGCAGAGGTAGCGTTGGCAAAAGCGGCTAACGGCTAGAGAGAGCGTCGCCGTGGAGACCAGGTGCCTCAGGAGGGCAGGTATGGACTAGCATGACCCGCCGCTGTCATGGATACAAACACGGAGGGATTGGATTTAAAAAATGACAGTGATGAATGTAAAGCAATTACAGTATCCAGATTTTTCAAGTAGTCTAAAAATACGCAATATTTTGTGTGAATATAAATATGTGATATTATGTACTTTTCATGTAAAATGGTTAAAATGGATGGAATCAGGTCTAAATTTGGACTAAAGCTGGAATATAGAATTACTAGGATCAGGATTGAACCATAGCTAAACCATCAGCTGTTAAGATATTGCTATAGGGGTGAAATGTCTTGCCGAAGAACACAACAATGGTATAAAATTTAAACAGGTCATAAAACAAGTACTTAACCAACTACACCACATGTACATAAAACAATATGCATTCAAAATAATGGTATAAAATGTACAATTGGCTTTTCCTTACATCCAAACACCACTATAGAGTCTGCAGAGTTTATGTCCATACACAGCAGCCATTCTCTCTTCCTCTCATCCTCTCTTTTCCCCATCTCCTCTCCTCCGTCTCTCCATCTCCTCTCCTCCGTCTCTCCATCTCCTCTCCTCTGTCTCTCACATCCATTTGTTGTTATTTTTAGCTGCTGTTGCTTCCTGGGATGAGAGCCATGTGTGTGTAACTCTGCAGTCTGTGATGGGGCTGCAGAGGAGGAGGATAAAAATAGTACAGCTCAAATAAAAGGTGGATCAAAATAAAATTGGATGGAGAGAATAATACTGGGTTCATGTACAGGTCGTAAAATATGCGGTGTTTTTGTGTAAACTGAGGTAACTTAGGTCATGATTTCACAGCCTTGTACCACTGCAGGTCAAGCGCATAGAATATAGCAGGCCATTTTCAATCAATATCGGTAGATTGTTCTTGCAGTCTAAGTTGGATTTGTAGATGTGGTGTAGTTGGTAAGCACTTGCCCCTTGACCAGAAAGTTCCCGGTTTAAATCCTATACTGTTGTTGTGTTCTTTGGTAAGATATTTCACCTCTATAGCAACGTCTTAATGACAGAGGTATGTAACAAAAATGTAATGTCATTTTTTTTTTTTTTTTTACTCCTGTTTAAGACCTGGTTTAGACCTTGTTTAGATGCTACCTGTTGTCTCCATAGAGACGTTTTGTCTGTAATGTTCCACAGTATGTCTTTAAATGTACCAATAATGCATTTATTCAGTTCAGTAATAATGCTTTCTTGCTTGGAAATACTTTGAAAGTGGAGCTCATCTGTCCACAGCTCTTACCTGTACTTTGCCTGATGGTGTTGCCCAATCGTCGCCATGGAGATAACTTTAGCACCATATTTCAACGCCATACTGGTACATACGCAAAACAACGAATCCACGGAGAAGCTAGTAGCATACTCGCTCCACCCGTAGGTTACATATTGCTGCTTTAAAAGTTTGCATACCATGGCGTTATATACCCACCCACTACACAAGCTAGCTGTTTTTAAAGTATTTGCACAATCCTGAGGTTTTTCGCCCACACAAAAATGACTCAGCCAAACTTGTTTTTTTAACTTTCCATGTTTGCGTCCACCATCCCGCCTGCCTCCTGCTCCTAACCCGTTCATCAATGTGAATTATCATCACATTACAAGCTCAATCTCATCTTTATTACATCCAGGACGCCTACAGAGCTGTAATTTATTAAAGAGCTTTGACTTATTGCGTTTGCTGCGTTGTAATGGCGGTTTATGTTGTTAGCTGTGAAGTCTCATCTGGAGAGGGGGGTGGGATTATAATGTAAAGAACAGTTCACATGCAGGTCAAATTCATATGATGTTGACAGGCCATAGAAATAAGATGAGTCACATTGCAGAATATGTAGATGCAATAACATCGATGAGACATGAGCGATAGGGCCATCAGTGCGTCACTATTGCAGTATTATTAGGTTGGAATGAGTTATATAATGTTAGATGGATGTGCCGATCTAGAGGGGTGGTTATTTGGTGATTTAAATCTTTTCTGTTTAAAGGTGCAATGTGTAACTTTAACTGTTGGACGGTCTGCCATTCACTTGTCCCCATGGCCATACTTGCCTGATCTCGTCAGATCTCAGAAGCGAGGCCGGGCCTGGTTAATACTTGGATGGGAGACGGCTGGGAGTATGAAGTGCCACAGTGGGGTGCCAGTGGCAAAATATGTTGTTCTGTCCTTTGGCAAGACCACACCCACACCCACTCCTTCTATTGGCCAGGCCTAATTAACCACCAACCTAATTAACAGCACAGTGTGAAGAATCAGATTATCTCAAAGTGTAATAACATTCAAATCATGATCTAAGCTCTAACATCACATCTCTGCAGGCTTATTTGCTATTATAACCAGAGATTGATTACAAGGTGTCTACACATATAGTCGTTTAAGATGTAGAAATACTAATGCTAAAATGATCAAACATAGTAAAAACAAAATAGAATCTAAACACTTCATAATATAGGCGTTTGAAAGGTGTGTAGCTACCTGTATGATATGGTTGTAAACTCTAGCCTTCAGTGTTAACCCCATATAAGGCGTGTTGGCACAGGTGACCTGGCATCCCTGTAACTTTCCATTGCTAATCTACTTCCTACTTTTTCTTCTATTCTTCTACGGCTCCTCACCTTTCCCTTCAATTTATGACCAGCCCTGATTTCTCTCTCCCCATTTCCTCTCTTTTCCCTATTCCCCTTTCTCCTTTCTCTCTATTTTTCCCCGCCTCCCCCTCTCTCCACTCCCTCTCTCCTCATTCTCTTTCTCTCCCTCTCTCTACTCCCCTCCATCTTTCCTCTCTCTCTCTCCCTCTCTCTACTCCCTCTTTTCTCTCTCTCTATCCCTTCTCTCTCTCCATCCCACCCCATCTCGCTCTCCTCCTCTCTCTTCCCTTTCCCAATCCTCCATCTCTCCCTTGCTACCCCCTCTCTCCCTCCCTCCTCTCTTTTTTTCTCACGTGTTGGTTCATGTTGACCTAGTTTTTTGCCACTGTACCTCGCGTGACCGTGGCGCTGTGCACTGGTTGGTTTTGCATGAAAGAGCTACTCGTATATTTAGTCCATACATGTCCTTTAACATCTCCACATATGTTCTCTTTCATGTCATGCATAAAATGGCTTTGGTGCATAATTTCCACTTCTTTCACAATTAACCCCAGGCTTAATATTAATGGCATGGTATGTTTACTATAGAAATCTAACTTAAATGTCAGGATGCTGCAGCTTGTGATAGTCAGGTATTACATAGAATAAACGTTATACTTTCTTTAGGAGCACAGTGATAAGTGGATATTTGGTGAGTTTCATGTCAATAATGTGTTCTGTTTTCCCTTCCCCCTTTGTCCAATCAGTAGAGGGATAGGTGGGAAGTAGTGCTTTGGAATGTAAATTGAAATGGAAGTATTAGCATGTCATCTTCGTTGGGTTGTAGCAACAGGTGAGACGTATTCAAACCCATAGCTTGTTCAAAGGATTTACCACTGCTACTGCTACTACTAGGCTACAGCTACTATTACTAGGCTAGAACTATTAATAATAGTACTATCAGGGTTGTCGAAGCCTCTCAAAGCTCTGCACTGTATTCTTTATTCACTCACTCCACACTTGATGGTAACCAGTGACCTCTTTCGCACTGGGCAAGTGGATATTGACTTGCCACAACAACAGTGCTCTAACCACTGACCCATTGTCAACCAACTGCTACTACTAGGACTATGACTATGACTATGACTACTGCTACTCCTACTTTTAGGACTATGACTACTGCTACTACTACTATTAGGACTATGACTATGACTACTGCTACTACTACTATTAGGACTAGTACTATTACTATAACTATGACTACTGCTACTACTATTAGGACTAGTACTATTCTATGACTATGACTATGCTACTATGACTAGGACTATGGCTACTGCTACTGCAACTACTACTACTATTAGGACTAGTACTATTACTATGACTATGACTACTGCTACTACTACTTCTAGGACTATGATTACTATGACTACTGCTACTACTGCTACTAGGACTATTACTATGACTATGACTACTGCTACTACTAGGACTAGGACTATTACTATGACTATGACTACTGCTACTAGGACTATTACTATGACTATGACTACTGCTACTACCAGTACTAGGACTATTGCTATGACTACGACTACTGCTACTACAACTAGGACTATGACTATGAAGTGCTACTACTACTACTACTACTTCTACAACTGGTACTACTACTACAAATGTCACATTGAAGCCAGAGTGACTATCCACCAAGCCATTGCACAATCTTCAAGAGCAACCGACCTGGATTATGAATTAAGCAAATAGATTTGTGTTATTCTTGAATTGGACGAGTCACAACACGAGTTCAGTATTTCCTGAAAACAGCGGGAACAAGGAAACATTTTTGCTTCAATGTAATATCTTTTTGATAGCGTCTGTTAGGACAGCTCACACACTGACAGGTCGTCTACACACCCGTGCTTTCACTGTTTTTGTTTGACTGGGGGTGTGTCTCTGAGATCAGTACTACACAGGTCTGGGTAAGAGGCCACATTCTTTTACAGTGAATGTGCTCAAACGTGCAGATCTGCATGGGAGCCGCTCGTGTCGATACAACTACATGGGAACATTGTAAATACATGTTTGCACACGAATATGCCGGTTTAGAGCGCATGGCATTCACCGTAAAAATATGTTATTCACACGAATTAAAATAACCCAAATTCTGGATATATATTTTGTTTTGAGCTGTGATTATTTCATATTTAATTAGCCTTAAACAAGTCAAATAATATGTACAGTACTAATATGTGACTCTCATTAGGTTACATTGCAAATTAACCTTGACAACACATGTGATAGTGTGTTACATGATGAATACTTGACCCAAACCATAATAGAATGAAATAAAATTGACTTTTTAATAAATAAATAAACAAATGCATAGTTTTTAGCCAAGTTCAGTCCGAACAGATTTAAAATATAGCTTTAATTCACATTCTGTCTGTATTCTTACTCGCATCAGAGAAAAAATAAAAAGGTTATGCCCTCAAGTAAAAAACACTCAAATAAGATAATTATTCTAAACCCAAGTGATTTTAATGTATGTATGCATGCACTTTTTTTTGCAATGTTGGTAGAGATTATTGGATCGAGTCGAAGCCGGTGTCTGCTGGTCAAACAGAGGAGCGGCTGCAGAGAATACGGCTCATTATATATTCATATGGACTCATTAGGGCCCTATACAAATATTAGCCATGGAGATTGTACCACAGGGCATCATTAAAACATGCGTGAGCTGGGTTTGGACAAGCACAGATTAGAGTGATATGGAAGGATTTGTTTTGCCATTTTACTGGTGTTTTAAAAGAAGTTTAAATTGCACTAAGAAGCAGGGTTAAAGTGTCCCATATCAGTAAGTAAGATGAGATGAGAAAAGTTATGTTAAATGCGTCTTTGGTTTGTTATTTAATCCGGAAATACTTAAACGACATTACTTGGGTGTGGTGAATAGTTATATTATATTATATAAACTAAAGATTGACCAGTGTGGATTTTTTCATGGGCGATTGTTTGGGGTCCTGGGCGGCTGCGGATGTGTTGGGCCAATTTTTTTTTTTTGCGATGTTTGAATTTGCTACGGACACACCCTCACCCTTTTTTGTCTTCATGAGACCTGAGTTGCATTTAGTGCGGTTGTCTGTTAATGTAAAGATTTTTGAGTATGTTCTGGGCAGCGGATCAACCACGACGGGATATCGGTCTACGCTGGAGATTTGGGGCCGATTTGCCGATGTGCTAAAGAATCTAAATATCTCTAATATAAACTTTGGTGGTTGGACCTCGGCAGGCAGACACGTCACTGACTTGATGTTTGCACCAAAAATCTCATCATAATCTGCGTTCTGGAGTTAACCTACTTGTCTGTATCCCTTAATGAGCATCAGCACATGTCAGTTTGTCTGATCTAATGAAATATGAAGGAGAGGATGTATACATGCTACAAAGTTGGTTACTGGTCGATATCTCTGATTGACTTTCATGTCTGTGCTCTGTCTTTTCTGATGCGGAGACTACTGATGGATGCACTGCACTTTTAATTATATTTTAATGACTCCAATCCATACAATTATGATCTATTTGTCAGACTGAAACATGCTCTAGTCTGACGCTGACTCGGGTGTGGAGAGAAATACGCTTTTTATTTATTTGACCATTTAAAAGTTGCATTCTACCTGTAACTTTTCTGGTGGAGGGTCTGCCGCCTGCCATGTTCCCCAGTAAAGCATCCCTCGCTCTATCTCTCCATCGTTCTATCTCTATTTCTCTCTATCTGTATCTCTCGCTCTCCTGATTCAAACCTTTTCTAGTCATTTTTCGACCCCTCTCAATTTCTTCTACTTCATTACCATCTTCTCCACTCCTCCTTTCTGTTTATTATCTTCTTTGTGATGTCTCCGCTCCATCTCTCCATCCCTGCATTCACATCTTTGCTTTGAGAATTGAGCAGCCTGTTCTCCCTATTGAACAGTGCAAACTGAATGACTATAATGGTTTTCACATCTGCTAATTATCTTTTAAAATAAGAGATGTCACAGTGTCCCTGTTTAAAATGATGTCCCAAGTGTCGGTAGAATTGGATTTAATTTTCAAAACTTCTTGACAAAATTGTGAATAGCTTGCAAAATTAACTTTTTTTTTTCAGTTAGATTAACCTTTGTACCATTTCAAACCATGCTCCCCATTCTCATTGGTTTTAACCCTGATGCCCTTCTTTACATTGCAGGGTCTGACTAAACTTGTCGGCAATAGTTTCAGTTTCCTTATCAGTAACACAGCTTAAGTTGCATTGAGATAAATACTTTGTTATTATTTTGACAGAAGCGAAAAGGAATTGATTTTAATTTGTGAACTTCATTATAACTACACATAAACTTGCTGTGGATTGTAAAAGCTTGATACCAAATATTGGCTTTTGTATGAGCTCAAAAGTTCACATCGTCCCATCGTCAGAACACTTGCCTTTCTTGCATATTCCACTTAAAATCGGGTAAAACTAACTGTAAGCACTAAGCAATGTCTTCATCTCCCTTGAATGGCTGATCACGAGTTTAAAGTGAGTTCGGATCCAGGAAAGGCTCTGGAAGTTTCTGGTTGCTGTGGGGTTTCCGAGGAGTTGGTTCTCCATTCGGCCTGGCCTCCGCTAAAGCAGAGACAAGTGTGCACTGTTTTAATGGGACCTACCAGAGACCAACCAGAAACACAAAACTCTCTGAACTAAAGAATGAACAGACACCGGCTCTAACCCCATAGGCAGCCTACACTATCAGAGGGACAGGACGGGTAGTAGCCAAAACGTTACTCAACGGCAGAAGTAGTTGGCTAAGTACTGACTTTAAAATGAACTAGTTCTGTTTTTCACATTTTTAATGATTTGCAGTGGTCCAAAGTTATTCCTCAAATACCTTATGCATTCTAAACACCCCAATTAAGCACTTTTCACAACCTTCAGAAACAAGAGTGGAGTTTTGCTCTCATGGCTAACACACATTTTGACTGAAACCTTCCAAATCTGTGGATATTACATTGGCATATTAGCAGGGGAAAGCCTGAACAGTAGGCTCATAATGATGCCATAATTTATCCAAATTAACCAGATGAGTGGGTCCGCCCTCGTGGGAGGGGCTTAAGCTGCGTTTACGCTTCAGAGCCAAACTAGAGCCAGACACTGTGCCAAATCTGCTAGAAAAGAGCTCAGTTAGCACTACAAATATATTTTCTAATGATAATGGCATCATTATTAAACAAAAAGACAAGACTCCTGAACTTTGTAATGTGCATGTTCTCTCTGTGTTACTGCGTCTCCTCCTCTCAGTAAGGAGGTTGTGGGTTAGACTCCTGATCTCTCTGAGTGTATAAATTCTATAAATGTTGTCTTTGCAAAGCTTACTCATAACTTTTCCATGCAGCACATACCTGTTGTTCCATAAATATCTCTGTTATTTCTCTCTGGCTCTGACCTTTTCTACAAAGCTTATTGAATCGGGTGCTGGCTGTTTTTACCCTAAATGCACTTGTGCTCTGTGCTACTGTGACTGCATCAGGAGTCTATTGTAATCACATTTAGAGAAGTACGCTTATGTTTCATTCATGTAGAATTGAACAACAAAAAGAGGATGTGTGAACATGTTCGGGCTTAATACATTTTGCTTTAGACAGAAAAAAGGAAAACTGAAATGAATAGCTGAAGGGTATATGTAGATTCAAACAACTTTTTAGGTAGTACTGGCTCAAATGCAACTATTGCTGTTACTGGGAGCCGCCCTGCCTGATGTTGTCACTATACTCACATTTCAAACTCGTTTTCAGTGCTGAGAAGCAGGCTTTATACCAACAGTATATGTATTTTTTCTTAAATAGTTTACAAAGCAATTTTAGAGGGATACACCGATCCAACACATCAGCATATATCGACTGGATGGACTATTTACTGGTTGTACTTGGCCCTGTCTCATTGCTTGAAACTTTACTTAAAGTTCTGTAGATACTTGACAAATAACAGCTACATTTGGATCAGTTTTGTCTTATTTTATATATACCATTCTCAAACTAGTTTTGATTTTTGAATGATGTGAGTTTTAGCTTTGACACATGCCAAATGAATATCTAGTGTAAAATTTGTTTATCAATTAGTATTTGGGTATCTTATTCTTTTCTTTTTTCATTTCTTTATTTAATTAATTTGTACAACCCTGGCCTATACACCTAGAACCTTTACACTGGAAATCCAGGCAAAAGCACTGACAATATGATGTAACTACTGCAGACTAGTGCTGTCATGATGCTAAAATTTCAAACAAAATGGAAGGAATAAACTTGATTATACCAATTCAGATACCACATTAATAGCAAAACACTCTTTATTTAGACAATAGAATGTGATTTTCAACATTAAAACGCAGTACTTTCATTTCTGTCCTGTGAATGTGAGTATTTTTGACCACCCTGCAGACAACATTTCAGTGCATTGTGTGGACTTGTGACAGCTCCCAGCGTTGAAATGGAGTGGCTAATTCCCTCTGTACAAAGCCTGTGTTGTGACTGTAGATTCCGATCTGTGCATTTCCTCTGGATGTAAGAGGGAGCCAAGTGTCATTCTGCTGCCGCGATGACTAAAAGATCCTCCTCCTCCACACGGATAAAAACACGCTCTCGAACGCACCACGGCTCCTTGCGAACACCCACCACAGTGCAAATGTACCGAGTGACAGCGAACGCACCGCTAATCGCTACCTCTCCTCCGCTCAGCCCCAGGAACCCAGAATTACAACGTTATTTGACATTTCTGCAAATCCCACAGACTTGAATAATACGAATTCTGTCACCGAATCAGATCGCAATGTAACTGTTGTTTTGGTGGGGATTTCAAGTGTGACATTTTCATGTTTTTCTAATCATGAATTGGTTTGGTGGGTTAGTATTTGAGGTAGTGTCATCATGATGCAAAAATTTCAAACTCAATGAACTCTCAATACTAAGGAATAGACTCGATACTCAATACCGATTTCTGATACCATGATGATGATAAAAACACGAGAGAACAGAATGTGATGTGCGCATATATCTGTGTAATCCCTCAGTCGTCAGGGTAGGCTCCATAGTGGTCCATGGGTGTATACTAGTCTACGTGTCTTATACTTGTTCTGATACAGCTCAGGATCATTCTAAAGCTATTCAGGAAAGGTTCATTTCTGTCCTACAATTTAGATTTTTCGTATCAATTGGTAGTTTTGATACTTTGACAACCCTAATCAGTGTTAAAGATTTATCATAGTTTTATATAAGTTAAGTGGCAGCTTGTGGGGAAAAAAAAATGTTGAAGAAATGTACAAAAAAAACAGGAAGTTTCACTGAGTTTTAAAATGAAAAGCCTCAACAGTTTAAACCTTCATTTAATAAAATTTAGACTTGGTAACATTTATGATATTACCTCTAGGTGTGTCATATCTGCTGCCCGCGTCCAACCAGGAAGTCAGATTAAAAACTATAAACTACAATGATGTTAACCGTGTTGTGGTGAGGTGTGTACTTGAACCTAATGCACTTTAAGGCAAGTTGAGGCAAAGGGTGCCGTCAGGACTGTTGCAACTTTATTGACACAATTACTATAAACTATTATTAGTTTTACAGCTGAGGTATGTTTGTGATTTGCACCAACCTGAGCACTTATTTGCACATTACAAAATGTCTTATTGTGTTACTGGGCACAGCTTTCAGAATGCAGTGTATTATCTGATGGTGTTGATTAATGAAGGTAATAATAGTAATTTATAACAGTGAAACGTGTGAATTTTAGATGTCTTATGCAAGCTGTTCAGTCTAGCTTTGATGATACACTAACTGACTTAAAAGCACTGTACCTGTTTTTTACTGGATGGACTTTAAGTTTTATACAACTTTCAGAAACCAGAGCACAAGTGACGATGAAGCTTACCAGCATGGTAACCCGTACTTCCTGATCCTGATTATCAGACAATAAAAAGCTTTTTAATTAACTGCGTGCAGACAGCAAATAGCGGATTTATTTTGACCTCATGAGCTGCTTATATAATGTACCTGTACCTGATTTTTTCCCATGTATCTGAGCAAAATGTCCAGTACAGATATAAGTTTATCTTTCACAAACAATTTCTACTATTAACATTCTATATTGACTTATTTAATATTCATTTTGTCATGTTATGCCACTATAAAATTGAATACTGTTTTGCAAAATTGTACTTTTAAGCTGTTTTGAGAATGCTTTTGTTAACGACCAACCATGGCCCAGAGTGATGCTCTGTTTATAAGACTAGTGGTATATTTGTTATTAGGGCTAACAGGTTATAATGGCAAAACAGGACCAAGCCTCACCTGGAGTGTGACTGTTGTCTGTACACATGGTTATTGCTTTGAGAGGAACAGAGAGCCTTATGGGTAAATAAAAGGGAAAGCTCAAAGGGCCACATCAAATGAGCAGTCCCAAAATAATGCAGTGTGTTTTCTATGGGAGGCAGATGAGAGGGAGGCTAGCTACGTTGTGTGGTTTTTTTGTGTGTGCGTTTTAAAGCCAATTTATAGATTTATAAGTTTCATATATTTGACTTTTGTTCTATATCAATTACCATTAATAATTATACAAAGATAATTTAACTGTACTGGCATGTGTGTATGTGATTCCACTCTTTTGGTGGCGGGTATGCTATTTACTTATGGCCACAGTGCTTGAATGTTCCACACTATGGCATTAACCTTGTCCTATCTTGCATTTATTCAATTATAGGTGAAAAAATGCTTTGAAAAACATGCGGTCTTACTGTGTGGGGGCTCACCTCTCCACAGATCTAACCTGTAACTTGGCCTGATGGCTTGTCTCCATAGAAATATATGTTAAAATTGGTACGTATTGACTAGAATTGTTACCTAAACCTTTTTCAAACCCTTTTCAATGCCCAAAATAGGCCCATTTCAGCTGTAATAGTTTCACTTGAGGCTAAAGAATGGATGACCTGCTCGAATATCTGGAAAGGTTGATGGTTCATGCTTCACATCCCTTTGGCAAAACACTGAAGCAGCAAATGCACAGTGCAGTTCTTGATGCGTAGCAGCTTTGGATGAAGATGATGGACTGGGTGTATACTTTTAATTTATGAACAAAACATGTCATGGGTTAGGGATGTTATTGCGTCAACTACAGTTTTTTTTTTTTTTTTTTCTTTTTTTCATTACAGTATTTTTGTAGATTTACGTTCTTACTGCGGCCTTGCCTCTCCAGATATCTGACCTGCTGAGGTTATCTGCTAGTTTCCAAGGATAAAGTAGCCTCTAATGCTACACTGTGGAACATTTCAGCCAAAGCAATTATAATTAGCAGTTCTTTGATGTGGTCCAAAAATTGTGATAATTTTGCTGGGGAAAAAAAAAACACCAAACTGTCAGTTTTTGCTGTTAAATTATACATTGTCTTTGCACAGGATCCTGGCCAAAAGCTTCTAGCCTAATTGCTTTTCATGCTCCTGTCATCTTATTATACATTTATATAGCGTTTTGCACCATTTCATTGAATTAACATATGTTCACAGCATGAAAGTCCTATACCATTCCAATCTCCAGTCTTCCAGGCCAACAAAATAAATAATAGGTTTACACCAGTGGGCGAAATTGAATCTGGTTTTCCTCTAAGCAGAAAAATGGCCTGTATTTCTAACTCTGCCATGTGACAAATGTGGTTTATTCCATGCAGTTAATACCTGTTTGCCCCGGGTTAACAACTGGTGCGTTCCCATTGAAACCAGTGCAGTCAATCCGTCAAGCTGGGAGACTGGTCCAGTGAAATGAATTATGGTTGAGTTGGTGGGAGGTTGGAACACAGAGGTGTGATTGTGTAGGACTAGATTCATATTTCATTTAGTGTAAATGGGAGATCATGGAATATGTCATGGATTATTGAAATAAAAGCATGCATCTTTAAATGGCAAATTGAGAGTGATTATATTGATGTAATCGAGAGCACGTTTGAGCCGGGACTGAGCCAGGACTTGAGCCAGGACTTAAACCAGGACATAAATCAGGACTAAGGAAATTTAAATAGATCTAAACCAGTGACAATATTGAAATGTCATATATGGCACCAATAAAGGACCAAAACATGGTAAAACTTGGACTAAACTAGTACTGTATTAGATTTAGATATTTTAAATATTAGATATTTGAAAAACACAGTCACAACAAATGCCCATATTTCAACCAGTACTGCCCCCATTGATGTCATTGCAGCAAATCCATCAGTCGAGATTGGCTTTCCGTTCACGTGTGCTAGCATTATAGCGGTTAGCTCGTGAATCGCCGCAGTAAATTGCCCATAGTAAAGTCATGTGACGCGGGGGACCTTGTGCGCTGATTCCGCTGGCTCTGTTTACAACGGTGGAACGACCTTCACGCCTTCAACTGCCTTTTTTTACATTATAGTCCCTATATTCTGAGTCCCAACCCACAAGCAGTTACAGATATAAGTATATGGACTGGTGAGTTTTATAGTGCTCTACATTGTGTTGAAGTGATTAATCGCAATCAAATTGAAATCGTAATTTGCATAGACACAATAAGCAAATCGCAAAGACTGCAATTTACCATAGTACCATAGTTCCATCCTCAAGCAAACAATGACTGAGCCAGGATTGAGCCAAGACTGAGCCAGGACTGAGCCAGGACTGAGCTGAGTCCGGACTGAGCCAGGACTGAGCCAGGACTGAGCCAGGACTGAGCCAGGACTGAGCCAGGACTGAGCCAGGACTGAGCCAAGACTGAGCCAAGACTGAGCCAAGACTGAGCCAAGACTGAGCCACGACTGAGCCAGACTGAGCCAAGACTGAGCCAGGACTCAGCCAGGACTCAGCCAGGACTCAATCAGGACTCTATGAATGGCATTATTGAAATCTCATATATAACACCAAAAAAAGGACTAAAATATGGTATAATCCAAGTTTAATCTCAGCCTAAACCAGGTCCAAACAAGTGTCATATTTCAGTCTTTTTGTCAATACTTAATTTTTATAATGTGAACTTTGAACAGAATTCTATTATTAAAAACGTAAATTGCAAATCTTTTCACAATCATTGTCATAGAAAAAAAGTCCTGATTGGATATTTTTTACCAAATCGTTCAACCCTTGTCCCAAGTCACCGGCAGTCACAGTGATAAGTGTACAGTATATATGGTCTAGTGACTTTTACAATGCCCTACTTGTATTGTAGTGAGCCAGGTTCAAAGGAGAGTGGGCAGATATAGGGCGAGATAAGATGAATGGGTTGTACGAACTTTCTTTCAAGGAACTTATGGTGGACTTTGAAATCTTGGGTACATTTGTTCTGCAAGGTTAATTCATAAAAATGCAAGTACAGTTTATTTAGGTGATGTAATAACTTCAAATTGGTTTAGGCCTGGTGTAGCCCTGGTTTAGACCTGGTTCAGACCTGGTTTAGCCCTGGTTTAGACCTGGTTTAGACCTGGTTTAGTCCTGGTTTAGCCCTGGTTTAGTCCTGGTTTAGTCCTGGTTTAGCCCTTGTTTGGTAGGTTCTAGTCAAGACGTGTTTTAGTCTTAGTTTAGTCCTGGTTAAATCCTGGTTTATGAATGGTTTTGTTCTGGTTTTGTCCTGGTTTGGTCTTTGCTTCATCCAAAAGTTTTTGTCGAAAGTTTAGCCCTATTTCAGTCCTGGTTCAATCCACGTTTAGTCCTGGCTAACTCTTTGTTTATTCCTTTAGTTATTCTAGACATTCCTTCATTGTAATTCGATTCAGTTTAATACTTATAGAGCACATTATTCTGCCGAGGCAATCAGTTTTCAAACAGCACAAGCTTTTATACTCCAGATTTCCAATGGGGCAGAGCTAATATTCCACTCTGCAAACATCCCAGCGTATAAAGGTTGTGTAGAGACGAGATTAGAGCCCATATTTCAAAGTGACCCACGAGAAAAACAACTCTCAGACAAATACAGATACGCAAGTCAATGTTTGAATATGATCCTTTCAAGTTTGACCTCCAAAAGTGCGCCCCCATAGTCCAACGAAATCACCCCAGAATTCAGATAAGCCATAAGAATCAACCTAATGTTATTTCTTAAAGCTCACAATCTGAAAATGCCTTTGTAATCAGTGAAATGTACCAATCGACTGAGTTTTTTTTTTCGACATGCAGGGACGAAAATGTTCTGCTAAAGAGATTTTGTTGCTCAAGTATAAGGATTATTACAGCAACAAAACCTGTATTCACCAACCAGAAGTTCTGAAAATGCTATGAGATTAGATTTGTCAAGGCAAGGTCTTAGAAAGGAGAAATAATGTGGAATTTCTTTTAACTTCATAATGCACAGTCAGGATAGAAGTGTCTTGCTCAAAGGCATATCAGCTGTGTGCATTGGCGGTAGCGGGAATCAGTCTGTCAGCTCTCTGGTTAGTGCGCAACTGGCTTTTTCTTTCAGTTTTGTAGCTTTATAAATGTAGCCGTTTTGTAGCTAGCAACTATCCATATCCAAAATGCTAATATCGTTAAACTGAATAGCCATAATTATAGTCCATTATAGTATTTTATAGTTATAGTTTTTTTTAATGATTATTATTTTGATTTAGACTAATTGTAATCACATTTTTTTCCATCATACAGCAGTACTACTATATGCCGCCATTGTAATAAAGTGTCCTCTGATAAGCATAAATTGCATGCACACTGAATCCAGTTATACGAGGGAAGGCCATAGCATAATATAATTGCTGATAGATTTGATAGTATCCGCAGGTAGAGCTTCCTGTTCCCATGATGCTCTGGTGTTGCCTGCTGTGATCACATGACTTCATCAGTCTTCTTCTGGTGTGTCGGAGGCAGTGGAGGGTGGACAGTCCAATCAGCTTTGTCCTTGAGCTGGGAGCCATCATTTCCGAAGGAGAGGGGAGACTGCACTACATGCTACATGCTAATACCGCCGTGAGGAACAGGAGAGGAGGGCAGGGAAGTGTTTGGGTTAGAGTGGGTTTAAACCGGGTTCGGAGTGGGTTTGGACCAATCCTTAATAGCTTATTTTGAAGATGCCATATTGCCGACCAATCCCTGTTTTCCCCTCCACTGGGATGTGGCATTAGTGGCGCCAATGTATCCAGTTTAGCATGTCCTTGAAATCTATTCAATTTTTAGAAATTAAAGTAACCAAAGCTTTTTTCCCCTCTATTTTAGTATTAGTGTGGCCAGTTTTAGACGCAGATAACCATGAGATTTTGTGTTAAAAGTTTCCCTATCAAAGGTCAACTATCAAGTGACATATTCTATAAAGTAGTCCATAGCGATGTCCAACCTGCTTTTTCACAGTTTCATAGTTGGCACAGCGATGAGTTTCTAGTCTGAGATAGACCAATTCTAGACAATTTTTAAACATATTTTATTGATCCTAATTTTGTACCTGGCAACAGTCCACAGTAACTGGACTTTCCTCCATGTATTGTTTTGGGTTTGATCTGTGAAGTACTACATCATATTTTGCATATTTCCATTGTCCATTAACTTGATGTTTTGTTTAAAGCAGAGCCTGTCTTGGGGTGAAAGGTCACAGTGCAGAGTTCAATCTTGTCTTTGTTTCTGCCATATACGGTCGTCAGTCTGCGCCACAGGAACAACCAGCACGTGTGCCGCTTTCTCTCTCTCTGTGCTCTTTCTCTTCCGTCCTCGCTATCCTCTCCTCTCCTCGCTCTCTCTTTCTTCTTTTCCCTCTCCCTCTTTCACTCCCTCTCTCTTCTCTCCTCTTATGTCTTTGTTTTCTCTCCCTCTCTTTCTTCTCTCACTCTCTACTCTCTTCCACCTTCTTCTCTTCCACCTCCTTTCTTCTCTCTTTCTCGTCCATTCCCTTCTCTCTCTCTTCTTCTCTCCCTCTCTCTTCCTCCGCTCGCCACCTTTCTCTTCTCAATTTCTCTCTCTCTCACTCTCTTGCCCTCATCCCTCTCTTTCTCTCCCTTCTCTCCTCTCTCTCCCTCTCTTGCCCTCATTCTCCCCTTTCTCTCTCCTCTCTTTCTCTCCCCCCCTCTCTCTCACTCCCTCTGTTCCTGTCATCTTGCTTTGTGTCCGTGTGATAATCATTTCTCATTTACACATTTACTCTCAAACTCTCCAAATCTCAGTCTTCACACACTTGTTTTTTTCACATTACTGAACATTTTCTCCATCACTTCTACAGAAAATACCACACTTATTTTAACTATAAAATATTGTAGAAGCCAGGACTGAGCAATGACATGAGCTGAATTACAGTACTTCTGTTGTGTCGTCCACATTGCCTACATGAAATCTATTCAAAATATGCTGTATTTTGTATCTTTTAATAATCATGCTATACTGTGAATGTTACTACTATTACTACTACTACTACTGCTATTTTCATTTTTGATACCAATGCTGATTGCAACCAATGGCCAATAAGCTCTGCCAATATTTTTGAACCAATATGTTAGGCCAATTTTGATTTATTTTCCCCAAATTGTACATTTAAAATGTACTACAAACTCCCTCAAGCCCCGTTTTTACCACAAACCTATAAGAGAGCTGTGTAGTCATGTTTTGTGCAGCTATCTCTTCGAATTAAAGCGTAGATTGAAAGCTTTGTGTGTATGTTTTAGGCAGCAGATTGAACAAAATGAAGTATCTGCTTGTGTTGGAGATTTAAGGCTGATAGCTGATACGGTAAAAAGTCCAAATATTGGCCCGATATATCTGCCAACCAATGTATCTGTAGTCCATCCACATTTGCCTGATACTCAAACCTCAACTAATACTCTTACATATTTTTAGCATTAGCATATGTGTAATCAATAGTATCAAGATTAATTTGTGGCAGTATTGATCACCACTAATGTAGGCTATCAGTAAAACCAATAAATGGAGTGGTGCGTCCCTCTCGCCCTTGAGCCAGGCACTGAAGACCAGCTGCAGTGACAGTACAGTATGTCCCTCCAAGTATTCAGGGCTGGTATTTCTGTCCCATAGCTGTAAAAAAGAAGCCAATTCTGTTGGTGGCACAAGACCTCGCAGTAAACCTGGGTCAAGAGCAGGGTCAAAGGTCAAGGTAGCATGTTTCAGTCTGACATGGATCCGTGCTCAAACTGGACCAGCCTCGCCAGCTTAAGACGAGACGCTGGTGCCAAGCCATGCTCTGATTAGTCCAATAAAAGTGCTATAAAATGGGATTAAAATAGCATTACAACTAATACAAAAGTTGCAGAATGCATTTGTAAATGACAAGGTTAGACGGTTTTCTACAGAATAATGCATCCATGACCCTATGGAGTATGCAGTTTCATTTAAATTTCCAATGCAAATAACAGATTTTTAAGGACTAACTAGCATAGCCACAACCACAAATTACTGTCCACCTTTAAGCAATTATATTTTTTCTAATTTAGTAAACTCAGATTGTCATAGATTATAACTATATATCAGACATAACATAAGGTCTTCTCATGGTTTGAATCTCGTTAAGTCTCTATCCAGGTCTAAACCAGCACTAAATTAGGACTAAAGTTTAGACTGAATATAGACCTGGTTTAGTCTGTGTAGTCTAGTCTGTTTTAGTTTAGACCAGGTTGAAACCCATCTTAGACCGGGTTTAAGACCTAGGTTTGAGCCAAGAGAGGCCTGGTTTAAACTTGGTAAAGATCTGGTTCAGACCAGGTTTAGACCTGGTTTTGACCTGGTTTTGTTCTTGTTTTATGATGAGATTAAGATCTGGTTTAGGCCTGATATCATTTCATTTATCCAGGGAGAGCCCACTGAGAGTACCAGGCTCTTTTTTTGTGAGCACCCTGTACCTTTAAGCAAGTTTTTATTTTTTTTTTTTATTTTTTTTATACATTTAGTAAACTCACTTTGGGCTACAAACTATACATTTATTTAATATACAAAAGACAGGATATGATATTCTTTGCAGAGGGCATTCTCTTATCTAAATACCTGCAGCGTTCGCTATTTGATAACTGCACCAACTCAATTTGCGATTTGCGATTCTGTTTTTTCTATTTAGTGCAGTTAAACTATTTGACCTGGACAACTTTTTTGGTGCATATTCTCAATAAAAACTTGTATAAATTCCTGTGCAGTCCTTGTTTTTGCGTGTGGCGGCTGCATGTGAGCCTAAAGTCCATCTGAAGTGAAAACACAAAGCCTCTGTTTGTGCCTCTGGTTTGTGTTGTGTCGACGTTAGCTTAAAGCGCTAACCTTTGGAGCCTCATTGAGCAACACTGGCAAAGCGCTGTGATTGGTCGGACCCAGACTTTAGGACCATGAACGCCTCACTCTGCGTTAAGGGGCTGCCAGATCATAAAACTCACATGTTGCCAGAAAGCACTGATGATGAAATCTATTGCCTGATTTACAACACAGTGAAAGAAAATGTGCATTTCTTGAACAATTGGGACCAGGACTAAACCAGGACTGGACCAAGACTGAACCAGGACTGAACCAGGACCGAACCAAGACTGAACCAGGACTGAACCAAGACTGAACCAAGACTGAACCAGGACTAAACCAGGACTGAACCAGGACTAAACCAGGACTGGACCAAGACTGAACCAGGACTGAACCAGGACTGAACCAGGACTAAACCAGGACTGGACCAAGACTGAACCAGGACTGAACCAGGACTGAACCAGGACTAAACCAAGACTGAACCAAGACTGAACCAGGACTAGACCAAGACTGAACCAAGACTGAACCAAGACTGAACCAAGACTGAACCAGGACTAAACTAGGACTGGACCAAGACTGAACCAGGACTAAACTAGGACTGGACCAAGACTGAACCAGGACTAAACCAGGACTGAACCAGGACTAAACCAGGACTGAACCAAGACTAAACCAAGACTGAACCAAGACTCCACCAGGATAAAAAATTCAAACCAGAAGTGAACAAATACAAATATAGTACCAATCCAATACTACACACCAGGACAAAATCGGTACCAAACCCAGTGCCAAACCAGTACCAAACCAATTTGCGGTGCATTCAGGGACAGTCAGATAATGGAAAAGTGGGCAGCTACTAAAGCAACTTCCGCAGAGCTCTGGGGGTAGACAGGTTAAAACTCTGATTAAAAGTGTCCCGGCTCAAATTGGATCTCAGAAAACGATGTTGTCTTCTGTTTACAGCTCATTTGAAAACACTTGCGTCTAGTTTAACATTTCACTCTGTCAGAATCCCATTAGAGCAGTCCAGCATTGTTAATGACAAAGTTTTAAATGACTTTCAACTTTGTAATCTGTTTTTGCTTTGATTGTGACTAAAACTTGTGAAGTGCACTGAAGTTTTGACATTTAAGCCTATTATCCCATTAACATATAAGCTGCTCTATGTAATCTTTCCTAGTGGAGGGTCAAACATTTGTCTCCATGGAGATATTTTTACTTCACCTGGAATGTTCCACAGTATGTCATTAAAGTTTATCTTCATGGAGACAAGCAGGCGACGCCACAAGACACAGAGTTAAAGGTCAGATCTGTGGAGAGGCGACACCGATCGTATGCATGTTTATATCCAATTGAATACGTTTAATGCTGTACTGTGGAACATTCCAGGAGAAGCAATAAACAAATAAAACTGTACTACTGTGGTAGACTGGTCATGGGAATTTGTCCTGTTAAGAATCTAGTTTATTCTTTTGCTTTTTACAATATAAACAGTGACCGCCTGCCCTGATTCCAGATGTTATGTACTCATTAATTTTTCTCATAGACATCCTGGGAAAAAAGTTTGAAAGCTCAAGCATTTTTTCAAAATTCTGCATTTTAAATTAGCTTTTTGGACTTGAAAAACCACGGTATGGATATTAGTTAGCACGTAGCTGGTTAGCCTGTTCCTTGGCTCTTACTTATGGTTATCTCAGCATCCAAGCTTTCAAGAATCTAATCAATTTTTGGCTCTTTGTTAATCTCACTTTCTAGTTTTTGTCCGTGACCTTAAACCCGGTCAGCTGATTGTGGCTCATATTCCAGCTGTGACTTTGTGTTGTACAGTAAATACCTTTAGGACAGTCGTACAGTGAATGCTTTGGGGCAGCCCGGAATCTGTGGCATGTGTGAGAAGGTCAACGGGAAAGACGAGAGGGGAAAGAGACTGATCGCAAAAATAGCCCAAACACAATTGGAACAAGATGCATGATTTGTCTTTATTTTGTCTTTATTTGTCTGTATTAAAGCTACATAACGTAAGAATGTTTAATTTTAATCTATTTTACATTTATTGTATGACAGGTGTTTTAATTGCCACTTTGAAAAACATACTTAATGTGATTGGCTTGCCTCTCCATAGATCTGACCTGTGACTTGGCCTGATGGCACTCCCTGCTTTTGTCCATGGAGGTAAATGCGTTTAATGCCATACTTTGGGACATTCCAGTCAAAGTAATAGTATCTCCGTGGATCTGACCTGTGACTTGGCCTGATGGCACCACCTGCTTGTGTCCATGGAGATAAATGTGTTTAATGCCATACTTTAAAACATTCCAGTCAAAGTAACAGTATCTCCGTGGAGCTGAGCCGGTGGAAGACGCTCCACCAGAAAAAGTTACATGGTGCACTTTTAAAAGCATGAAAAGATTGACTGTATATAAACAGTTGCAAAATCATTTTCGTTGTAGCTACTGGTGCTTGTGTCGCCTCGGCGTTTCCATGGCGACGGGCGTCAGTCACACACATAAACTCACAAACACGTTTAATTATCTGCTCGCTCATTCAGATCTGACGAGCATCGCGAGGTTAGCAGCAGCCAAATGAAGGAAGATGGTACTGTGTCCTTATATGAACCACGCAGGAGGAGAGGAAGAGAGGAGAGAAGAAGAAGGGAGGAGAGGCGGAGGAGGGGGAGTGATGGGGGAAAGGAGGAGAAGAGAGAGAGGGGGAGGGCAGAGTGAGTGATGACAGGGTGAGAGAGGAGAAAGAATGAGAGGGGAGAGGGAGGAGAGAAGAGAGACGAGGGAAATGACATGAAATGAGTGGACAGAGAAAGAGTAGAGAGAAGGGGGAGAGAGAGAAAGAGAGAGGGGGATGTGGACCGAGGGAGAGGGGAGAGAAGGAAAGAGACAGGTGCCGGGAGAGTGAGGAATAAAGGGAATGGAAGATCAAGAGAGAGATGAAGAGAAGGGAGAGTTAGCCTAGAGAAGAGAGGGATGCAGAGGGAGAGCAAAAGATTGTAGAGACGGAGAAATGGAGAGAACAGAGAAGGAGAGAAAGGAGAGAGGCGAAGCAGAGCGCCACATGCATTTAAATGGAGCAGCACAATTCACTCTAAAGGAGGAAATGCATTAAAGGCCATTAGATTCCTCAGCAGTTTCCAGCAGACGCCGGGATAAACAAAAGAGGGAAAAATAGAAAATTATCAAACTATGTCTTTGGCAGTATTACAATGCAAATAAAACATAGAGGTATGGTTTAAAGAGGGGGTATAACACTTTTATGAGGCTTTACTTGCCAAAACATGATTTAGACCTAAAACCTAAATAGGTCAGAGTTCCTGCTCCTTTTGCTCTCCGTGCTACGTCACTCCTCCTTCAGAGCGCTATCACATTACAGTCAGTGTGCATTTCGCTAATGAAACCACTGCACATCACATCAGCTTTGTGCATCTGTAGTTTATTGTTTGTATCATTTTTTTTTGCATATTTATTGAAAATTGCTGTGCAGGAGCATGGGTGACATAGACTTGTGAGCTGAGCACTGTACAAGCTCGTACTAATAACCATAAGGACTTTTTGAATTGGGCTCAGGAGAGATCGCTAGATTACTTAAACATGCATGGATGACATCTAAAACCTCTTCAGGCATGTTTTCGATGAGGGAACAATGTTATAACATGGTAAAAAACTCCAAAACGCACCATTTTGCATAATACCCCCTCTTTAACTCTATATTTGTATTCATTTGATTTGTATTATATTGAATCTTAGCAACAAAGTACTAAGAGAGGCTCAAAAAGTAAACTCGGGATTGTTTGAGTGAGCGCTCCAATGACAAACCGCCAGCCTTAGTGATAGATTAGGTTACAGCTATACAACTCATGCTTTGTCCAGGCAACAGTCTTCACTTCCTTCAACCGACAATTTTTGTGTTTTTTTTTGTTTCATAGCCTCAATTATTAGCATATTTGTAGCTCAGTGCATAGTGGTTAGCATTCTTGCCTCATAACGAGCAGGGCCCAGGTTTGAGCCCCTGTATGGAGTTTTTGCATATTCTCCCCTTGCCTATCTCTATGATCACTCTCTCGCCAAAAATCCCAACCCAAGATCACGAGATGGGCCCTTGGGTGCTGGACTAGAGTCACCCACTGCTCCTGACAACACTGAAGGATGGGTGAAATGCAGAGGACAGATTTTCTATAAAGACTTTAAAGTGTAGCCCTGACACACTGCGCAACTTTACTACTTTCTGGAGTGTCTGCCATCTGCCTGTCTCCATGGAGTTGTTATTGCCTTGCCTTGAATGTTCCACAGGGTAGCATTAAACGTATATCTTGCGTTAATTCATTGCTACAAAAATACCTTGAAAACATGCATTCTTATTGTCACTAGACTCGCCTCTCCATAGTTCTGATCTGTAACCTTGTCGTCACAATACTAATATTCTAAACTCGATACTAAGGAATTGAGTGTAATTTTCATACACAAAATCACAGTACTTTTTTCATTACCATTAGCTCTTATGCTAGTTCTGATAAAAGGCAGAAAAAAATGTTCAGTATCTGTATCTAGTTTCAATATTAGCTTTCGCTTTCTGATTTATTTATTATTTTTTTTTTAATCATTTTGGCGTATAACTGTGTCATGCTTGTCTCCATGTAGGGGGATTGATTTAATGTCACACTCTGTAACATTCCAGGCTAAGCAATAACATCTCCAAGAAACAGGTGACAGAAAGTTACACAGTGTACCTTTTAAAACTTTATTTTCACTGTGTAATTTCCTCCTCAAAATAAACCCACCAGCAAACATTATTATTCACATGTTGCCAATCTCGCTCTGCAGATTTCGAGCTCCTCACGTTGTGTTTTGGTCCAAATCGTTTCATTGACACTTTGATAATGTGTGTTGTGTAAAAGCGCTCCCTGAGTGCGCAGTGTTTGGCTCGTAATCAGCATCTCGTTAACCTGAGCGGCCACCGCGTTTCCATGGCAACTTCATCCAACAGAGACGGGACAGATCTGTGTTTACCTGTTTACCTCACCACTGGAACCAGACAAAATTCAGTGCATTTTGTAGTTAAGTAAAGTAGCAATACACGATATGATGAAATTGGTATGCATACATTTTAAACTAGCAACCATGTGAAGAACTTCGGTAGCCATAACTGCCTTAGAATTTTTATGCTTGTTTAGTCTTTGTTCGCGTCGTAGCAGGGTTGTTAAGGGCTGAATAGGGTAGATCCAGCTGAAACTGGAGACAATAGATGTTTACAGTTTCATTGTAGTTAGCCCCTCCCTGCAGGTAGATATAAGGCAGTGTCCACCAGTAATCTGATCAGAACTGAAGATGAGCAGCGAAACGTCTTCACTCCTACAATGATTTGTCCAGTTGACAGATTCTAACTTCGTCTTTTGCTTTAGTCTTTGTTTCTACCTGTAATTATAGTGTAGTCTTAAAAATCCTCTGGCTTTGTTCTGCTTTGGTCTGGTTAAGTCCTGGCTTAGTCTTGTTATGGTTTTAGTCCTGATTTAGTCAATGTTTAGTCATGGTTAAACCAGGGTTGGTTTGTCCTGGTTTAGTCTTGGTTTTGACCTTGTTTTCACCTGTTGTAGCCTTACTTACTCCTGGTTTAGTCCTGGTTTAGTCCTGAGTCCTGAGTCTGAGCAGGTTGTCCCGGTTTAGCTTAAGTTTTGCCCTTGTGTACACTTATTTTATGGTAGTTTTAGAAGTTCCCTGTTGTATATTCCTGGTAAGTTAAGGCCTTGTTTCTACTCATTATAGTGAAGACAGATTTTACTACCGCTTCTTACTACTAAAGCCACTGCCCTGTGTTGCATTAGCACACGATTGCAGTCCTTTATGACCAGGATAAACATTTGTGGAAAAGCTGGTTCAGTTTAAATCTGTCTGTTCAAACTATCGTCTGGTTAAACACACAGCAGTGAGGCCTTGATCCCATTGTATTTAGTGCATAATACTCAAACAGTTATTCAGTGAGCCACATATTCACTGGCTATAAATACACAGACGACCAAAGAAATCTACTCTGGAAATGGAAAAGTTATCGTTGTGATCTAATATTGCTGGTCGTTCACGTTCTAAAATGTGATTGTAAGAGGCATTCGTTTCAGATTCCTGTTATAAGTGACATTGTGAGGACCTTTCACCATTCAAAAGATAGGACATTTTGTTTGAAATTGTTTTTTGCTGTGGTATTCTTTGAAACTCATGGCTATAACTGTGGGGGCGATTCACTGCTGTTGATATATATCCTTATGATTCACAAATACTGAACCTTATTATTTGTTTGCGATTGGCTCCACACACTTGTCATATTAATCTTGTGGTTTAAAGTTGTCTCAGCTGACACCAGTCATGTCTCAATGTTGAATAATGGCACCACTTTCTGAAGCCAGTGTTAAAAAAGTATTTGCTTTTATACTGACAGGAAAAAAACATTAAACACTGTGCCAGTTTGTTTTATGTGGAGAGGCAGACAGAGATATTAACCTTAAGCCAGGTCAAATAATGCACTTTTTGACAGTAAATGGCAAATTCAACAATACGATTGTAACCAATGGTGCAAAGTAACAAAGTAAAAGTAGTGAAGTACGGTACTTAAGTAAAGGACAGATACTTGAATTTATACTTAAGTACATTTTTAACTGGATACTTTTTTTTTGTATATGTACTTTCTAGAGCTGGACTGAAAAGTAAAAATATTTTTCATTATTGTTTGAGACTCGCTGAAAAGGCTGAGGGTTTATTATTAAAACACACAGTCATAATTTGAGCAAACAAAAATATTCAAATGAAAAGAAAAATTGTTGATTTAGTTGTTTCTGTTGAAGGAAATTCAGCACATCTCAAAATCTACAACATTTGAAGCTTTATAAGACCTCAAAATGTGTGTGAAATACTTTAACTTTTAACTCCTTAAGTACATTTTTCAACTGGTACTTTAATTATATGTATACCTAAGTAGATTTGCATGTGATACTTTTACTTTGGTACTGTACTTTTACTTAAGTAACAAAATTGAGCACCTCTAATACCACTGTTTGTAGTACATGGATACAGTTTTTCGCACGAGTTGGGAATAGCATTAATTTTAACAACCCGAATGCTACCACTAATAAAGATAATGGACTTGTTGACGCAAAATATTTTAGTTTCAGTTTTAAACCCAAAATTATTGACAACAGCTCCACCAAGCAAATGCCAATTGGACCCCCACTGCTCCTGTATCCCTACCCTACTGTCGGCTAAATACTACTTCAATACAAAGCAATACCACCTGGTGTGCCGTGTGGGAAACCGATTACTCTCCACTATTTTCTAGCATCAAATGTGCCCACAATAGGCATCATTTGGGATAATAATATACTTAAAATATAACACAAACTTTGCTAAAACTCTTACAAATCTAAAACGAATCCCTTTCAAAGCAGCGTGTTTTAAGTCAATAGACAGTACGCTTAATTATTGTATTGTCTAAACATGCTAAAGTGTAATTACATAGTCCCTTTCATTCATGAGAAAAAATCGGTTTAATTCCCTCTATGGCACCGGGCCAGGCTAAATCTCCCCGTAGCCAACACACACACAGACACTACTGGAGTTATACAAGGCTCAGAGCTGTAAGTACAAGTGTCTACTGTCTGATCACTCAATTAGCGCTAATATGATCAGTTATAAGCCAATGCAATGGAGCTAATTGCATGCAAATTGGTTAACATTAGCGAATACTACAAAAGATGTTGGACAGAAAGTTGTAGATTTTATTTAAAATCCAGCCTACTTAGGAAAGGATTTATTTCAGAATTACTGTGCCGAAGTGAAAAAAACAGCTGTTGAATGAGTAGTATTCATATGAGTAGTAGTAATCTGGATAGTTATTTTAAAACTAAACCATTAAATGTAACAGTTTTTGGCATATGAGTAGTAATTATGGTAGACAACTCATTTTGTAGAAAAGTTAGAGTAACCCAAGTCCTATGCATGAGCCTTTAGACTCAAACTGGATACACTGCCTGTTATAACAAGGTAGTGTCTTGCCCAGTGACACAACAAAAGTACAGACTTGGGCGAGGTTTGAACCACCAACTCTCTGTCGGTGGGCAAATGCTTAACCCGCTCATGTTGCTAATGCGTTGTCGACAAATGAATGTAATATTTGAATGGTATTGAACCCATAATGCAATATGGACGATTTAATGTTGGTATGTATTTCCTCCTTGGTCTAGTCTCGGGTCTGGTCTTGGTCTAGTCTCGGGTCTGGTCTTGGTCTAGTCTCAGGTCTGGTCTGGGTCTAGTCTCGGGCTGGTGCTTCGTCTTGATCGGGTCCATAGTCTTGAGTAATGTTGCGATATTAGCCTCATTAGGGCTAAAGTCTGGAACAGTCCTGTTCACCCAGTCACCCATGAATAACCTTTGCACCACCCCCACTAAGCTGGATTAATGCCAGCAGTTGCTCAACGTTATTCTTCCGTCTCTTGTCTATCTCCTGTCTTATACTGTCTCTTACTGTCTCATGTGCTTGCAAAACTCTACCAGCTAGCTCCGCCATATCTTTTCTTCTACTTCCAATCTTCTACATCCCATTGCCTGTTTTCTCCTTGAGTGATTAAACATGCAAAAATGCAGAAAAAACAATGGCAGGAAAATTCAAAATGGAAGTTTTACAGTTTTTTGACCCAGGTCTAGAAAATTTAAGAAACAATTGTATTTTTGTGGGCTATGTCTCACATATATTTAAAATGTATTAAAATTTTTGTTTGATTTTAATTTTATTTTTTTTTTTTAATGATGATGATTATTTATTATTTATGTTTTAATTTGTTCTATTGTGATTTTAAGTCTTTTTTATTTTTTAAAGCTAACTTGTATGCTAGCTCTACCCATTGTAAGTGCACATGTAAACGAAAAAATATCACATAGACAAATCTTTAAGCCGAAAAATGAATCCAAACTAGTTTTTCCAGCGTCAAATTCCGTATCTTGTGTTTTTCCCGCCTGGATGCCTGGATTCACCCGTCACTTAAATAAACTCTGACGCTAATCCAGGTCTATGGATGGTCCAACTCCTCCCCCAGTGTCTCCGAGATGAACTACTTCGCAAAACTACAAACTGGAATCAATGCTTTGGTCCTATTAAAGCTACAACGGAAAACCAAATGATCAGAAGTAATTTGAGCTTGTAGCAGAAGGGGGTACAAATCATTAGTTGGAAATAATGGGGTTTTTGTTTAACTGTAAATTGGAAATAATCTTGTTAAATAGATTTTTATTTCAATTGCTAATCAAATGTTCAGTGATAATTAGAATTAGCAGAAATAAGTACACAGTGTTAGCAAGAAATAATGAAATGGCTAAAACTTTAATTTTGGTGAATTCATTTTCAACCAACCATATATTTACAAATTGGTAATAATCTGGCTCATTCAACATGGCTTCTAACTATTTGTTTGTAACTTATGCTATCAAAATCAGTATGTAGCCACAAATTGCTAATACCTACCTTGTCAAATTGCATTGTCTTTGTATGCTATAGTTATAATGCTACATGAATTAGCTAGTAGTTAACTATAGCAGTTATTTAAAAAAAAAAAGCTTCCTAATTGGTTTTCCTTCGAGCTCGGTTAAGTTCAGGGTCTGCCGCTAAAGTGGGCTGCCCTCTGTAGCGTTAGCGTAGCATGTAGGATCCTATTGGCTAAAAGGAGGTTGGGGATTAGCCACAATTAGCATCTTTAGCTGGAAATGGCCTGTATATAGTAAGCTGAGGAGAGGGTCAGGTGCGCACATGGCATAGAGCCTAGTCTAAGTGCTAGTCCTAAGCTACGCTAAAATTATGTATGTACAAGGCAGGGCATCCAGTGTAAAACATGCTAAATATCAATGGCTATACTAATCACCATATATTTGAAACTCAAGAAGAAGTAAAAAAAAAATAAAAAAAATCTTATTGCAATTATGACTAAATCTGTGGTGTTCTATTTAAAGACGCATTATGTAACTTTTCATCCATTTCAGTTTGTTCGCTTCTGTTTCCAGTGGTCCAAAGTTTTTCCTCACTTACCTTATGTATTCTGAACATCCTAACTATTCACCTGGATGAGTTTATAAGCACTTTACCCAAGTCTCACAGACCGAAGTTTGACGGCAAAGCCAACAACTAGCATGCTAACTGTGCATTTCTTGATTATCGTTTGACCTCAAGAGCTTCTTATGCAATATACCTGGACTGGGGCAAATTTAGCTCAAATACATGGGAAAAAGTAGAGTCCAAGTCCTGTAATAGAATGTGAAGCTGGATGTGTCTAAAAGGATGGACTTGTAGTATTTGGTTGTATCAGATTGGTCTTGTCTTGTGGTGGAGGAGATTCTGTAGCAGTGGGAGCAGATGGCACGGCCGGCTGTCTGCACGTTAGCAAGATTCAGACCAGACCATGAGACTCTCTCTGTGCATCCATCTCTCTCTTTCTCCCCTCTCTTTCTCATCCCTTCTTTCCTTCCTTTCAGTTTTTGCTCCTCGCTCCTTGTTCTGCATTCCCTCTTCATTTTCTCCCTCTCAGCCTCCAACCTATCTATCTATCTATCTATCTATCTATCTATCTATCTATCTATCTATCTATCTATCTATCTATCTATCTATCTATCTATCTATCTATCTATCTATCTATCTATCTATCTATCTATCTATCTATCTATCTATCTATCTATCTATCGATCTATCTTTTCCTCCTCCTTTCCCATATCTCTACCCATTCCCTCTTTCACCCTACTTTTCTCTATCCTTCCCTTTCTCTTAATTTTTTTCTTTCTATCTATCTCTATCTATCTCTCACTTTCTATCTTTCTCTTGCTCTCTCTTGCTCCCTCTCTCTTTTTCTCTCTCTCTTTTCCTCTCTCTCATTTTCTCTATCTCTATCTTTTGCTTTGCTCTCTCTTTTCCCTTCTCTCTCTATCTATCTCTCACCTTCTTTTCCTCGATCACTCTCTCTCTTTTCTCTTCTCTCCCTCCCGCTCGCCCCCGTCTCTCTATTAATCTATCTCTCTATTTCTCGCTCTTTTACTTTCTGGCTCTCTTTATCTCTTTTCCTCTCTCTCTCTGTTTCCCTCTGTCTTTCTCCCCTCCCTCTTCCCACTCTCCCTGCATCCCCCTCTCTCTCCCTCTGTCTTCAGGTGTGCAGGTGTACCGGGCCCAGGTGAAGCGTTCGTTTTGGCTCCGTCTCCTCTCTGTCCTCCTGTGACTGGGAGAACATCGCTGATTCACTCCAAACTAAACAAACAAGCGTGAAGACAAAACGATTTTTCATATTTGGGATGAAAGTCAAAGGGATTTTTGATGTAAATCTCTGAAAGCATCATTAAAACCAGATGTGAGGATGAAATGGTTTGATTTTTTAAAGAGGGGACAATATACAGAGGGATTTGAGTGACAAGTGCTGCTCTGATGGGGAGATAAAGCTGATGTATCTTTTATAAATGTGAGAATAAAAGACACATAGTTCAGACTCTGACCAAACCACTGTCCAAATATGAAATTTACTGTCCATCAAAAGTAACAAAACAATAAAATGATCAAATATCAGATGGAGCGTGTGCAGGTAGAGTGGCTCATGTTGGAGAGACGCAGTATAATACAAATACAAATGCAGGTTTAAACTAAGCATGCACCAATCCAATACTGGCATCGGATATCGGCACCGATACTGAAAAAAATGGCTGTATCAGGTGTAGCTTCCAAATATCGTTTCAGCAGATATCATAAAAATTGATGTAATAAAACCATTTCCTGGTTGTACTTGGCCCAGAAAGTCTCATACTGTTTGAATCTATATTTATATGAAGTTGTTCAGCAGTTACTTGTGAAGATAAATAACAGCTCCATAACACATTTGGATCAGTTTTGTCGTATTTTTCGTAATAAATGCAGTTTGTAGTCATTGCACTGGTATCGGTTGATAAATCCATAGTATCGGAATCGGTATCAGAACTGGAAAAGCTGGATCGTGCATCTAGACCTGTCACAATAGCACATTTTGAAGCACGATATATTGCTACAAGAAATACTGCGATAAACAATAATATTGAAACTACTTTATTCGACTATTTATATAATCCCAAAAAATCACATCGTTTCATTAAAAGACATGAGCTGCAGCATATGAACAGCAGAATGTACCAATAATTAGCCATGAAAAGGACTAATTGACCCCTCTACAGGTCAAATCTGATCGTACTACGACAAAAAATACCCCGAATCTCCCAACTTTTGCAAAGGAAAAGCCCAAAATATATTGTTCCAACTTTCATATATGGAACGATAAGTCGATATAGTAATTATCATGACAGGCCTAAGTATATTCCTAATTTAAACATTATTTAAACACAGAAAATTCACTTCTTTTTGGAAATTGTTCAACTTCATTACATAAATTTCCTTTATATAACCAGAAACAAAATACTGGCCAATATTTGATATATACATTCAGCTCTGGTCCCTTATTTAACGCTTTTTCCAGACCAAACACTTTTCCTTTCACACCAAAGTCCAGCGTCGCTGCTGACTAATGCTCCCGCTGTTATCTCACTTTAAACTACTCTCACTGCTTCCTACTACAACTGTACTTTACACTAGCACAAACCTACAGCTAAAACTATCACATTCTTACTACTCTGCTGTTGCTTTTAGAGTTAAAAGCTTTTATCCGCGCTGGCTTATCGTGGCGGACAGTCGAATGTACATGTGTTTTTATGGCCTGGTTTCGTGGAAGTATACACAGTGAGATATGGAGAGTTCAAAGGACAAATAGTAAAAATATGCCCATTAGTACATAATGTGAACTATGTACTGAGAAATGTATAATATTTTTCATTGATTTTTGGTCTGACTTGGTCCTGACTTGGTTTAAATCTGATTGAGACCTTGTTTAGTCCTAGTTTGGACCTGGTTTAGTCCTTGTTTAGACCTGCATTGGTTTAGTCCTGATTCAGTCTTAGACTAGTCCTTGTTTAGTTTATCCCTGGTTTAAATCTGATTTGAATTACTGGGTTTAGTCCTGCCTTAGTTCTGCTTTGGATCAAGTTTAGCCCTAGTCACTAGCTCATCCATTGGCTTGTTGTTCACTTCCCATATAGTTATTATGTTATTTATTTATTTTTATGTTTAACAATGTCTTTATGGCTCTCTAAAGAACAAGTACACGAAAGAGAATGATAAACACAAGTGTAGCACAGGCAAATAAACAAATATTTAAATTTGCATGGGGTAAATCAGGGCCAAGCCTTGTAATGGTATTTACTTTAAAAGCTGGTACAGAGAAGGGACGGTTGTATATATGGTAAAGAGGAGGGAGAATGGATAAATGGGTTGAAGGATGCGAGGCCTAGAGGGAGCCCAAAGAGCAGATTTATGGATATAGTGAAAATAGTTGCCTAGGATGCCTTTTGTAATTTGACACTATGAGGTATTAAAATCGCCTCCGCCTGGAAACTGTGATGTCACGAGCAAGCTGCAAGTGTGATCTATACAGAGAGAGAGGTGATGGGCAAGGTCAGTTAGTTACCACAACTGTTATTAACCAATGACTATTTTAAACAAGTGAGGGGTGACATTGGGCCTGCAAGGTGATACTCTTGAAAGAATAGCTCACGAAACAACATTATACGGTGATGTTTCTGCTTTTTTTGTGTCTCTTTTGTGCAATACTGAACCTAAACAAAGACATTTACAAGCGTGTTTTGGCATAGGCTACTGATACATTGCAAACATTTTATCAGTTTATGTGTGTTTTTTGGTAGAGGTTCCAATCCTTTACCCATAATGCACTGTGATGCCTTCATCGCATTTGGCAAGGCAAGGGAAAACTACTCCATTAGTATTGCAATCCAAAAGTTCACTGTGCCACTTTTTTCTGGTGGATGGCCAGCCGCTTGTTTGTCTCCACGGAAATGTTATAGCTTTGCCTAGAAAGTTTCACAATACGACATTATACGCATCTATAGTCATGGAAACGGGCAGGAGAAGACACCAGGTGAGGAGTGCCAGCTGTAACGTAAATGAAAACGCCAGTAATTGAAGAAATGCGAGATAGATTAGTTTAACGCTATACTGTGGAACATTTTAGACAGTCTCCATGGGGTCCTGGACTCTCTACCTGCAAAGTTGCATAGCATAACTTTAAGGGTTGAAAAAAACATGTTTGTCACACGATCCCAAATCAAAGGCTTGAGTTAGTCCGACTTATTTGCTTGAGTTGTAAGCCAAGTCTAATGTCGTGTGTTGAATCCTAGAGGGGCGTCTCTCTCTCTCGGTCTAAGTTCGGGGCGTTTGTTTTGAAACTGGAGCACGTCTCGGGCGGGTGGAGCTATGACCTTTAGTCCGGATAGCAGGAGGTCTATGTATATGTGCTGAAGCGGGACAGGAGAAACAGCTGTGCTTGGTCCCACATAGAAAGACTACACTGTAAAATGTCAAGTACGGGAGGTAAAATAACTTCACGTTATAATATTAGTGTTAATTTGAGAAGTTTTGATAAAATTAGTTATTAGGCCTTGATTATTTGACAAGATTTAAGAATATGAGTAATTCATGTTTGACAGCATGGACTTAAACGCTTATCTCAGGTGACGCCACAAAGCCAGTTATTTTAACACCTGTAGCCTTGTTGAAAATTGCAAACTCGATAAATTTAGTGCCATACTGTGAAAGTTTCCAGGCAAAGCATTAATATTCCCATGGAAACAGGTGGCGGACACAGTGTATCTTTAATCAAAACCACTCTGAAATCTAAACTATTTCAAATTCTCGCTCAAATCGTGTTGTAGTTGCTTAATTTCAGGACTACACTCTTGTTACTTTTTTACAGTGTGTATTCAGACGGGTCGGGCGCTGAGGATGCTTTGATTGGTTTTTTTCTCACGTTGGACATTGGTAAAAATAGTCCCGTTGGCTTGTCTCTGGCCCCTCTCTGAGCTGTGTTACTCTGATACTAGTCCCATTACAGAAGGGTCACGCGCTTAGTCCCGGCAGCTGAGGGGGGCCGGTGCAAAACAACCAGAACCAAACAGCCGACCCCGAGATCCAAGGAGTGATACGAAGTCAAGATTGTGGGGAAAAGTTGAATTTTGTCCTATTGTCGATACTACAAAGTGCGTATTGCCGAATTAAAGATGCACTATGCAGCTTCTCTGGTTCACCTTCTGCTAGTCTCCATGGAGATGTCATTGGTTTTCCTGAATGTTCCACAATATGGCATCAACCAGCTCTTATTTATTTCCTTTTGGATGTTTTTCTTGCTAAAAAGTCAATTATGTTTGTAACCGATATGACTAGGATATACAAGTTTGATGTTACACTGTGGAACATTTCAGGCAAAGTAATAACATCTCAATGGAGACCAGAAAAGTTACATCGTGCAGGTTTAAATACATACACATATCTTCCCGAGAGCCATGGTTTACGAGTATGGTCATGATGTTTTAATAATTTTTCTGGCATTGAACGAACTTCCAATGCCAGAAAAAAGTATGCTCTTATCTTCAATACAGATCATTTTTGCATTGTTAATATGCGTCAAATGCCATACTAAGGAACATTCAAAGGAAAGCAGTAACATATCATGAGACAAGCAGTGTTAAACGGCAAAATACACCAAATGTACCACAATAAGTACATATTTTAACAACACTGCATCACCTTTCTCCAGCAAAATAATGGGGTCATAGGTCTTTCGCATGTACTCGTCAATACAGGTCCTGTAAAGTCACCTCACTCCAATTTTGACCTATGACCTGCCTGCCAATACAATCCTTTACCCATAATGCTTTGTGATGGCTTCATAACATCTGGCAAGGCAAGGTAAAGCAGGTTTATTTGTATAGCACAGTACACAAAGTAATTAAAAGTGCTTTACGTGATGAGAAAGACATTAAAATCACAAATACAAACAAGTCAAAACAAATAATCATTATAAAATTAGTGTTAAAAGAGAAGAGTGCAGAATAAAAACATTTCAGTCATATGCACAGCTAAACAGAACCGTTCTGAGCCTGGATTTAAACATTGTCAACATCTCCTATCCACTATAGAAAAGCAGGTATTTCAACTATTTGGCAGTGGTTGGCACCGTCGTAGGGCTGTGTGTTGTTTGTGGAGGAAATGATGGTACTAATTGCTCATTTCGATTTGACTGTGATTCGTCTCGCAGCCCTGATTAAGTTGTTCTAATGTGAATGTAGCTTTGTAACATAGAAGAGAATGGTATTCCAATAAACCAGGACGCAGATGCCACAGTGAATAGAGGACATGCAAAAACCATTTCAAACGCATTGGCCCAGCTGTTTGTTCATATTAGCAATATTAAACTGTCAGTGTCTGCAGCTGTGGGTAATACATAACTTTTAAATGGGTAAATAATTTGTGAGGGAAAATAACAAGGGTTGTTGGGGGATATTGAAAGTTTGAATGTAAATGGTGAACTAGGGTTTATGGTCAACTGGTATGCAGAGGAAGTAAACCAGTTACTAGAAAGTGACCTATAGATCTTCTCTTTTAGCCTTTCAGAAGAATAAGTAAAGTAAATCAGACTTTGGAGGTAAAAATTGTGTTATTTTTGTGTTGACGACACACAAACTAGTTCTGTTCTATTTTAAACAGTTTGCAGTGGTCCTCACAGCATAATTATTCACCACGATGAGTTTATAAGCTCTTTTTACAACTGTCAGAGACCAGAGTGGAGTTTTACTGTGACAGTAAAGTTAACAACAGCAACAACTAGCATGCTAACTCACACTCCCTGATTATCGAACAATAATACGCTTTATAATTAGATGCAGGCAGCAAGCTTTGACCTCAAGAGCTGCTTATGCAATATCTGCATTCTGATATAAGACAAATTTTAAAAGTATGTCTTGTTTATGTTATTGGAAGCCATTTTTATTTTGTTTTTGAAAAAAAAAAAAAAAAGATTGATTGATATAAGAGCTAAAAAAAATGTATTTATTTATTTTTTGTCCAGCTCTATACAAGCATTTAATAACATCCCATCCCTCCTCCCTAACCCCATCTGCCCTCTGCTCTTTAGAAAACCCACTCCAGAGGAACAGCCATGTGATCTGCAGAGCCAGGCCTGGCTTAGATTCAGGTGAAAGTAATGAGCAAATTTAAGATCAGAGAGTGAGTCTGTGTCGTGTCCCCAAATGTCCCCCACAAGCACACATACTACTGCTAACTGCTAGCCTAGCGCCACTTGGATAATGTTGTGACGTGGGCCGACCGCAGTCAGCTGTTCTCGTGCTAATGTGTTGGTGGCTCGCTGTGGGGAGTAAGGATGGAAATGGGAGAATATGACATGTGTTAACGGAGTTGTATCTCTGAAAGTTTGTCTTAGGCCTAATCTGTCAGTGTAAACCTACAGGCGATTCTACTGTACAGATACTAGTTGTATTTTTGAACAGTTAAGTGTCTAATGCTTTATAAATAAATGTTGGATTGATGTGTTACTGCACTGTGAGCATGGTATTATCATTGTGAACGTTTTATTAAAATTTTATTAACGTTTTGGCTAGAAATAGAAACATGATTGTATTTATTGCACTGATAATCACAGAAAAAACATGTGAGCAGGCTTGCATCTCCACAAACCTGACTCTTATTTGGCCTGGAAGAGGGCCTCCTGCTGCTCACTTCTACAACATGGGATTGTTGTTGCTTTGGCTATAATCTTCTGCAGTATGGCATAAAATGTGTATCTCTATGAATAATATTCCAAAGTGTGGCTTTAACTTTCTGTATTGTTTGGTATTGAATATTTGCTTGTCTTTTAATGACCGATAACGGCTTCAGTGTTTGATTTTGTAACTTTCTGTTGGTTAAGTCAACATTTTAGCAGCTGTGGGGTGACTGCGGTCGTGATTTTTTTGTACTCTACAAAAATAAATCTTAAAAGTGCATATGACAGGATTTTAGACATGTTTTGGGCCTTGTTCACATTATGGCTATGAAATTACTTCTATGTATGTCACATTTGCTGCAACCCAACTTCACCAGAAAAAAACTGGGCAAGATTCTGAGTAAAATATAATCATGTTAATTATGTTTGAGTGAAATGAGTAGTCTAACTTGTCAAATTCACTTCATTTATGGCTTTTTTCTACAAATCCCACTGCTTTTTACTGAAAGTTTTAAAAGCCCTTTTGGGGACTGGTGTTTGCGAATTAGCCTAGGTTACAAACACTGTGATACCCGCATCAGTTCACTAAATTGTTAATCTACGTTTGCTGTATCTGTCTCTATTCAAATAAACAGTAACATAAAAAAAGCATCACTATGAGCGGTGAAAAGGCCATATCTCTAATGGTAGTTGTTTTTAGTTTTTTTCTTTTTCCCCTTTTCGCCTGCACTTGTATCAGTCTTTCTGTTTGTGAAGTGAACTAAACGCGCTCTGCCTCCAAGTCTCGCTCCAGAGTCCCAGAGGAGAGCGAAGGAAGAGAGGCTGCAAAAATAACTTCCATATTTAGAGTGAGAGGAAGACACAGCCGCTGCAAAACACAACACTCGTGATAAACGTAAAGAGGCGTCGTGTGGCTAAAGGGGACGCTGGCTAAGTGGGCTGCTACGTAAATGTTTAATGCATTTAATTTGGTTGCATTCGTAGATCTCAAAGTATGCCCCGAAGCTAGCCATTTTATAGTGAGTATTCCCAGTGAGGCGCGCTAGCATTTCTGCATTGTCTGTGTTTCCATCTTTGGTCAAATCTTCAACAACATGCAGTTTTTGAAGGGTCAGATGAGGTCCTTTGTCTGTATAGTAGTCCGTATGTAGAAGTTGATGGTTCAAATCCAGCATTGCATACTACCTTTGTGTCTTGAGCACTACTCCCTAACTCTGAATAAGTTGATTGGTAGTTATTGGAAAGAGCACAGATAATGAGCTTGTACTGATATCTATCTAGTTTGATCATGTTATTTTTAATTGTTTGTGATGATCTGGAAATGCAAATGGCTAAAAACACCTGCAAAGTAAAAAGTTTAATGTTATACTGTGGACATTCCAGGCATGGCAATAGCATCTCCATGGAGACAAGTGGTGGATCCTCTTCCAGAAAAGTTACACAGTGCACATTTAAGCATGGCGAGTTGATGGCTTTTTAATTTAAAGTGTCTCTCTCCCAAAGCTCTTTCTGTTTGAGTAGACCTGCTTTTTACCCATCTGAAAATGTCACCTTAGTTCCAGTTGCTAATGCTTCTGTCTTTAGCTTTACCGTCCTGTCTTGTGTAAAAATCAATCGCTGGCATTTTTCTCCCAAACTCCCCAAACTGGTCTTTTCTCAAACTTATGGTCAGGCTTATGTGATCCAGCTTTTTGACTCAGGCATATGCGATTCAGGCTTATGCGGTTCAGGCTTATGTGATTCCAGCTTATCGAATTCAGGCTTATGTGATTCAGGCTTATGCGAGTCAGACTTATACGAGTTAGACTTATACGATTCAGACCTATGTGATTCAGGCTTATGCGATTCAGGCTTATGTGATTCCAGCTTATCGAATTCAGGCTTATGTGATTCAGGCTTATGTGATTCCAGCTTATCGAATTCAGGCTTATGTGATTCAGACATATGTGTTTCAGACTTATGCGATTCAGGCTTATGCGAGTCAGGCTTATGCCATTCAGACTTTTGTGATTCAGGCTTATGTGATCGCTTATCTATCTTGCTTTTTTTCAGTTACAGTTGTTTTTATTGCTGGATACATTGCTAAAACAGCTGAATAAGCAGGGTCACCTCTCCACAGATCTGACCTTTAATTTGACCTGGTAGTGCCCCGTGCTTGTCTCCATGGATGTGGTCAGAATGTTCCACAGCATGACAGTAAACTTAATTCAGTGCTGAAACGGACGGTTAGCAGTATTGACAAACTATGATAATTTCTGAAAAAAGAACCAAACATAAGGGTGACTATTTTTTGTCTTTTTTAGATTTGAATTTCCTCTCTTCCATTGCTCTCTCTGGTTGAACAAACACGCTGCTTTTTACCCATCTGAAATGCCACCTTTAGTCCCAGTTGCTAATGCTTCTGTCCATAGCTTTACCGTCTCGTTCAAAAATCAATCGCTGGCATTTTCTCCCCAAACTTCTCCAAACTTCACTTTTGACTCAGACTTATGCGACTCAGACTTATTTGATCTCTTATTGTCTCAAACAGATTGATAAATGGTTGCTCCACGCTCCTCTGGCTGCCGCAGGTCTCTTTTCATTTCACAAAAAGCCCAAAAATCAACTCCAAAGTTTAACTCTCAAAAGGTGATTCGTCAAAGCCAGAGCTGCTTCTTCTCATTGTTCTGGTGCAGATGGAGGAGACATTTCTTCACAGTCTTTTTGAGGATTTGAAGAGCAAAGAAAGCGATTATGTCCTTTCTCTCTTGGCGATTCGTGCAGGGTTTTTGCTCAGTGTTATGGACTTTCTGTGGTCTGGCTGCTTTAGCGATTGGAAAATTTGTGGTAGTGGTCTGTATTTGGAAAAAAAAAAAAAAATCTTGTTGACAATATTGATCGAAATTTAATAGTTCTGGCTAGACTTTGGGTGTGGATTTTTTTTTTTTTTTGGATTGCGTTTGACGTTATATAGTAAAACCTAATGTGCAAAGCTCCTCTGTGTTTTTAAAATGTATCTACTTAAATTGTCTCCTACATCGACCACGCTCAATTTTTCATAAATATACAAAAGCAGGATACAAAGCAATACACTACAACTTCACAAACCTGGTTCGATTTGCAGCACTTTCATTAATAGGATGCATAGCGATTGTGTTGTAATGGCGCTCTAAAGGGGGAGTAACTTAGTGTAGAGGTTACAAAAAAAATATGTTGTTGTTTTTGGCGAAAACAGCATTATTAAAACAATAAAAGGTAACATGGTGATCTAAATATGTTGTGTTGGCAATTAATACTCCTTAGAAGTGTAATACTCCCTCTTTAAGGTTGAGTTAACGCAAAAGAAATAGATTTTCTTGTGATATATTTAAAACTTGTATGTTCATTTAACAAAAAAACCTAAATAAATGGAAAAAAGTTAGTTCATTTTTGAGTATTTTTTGCTCCTTTCTGGTGTACCAGCAGATGCACACCTTGCGCCCCCTACTGACATTTTGTATACGCACATTTCAGAACAGCTAAGGCCTGGTTAGCGTTATACATTCTTGACAATACCAAGACTAAGGTGTCCAAAATGAGTTTAAAAAGACTTGATAATGTCGTATAGGACCTTTCCATAGTGAAGCATCCTGTTTTAGTGCTGGCATTATCTCGGCTGGGCGCATCAGAGTCGTGACCAGAGGGATGGAAGGATGGAGGGATGGAGAGAGAGCTGGAGGGAAAGAAAGAGAGAGGAGGAGGGAGAGGCTGCGGTCATAAATAAGTGATTAGGGATACAGTAGAGAGGTGCAGTTTAGATGGGGGAATGGGAAAACTTAAATGTTAGCTGGACAGTTTTGGATTCAAATTTGATGCAGTGAATAAAAAATAAAAAAAATTATAACATGCAAATATTTACATTACAGCTTACTTCAAAATGAGCTAGAATTTTTGTATGAACCAAGTGGGGTTACCAAAAGTATCAGAAATCAGGTAGAAATCCATACTAGATACTCATTTACGCAAGTATCGATACTGGAAAAAGTCACATAATTGGATAAAATGTGACCTTTCCTGAACAGTTTCCTTGTGAGTTTTATCAGAATAATGTAAGACCACATGGCATGATAAACAAATACTATTATTTTGTGTAAAAAATGTAAATATTGTCTAAATAAAGCTTTTAAAATGATTGTTTGCGTATCAAAATCGGCATCGAGTCTATTGAAATTAGGGATGCACCAGTCCAGATGTTTTGGTTCCGATATCGACCAATATCGACCTGATATTAACCAATACCAGTGTAGGGACGGAAAAATGCACTTTTTTTTTCCCTTAAAACCAGGTCAACTTATAACACAAGAGAGTTATGCAACTACTGAACAGCTTCATATGAATAAAAGTTCAAAGCTTGTAAGACTTCATAGGCCAAAATCTGACTGTAAAGAGTCAACCAGGATTTTGGCTTGACTGATCCACTACATCTTTCAGTATCTGCACCAATATTTGATCCCAGCATCAGTATCAGTTCATCCCTTTGTAAAATGCCTAATAATCCTACATAAATGTGCACATTGGCTGGTATTTTAGGTTAATTCTATTCACTTTTTCCAGTATATGATGCATTTTCTCTACAGATCAGGTTTAGACTCGGGGTAGTTTTTATATTTGTGTCTTCTTTGAGTCAGGTGAAGCCAATGTATTTCCCATCCTTGTAGCGCGTCGTGACTGAGTTAAACGGATGAGCGCGCACATAATGGACAGAACAGAGGGAGGGAGAGAATAGAGGAGGGGAGAAAGATAGAGGGAGGGAGAACGAGGCAGAGGGAGATGGGGAGGGAAAAAGAGAGGGAGGAGATCAGGTTGGATGGAAGACAGAGAAAGATGGAAGGAGCGTGTATGGAGGTTCGGGGTCCTTGCACTAAACTGGCACAAGGACACAATGAGGACAGTGATCATATTTTCATAATGAATTGCTCCAATCCATCTTAAAAATATGCATCTTTCAATTAATCTGATTAAACTAGATCTCACTGAAAATTGGAGTAAAGCATCTAATTTTGCCCCATTTTGTGGAGTTACAATTTCAATGGATCCTACAGCAGGACTTATTGAGATCTGAGCTTGATTTAAGTTTTAAATACAAGAGTTTTGTCTATAGTGTCTCACCTCAAAAAAAAAAAAATCAAAAAAAAGTTTTAGTCTATACCTCCATTGCTTCAGGTAGTGGTTTGTATTTTTGTATTATTTTTTCCCCCATTATCCAGCATATAAACTTATAAACTACTACAAGAATCACATTTCAGAACATGTTTGTACAGAGGGTTTGCAGCCCAAATCCAGCAGCAATTCAAATCCATACATGACTTCCCAAACTTCAAATCTCCGGAGTGAGACAGGAAGTATGTCCGTTGCCGGGTCAGAGGAGCAGGTGGATTGTGATGGCGTCTGATTGGACCGTCACGACTCTCAGGGTGTGTCCAATTTCATTTTCGGCTTCCTGCTTCTCATCCTCCTGCAGCTTCAATTTCCTCTCTCAACTTTATCACCCCATGTGGACACAACACGCACTTTAGATCTTCATTCTGTTCAACTTTTTAAGGGTACTGTATTACACAAAATGGACTCTTGTGAGCTTTAAGCCATGGCATCGTGTTACCTCATCAAAAACATACCCGGAGTCGTGTTTTGTTCCATTCCCACACGTTTGAGTAATCACTTATTATTAGTCTGCCAACATTTCCAAAGCACCAAAGGTAGTTCAAAATTTGACATAAAAGTGTGGGTTTACAAAATGAATAAAGCAGCACTAGGTAACTTTTCGAACAGGTCCGCTACCTGCTTGTCCCGATGGGGATGTTATTAGTTTACATTATTACACAGTATGGTAACTTACAGGTGACACCAACCGCGCAGAGTCAGAGGTCAGATCTGTGGAGAGGCAAGCCTGCAAACTGTAAGAATACATGTTTTTTGGGTTTTTTGTTTTTGAAAGCATGATGGATAGGTTTAATGCCATACTGTGAACATTCCAGGTAACACAATAACATCACCGTGGATACAAGTAGATAACAGACAGCTTATCAGAAAGTTACGTAGTGCAACTTTAATAGAACACACTTTAATCTTATATATTACAGTTTAGACCCTCTACAAACATGTTCTGAAATGCATGTGATTCTGTTCTATTCATAGTCATATTTCAACCACTCAAATGTTAAATGTTCATGTGTTCAAATGTGTACTTTGAACCAAAAAAAACACACTTGTCCTGTACTTTTGTTTCCTTGTTATAATCTCTCGTCTGCAGCTTTGTCCAGAGCCTCATGTTTTTGTATTGTCTGAGCCACACCCTGTCGCTGAGCTGCTGTTACCCTCCGACAGATGTCCCTCTGAGATAGGACCACCTTACACATCTGCTGCCCTCTCCTCCGTCTCTCCTCCTCTCCCCTTTTCTCTCCTCTCTCTCTCCCCCATTTCTTTCTCTCTACTATCTCTTTCATACCTCTCCTTCCCTTCTGTATCTCTTTCCCCTTTCCCCTTCAGTCCTTCTCCTCCCTTCTCTCCCCTCTCTCCCCCTTTCCACTGCCCTCCCTCTTTCCTCTCTTTTTTTCTCCTCCCCTGCTTCTCTCTCTCGCTCTTTCTCCCCTCATTACCCCCTCTCTCCCGCTCCTCTCTCTACGGCACATCCCGAAAACACCACCAGACAGCTCCTGGGCGTAGAGACACCTCAGGTTATTTTACACTGAAACAATGGACCAAAGAGTCTAATATTACAACGGCTACCAGCACCTGTTATGTTTAAAGGTGTACTATGTAACTTTTCTGGTGGGGGGAGTCCTCCACCTGCTTCTTTCAGTGCAGACGTTATTACTTTGCCTGTGCACTGAAACTGACACACCCTATTAAGGAGTATCTGTCATTAGTTCAGTCCATTGAATAACCCTAAGGTGCGAACCGTCATCTAGGACCTATTAGCATATTGAAAAAAACATACATTCTGACTGTTAGTGAGCTCGCCTTTTCACAGATTTGACCTGTAACTTGGCCTGGTGGAGTCATCTACTTGTCCATGGATATAGATAGATGATTAATACCATACTGAGGAACACTGCAGTAAAGGCAACATCTCCTTGGAGACAGTAGTAGTAGTAGTACCACATTAATATTTTGTCTAATGCAAAACACATGTATACTCGATACTCAATACTGATTCTAATACCATTATGATAATAAAATGAGAAAAGAAAAAAATTTCAACATGAAATGGTAGTACTTTCTTTTAAATTCTTATCTGGCTTGATATCTGTGTAATCCCTCAGTCATCCAGGTAGGTTCCATAGTGGTCCATGGGTGTATAATAGTTTATGTGGTCTTATAATTATTCTGATACAGCTCAAGGTCATTCTAAAGCTGTTCAGGAAAGGTATTTCTGTCCCGTGAATGTGACTTTTTCAATATTGATACTTGTTCAAATTCGTATCTAGTTTCGATGCTGGTGTTAGTATCGATTAGTACCTGATTTTCGATACTCCGGACAACCCCCTACAGTAGTCGAAGAATCCTCCTGTCTCCATCTCGACACCTGCAGCATTGAACGAATTTGCCAAAGTAAAATCCTATTGTTGTAATTCAATTGTAAAGCACATTGTTTCCCAGAGCTCCACAAGCCTATAGCTGCTGAAACGAATGGAAGCCTGCTTATCACTGCAACTCCACACACACACACAGACATACACACACACACACACACTGACACACACACACACACACACGTATCTACCAACATGCATTCTCAAGGTCATGTGGAGATTCAGAGTAGAGCAGATAACCGGGAAACTAGTGAAAATGGGCGGGACAAACGGGATAATTTATCTAGCATCAAGTGTCAATCAATTATGTGGTTAATGTTAGCTAAAGTAATTATGACACGTGAGGGTAATGACCAAAACAAAAGTGATTATAGAAGCTATTATCTCAAAGGAATCTATTAAGACCATGTTTCCCATCAGCCCCCTCTGCTTTGGTGTATTATATTTGCCAAAAACGTATTGTGTCGCTTTTCTATTTGCTTTCCTCATGTGTTTTCAAGTTAACTTTGAACCAAGAAACCAAGAACTATACCAGGACCTAAACTAGGGACTAAACCAGGGACTAAACCAGGGACTAAAACCAGAGATTAAAACCAGGGACTAGACCATGGACTAAATCAGGAATGAACAAAACAAGTCAACACTGGGACTAAACCAGGACCCCATAGGGAAATTTGCATGCGACCTGTCAAGACTAGTGCTGTACCCATAAACTTGAGCTAGTCTTGGTCAGGACTACCTTAGCTGGAGATTTGATCTATTGTGCATGTCTTGAGTTGATGGTGGAAACCGGAATGCCCGAAGGAAACCCACCCAGACACAGCGAGAGTGCTGTCTTTAAGGTGGACAAGGACATCCTCAAAGCAGTGGCTTTGCTTTCAACTCCTCACTCACATGTCAATCAATCAGAGCGATCGATCAGGAGTCAATCAGCCTAAACAAGTCTCCAGTCAATAGCTCAGTCCTGACAAGGTCGCAGTGTAAGAGTGTCCGATACGGCAGTGTACAAGTCCTGATAATGTAAACTACTAATACAATTTTTACTTGAGGCAGATATATATACTATGCATTAAACCAGGATTATTTGGAACCTGGTTTGGTTGTGGTGTAGTTCTGTTTTAGTCAAGGCTTAATTTTGGACTAGTCCTGGTTTAATAGGGATGCATTGATTAATCATTTTCAGTTCAGATACCGAATACTATACTATGGCTTCAATACTATCTGCCGATATAACCGATATTTGTCAGCCAATATCCGATCCAGTACATTTTTCAGTATCTGATACCAGTGTCTGTCCGATGCATCCCTGTGGTTTAGTATCTGTTTAATATGGGCGTCCTGATTTAGTCCTGGTTTGGTCCTAGTTTAGAGCCGGTTAAGTCCAGGTTTAATTATGAACTAGTCCTGGTTTAAATACATGATTTAATGACTGTTCTAGTTTGGTCCTGTTGTAGTCTTAGTTTTAGTTTAGTCTCAGTTTAGTCCCAGTTTAGGTGAAATTTGTGAATATTTTAAAATATTGCCAGACTTTTTTCTTTAGGCACAAGTTTGAGTGAGTCCGCTGTGCCGGAGCGCTCCCGTCACAGCTCATCTCACGCCTAATCGTCCTGTTTGTTCTGCTGCAGATGTAAACAGACCTGTCAATACAGACAGACACATCAACACCAGTCACTTTATAAAGACTCACAGAGGCTCTGGATAATGTGGTCAAACTGAGAGCACGAATCACACAAATGTTCCAATGATCATTATGATAAACTGTTGAATCATGGACTATGTGTTATTATGATGCTTATGCACACCAGGCCAACATTGTAAATAAGAATTTGTTCTTAATGTTTTGCCTGGCAAAATAAAGGTTATAATAATAATGATGATGTCACAATATTGAAGGATCTGCTGCTGTATTTGCTACTGCAGATATTGCGTATCTCCAGAGCCCCTTAAAGCCACAATATGTAACTTTTTTGCTAAAAAATAGACCTAAATGGATTGTTTTTCACTGAAAAACATAAAAACATGTGTGCTAACTATGAGTGTGCTTGCATCTTCACAAACCTAACTCTTATTTTGGCCAGGACAAGGGCTGCAGTTGCTTGTTTCCATAGAAAAGTTGTTCATTTGGCTAGAATATACCACATTATGGCAAAAAAGACAAACAACATATCCAAAAGATGGTTTTAACTTTCTATTTCTATGGGACCAGGCAGGTGAGGTGCCAGCTCCAGAAAGTTACACACTGTACCTTTAAATGCAAGAATAAAATAACATTGTGAACATAGGATTATAATTCAGTCTGCTCAGTTGTTTCTACATAAACTGGCATGAAGTCAGAATTTAAATCTATTTGGGCTTCTTCAGAGTAATTTAATTCATTAGTAATATTCAGGAGAAGTTTTGCCTGTGAACTTGCAATCTGGAGACACTTTCAAATAAATTTGCTGGAATTGAAACAAACATCTTGCAGCCAGTCAGAACCATTTTGGGAATTGTGAAATATGCCTATAGTATAGTCTTGAAGCTTTGTTTCTATACAATCCATGCAATTTTGTATCTGTTAGTCCCCCTTTCCTTCATAGTAACGTCATGTGAGCTTTATAGTGTGTTGACAGCCCCCTGTGCAGCCCCCTGTGCAGCCCCCTGTTCAGCCCCCGTTGAGCCCCCAGTTCAGCCCCCCGTTGAGCCCCCTGTTCAGCCCCCTGTGCAGCCCCCCCCTGCAGCCTGATGCTTGTATTTTCCATCTTGTTTTCAGTAGACTTTGATAAAAGCTTGTATTGTCTTTTCTGGTCCTTTGGTGAATCTTGATTCAATTCACTTGTGTTTAACTGATTAAAAGCCACTGCAGCTCGTGACCCTCTGGTGTCACATTACAGATCGCATTTCCTCAAACAGCTCCTCCTTCCTCTCCTTTCTCTAATCTTCACCACCTTTTTCTCTTCTCCCTCTCCATCTTTCTTGTCGCCTTGCTTGTCTCCTCTCTCTCCATCTTGTCTCTTCTATTTGCTTTCTTTTCTTTCCCTTCTCCTTACTCCCCAACTCTTTTCTTCATCCTCTCTCTTCTCTCTACTCCTCTGTTATTATTTCTCCTCTCCTCTCACCTCTCTCTCTACCTCCTCCTCTCTTCATTCTCTTTTCTGTCCCTGTGCCCCTCTCTCTCCTCATCCTTTTCTCTCTCTTTTATCCCTCTCTTTCTTATCCCCCTCTCGCTCCTCCTCCCTCCTTTTTCTCGCTACTCATTCCTCTCTCTCTTCATCACTCTTCCTTATTTTTCTCTCTCTTCTCCTCCCTCTCCTGCTCTCTCCTCTCTTTTCAGTTTGCTCCTCTTTCCTGCCTATTCTCCCTCACTCATCCCATCTCTCTTTTCTCATAGTCCTTTCTCTGTCTCTCTCTCCATTGTCCAAGCCTCTTTCCCCTCTTTCCTCTTTCTTTCACCCCTTCTCTCTCTCTCCCCTCTCTTCATCTGCACTTTCTGACCTGTTGCGTGTTGTTGGCTCATTTAAAATTAGCAGAGAGGCGGAGATGCTGTTTTGTTTTGCAGACAGTGTCACGGCTGCACATCAGACTCTAATGGGTCAAAACACAGAGCACAAGACCAGAATTTCAATCAGGATAATGCAATAGAAGTTTGAACCTCAGGGACAACTTAGCACAACTACAAAACCTTCATTAATCTTTGATACTGTATGAGCATTTGGTATTGGAACCTATACCATAACCCAACCGTAACCAGATAGTACCATGCAAACGCTAATCAACCTGGGATTTGAACCGTCAACCTTCTTTGAGCAAAGTCTTTACTTCTTTGGTGCCAGGACCCAAGTCATTTCAACCAGTTTTTTCTTGCAAATTAAGTATTAATTACTTAAACTATCAAATTTAGTACATATGTAACTATTGCAATTAGCCAAAATCAGGGTCAAGAGTTTAAAACCAAGGTGTTGTAATCTGATTGGTCACGCTGTCCCTGCCTCGGATTCAAATGAGTGAGCTGTGATTTGATTAGTCAGTTCTTACGGTCAGCACTGTACTTAATCTATCACCATAATGCAGTTAAAACTATAGAGTTTGTGGGTAGAGTTGTGTAGTCGTTGCATGAATATGGCTGAACGATTTGGGGAAATCTGACTCACAGGAAGGCCGTCTGACTCACAGGGAGGGCATCTGACACACAGGGACGTATTTGTACAGAGCTAAACTACAAGGTTAGCAGTTTTTTTTTTTTATGCCGAATAAGAACCCATGGAGACACGGGGAGGGCATCTGACACGCAGGGAGGGCATCTGACACAAGGACATTTCATAACATGTTTGTGCAGATTTAAACTACAGGAATAGCAGTTTTTATGCAGAGTAAGATTGGTTTGTGAAGAAAATTCTGGTTCTTTTATGGTTCTTGATTTGCTAATTGCCCTGGTTCAAATTTCGTTATGATTGCGATTCATCTTGCAGCCCTACTTGTACATTGTCTTGGTTTCTGGTAAGGCTAGCTCCTCTGTACTAGCTTTAGTCATTAACCCCTTGCGTCGACCCGGTGTTATGACCTCTGCTTAAGGTTACCGTGATTCTCTCCAATCTCGTTAAGAGCTTTGCCCACTTGGAGCGATAGATTAACAGCAGAGTGGTGGAGGAGGGGTGCGGAGATGGACACATGCTTAGAAAATGGTGTTAAAGGATTTACTGTCTTTTATTCTTTTATTTGGTGTCTTTTATTAGTCTTACTGTAGTTATGTCTTACATTATCCAGAATGATGATAATTAGGTCCGTTGCCATAGTGATTAACTATTTAAAACAAAATATTATAGGGTCTGAATGGGGAAGAAGTCCTGAATACTGTATATGTTGCTTATTACAGGAATCTGAGCAATGCTATTCTTTGTATTGACTGATTGCTATTACATTTTGACTTGTGTAAAAAGTACATATACATGTTTAAATATGTCTTAAATTCCTGAAAGTTACTGGTCAGATCTGTGGAGAGCCGACCCAGAATACTTGTCTTTCATGGTATTTTTAGCAATACACACGTTTGTAATTGAATAAATGTAAGACAGATTGGTTTAATGGTTTAATGTTTTTGAGCATTGTACACAAAGCAATAACATCTCCATGGAAACAAACAGGTGGCAGACTGCACTGAAAAAGTTACACAGTGCATCTTTAATTATTGGTCACAGATAAAATAAGAACTACAATTCTTAAGGAGTTTGTAGTAGCATTAGTATGACAATATTTCTAGCTTGCAAATAGCTTCAAAATGGTGTACATGGACTGGAAATATTCCTTTTTATTTTTGCATGCCTGCCTAAAGTGTTGTGCATAATTTGTCTCACATTTCTGACATCATCATCATGTGACAGGAGGAATGGGAGAGAAGTGGAATTGTATTGGACTAAATGAGGGCCTGTCTGTTTCACGTGTGGGTGGGTTTTTCCATTTGTTAACCCCTGCTCCCAACCTAATGAATCCCTTTGACAGTGATGGAGGAGAGCAGTTCTTTGTAAACTAAGAAGAAATATGTTTAAATACTTTCAAATGCAGTGACTTATTATAAATGTTTGAAAAAATTGAGTTACTTTTGATCGTTCTATTGCTGTGTTTCAGATTACAGCATTCTATAGCTCTTCTTCCTTGTTTTTATTGTTCAAACCTTAAAAAAAAACTGTATGTCATCCTGTTTAGTTGAAGTGTTACACAGTGGGGCTTTAATTGATGTAGATGTAAAAGTTATATCATCATCACAGTCATATAGTGGGATCATGTCGTTAATACTGTCACTTCTGTTAGTATTACTCTAAATAGGTCAAATGGAACCTGTAGGACTAATGAGGATGTATAGACGACTACATTTACAGAGTTGACTCAACAAAAAGACACACATTTCAACATGAATCGCATTCTGTGGATAATCACATGTTTTTTAGGAAACTTTCGCTTCCTTAAATGTTCCTAAATGTGTTAAGTTCTCATATTGTAGTAGTATTTCCGCATTCATCTAGGATCAATCATGGACAGGAGTGAACTGGGACTGAACCGGAACTGAACCAGGACTAAAGCCAGAACTAAGACCAGGACTAAAAACCAGGGCTCAACAAGGACCCAAACTAGGACTCAACCAGGACCCAAACTAGGACTCAACCAGGACCCAAACTAGGACTCAACCAGGACCCAAACTAGGACTCAACCAGGACTCAACCAGGACCCAAACTAGGACTCAACTCAACCAGGACAAAGTAGGACAAACTAGGACTCAACCAGGACCCAAACTAGGACTCAACCAGGAATCAACCAGGACTAGGACTCAACCAGGACTCAACCAGGACCCAAACTAGGACTCAACCAGGACTCAACCAGGACCCAAACTAGGACTCAACCAGGACCCAAAGTAGGACTCAACCAGCGCCCCCTCTTTCTCAAACCGACTTCAAACAGGACTAAATCAAACAATCTCTAAACCGCTATCTTAGATCTAAACCGGGACTAAATTAGGTCTAACCTGGAACTAAACGGGGTCTAACCTAAAACCACCCAGCGCACTTTCAGGTCCCCAAATCAAATCAGATGAGCTGAATTATTAATAACTATGTCTTCATTTGAAAGTCACATTTCGTGAGGCCACTTTCTTTAGTTGATGGTTTCAGAATCGTTCAGCAGACACCGAATCCTCCGTCTGCTGCCTTTCCTTCCTCTTCACGGATCCATTTCACCAACCTCCAACCTCTGTCCGAAACATGAGCTAAAACATGAGCTGAACCGCACTACGGCTACCGCAGAGGGATAAAACGCATATAGAAAAAAGGGGAAAAATGATTAAGACATGGGTTTCTGCTAGTATCTGATTTTCGATGTAGCCCTTTTGAAACCCCTATATGGGCTACTAGTTATAGCGAAATGGTGCGATATTGTTATAAATTCAAATATATTCAAATTTTGGATATGTTTGAAACCCAAAACGCTACTTTATGAATAAAAAATACATTTGTTTCATTGCTTTTTACTTGAAACTTTTCTAAATCTCATAGAAAACTTAAACAATAGAAAACATAGAGCCCTATTGGGACTATTTACTATGCTATCATTTGCTGAGAGTACTGAATATGAATGTATACTTAAGTTAAAGTACCGTACAAGTATTGCTGCAAAATTTCTACTCAAGTAAAAGTATAAAGAGTGCATGAAAAATACTACTCAAAGTACTAGTAACATGTTTATGCAATTTTAAAAGCATTGTTGATCAGTCTCTTATTCCAGACTTGGTTATAAAGTTTAAAGTTGCGTTATGTGTGTAAGTGTAGGTTTAAAGTATTAAAAAGTACAATTACTCAAAACGATTACAGTAGCGTAGCCTATTTGTAAGTAGAAATTTTCCACCCATGCGTATAGCTAATATGCATAATGCCTTTACATTTTATATTTTGTTTATGTGGCTAATATTGCGACTAATAATTTGTCGAGCTTATGCAAAGTATCAAGTCACAGCGACTTGAGGGTTGATAAAATGAACAAAAGTTAAATGAGGTATTCAATTCTTCTTATGACTTTATTGACACATAATAATTGACGATCTCTCTATTTCCCATGACCAAACTGGGCCGTTATCCTTGACCACAGCTGAACCTAGCATAACAGCATTAGCCTGGAGCGCTATTTGTGGCGTCCAGTCTTCGCTCCCACTCAGTGTTTTCTTGGCCTAATGCTAATCGCTAAACGAACTGGTGCACGATTAGCTGCAGCGCGAGCTAATTCTGACTTCCTTTTAGCTAGCAGAAGTTGGAGCGAGCATCAAAAGGCTAGCACGCTAAGGGATGCCAAATTAGTAACAAGTGGGAAGGTGTTAAACAAATTATGGAAATTAAGGATACCCACTGCTTAAAATGGTTTGTCTAATTGTACAAAAAATATGAAGCAAAATGGGCCCAAGGAATCGTGCGTTTTATGTTTAAAAGTTACCATTTCATGTGCAGATTTCAAATATAGACTACTCTCATTTTTGTTTTTATTATGGGTTGTATAATATTGAAACAAGAAGTTGGTTAGACTCTGTACTTTTTCCTGACTGATCAAAAATACCTGTATTGTTTCACAAGTGTGATGGTGTTTTGGGGAACCATAATCGTAACTTTGCAATGAGGACACAGCAAGGCATTTTGAACAATTTAGACATTGATGTTTAAGGTTTTAAAATATGAGCTGGTGCATAGGGTCGTCACAAATATCAGTGCCCACATACTAATCGCAACTGGATACTCATTTGAGCAAGTATCAATAATGGGCATGTCTCACTGGGAGGAGGCCCCGGGGAAGACACGCCGGAGGGACTATGTCTCTCGGCTGGCCTGGGAACACCTTGGGATCCCACCGGAGGAGCTGGAGGACGTGTCTGGGGTGAGGGGAGTGTGGGATTCCCTGCTTAGACTGCTGCCCGCACGATCCGGCCCCGAATAAGCGGAGGAAAATGGATGGATGGATCAATAAAGGGAAAAAAAACATGCCAACAGGACAAAGTTTGACCTGAAATCTGCCAGGCTGGGCTGAAACGCATTGGTATTTTATGCCAATAGCCATGCTGCAATTGTCTTTTCGGTATAATGTGTAGCTAAATATTTCCAGAGGTGCCTGAAGCAGTTCTAAAAATATCTTCATTTTTTACCACAAAATTGCAAATATATTTTCTTTATTTATTTTTTTATTAACCAAACTTTTTACCTTACTATTGGAGTTTTACATGCATGTATCTGAACACTCATACTGCAGTAAACACATGCATTTCAGAACATCATTTTCTAAATTAGAGTTGTCATGATTTTTAACAGAATATTGCACAGACAAGTTCCTAGTTTGTACATTCTGTTCACTGACAAATGACATTAACTTATTAACTTATTCTGAGTTAATACAATTTATGGAGCATACATGTCACGTGTTTCCTCTTCTGGTCAAAAAAGGACTGAGTACAGGTTAAATATTACTTCTTAATACAATACTACAAGAATCAAGTATAATTAGTTTCTCTTTTAGACTATGGGGGCGCCATTGTAGCCTCCTAATGGGAAACACTATGCAGTAGACATCACAGCCCTAACAATTGATATCATGTACGGAGTTTTCCTCAGAGGGTGTTTCCTATCCTACCACGAGATCCTCCATGACGTTAACATATCGTCACTCCTCTGTCTCTTTCTCCCTGTCTCTCTCTCTCTCAGTCTCTCTCTCTCTTTCTCTCTCTCCTCTTTCCAATCCCCCCTTTGTTGATTAGATTGTCCCGGGACAGGTCTGACCCCTCTCAAGTGTCCTACCGCGGCTGTATCCAATTCTAGCACAACTCAAACTCCACCGCCTTCAACACCCAAAACTATTAATCCATTAGACGCATGCAGACCTATGTATAATGTATGGACATGGGGAGGACATGCTTTTAGCTGGCTAGCATAGAGCAAAATCACATAGCATAAAAAAGTTGACCCCTTTTAGCAGAAATACAAGATAACATGGAAGTTTACAGAGATTAGTTGTAGCTGAATGTAAAGTTGAACTCACTTCTTGAACAACATAACAGGTTTTGGTAGCTCATGTGTTTTGTATGAGGTCAACAATCCTTTTTCAGGTCCAATACCGATTTTGATGGTTTTGCCTATTGCTGTGTTTCAGATGACATCATAACCTTTTATAGAGATGGGGGCAGCTAAAATGAATATTGTACAAATGCAGATTTTTGGCGCAACACAGCGAACATGTGAGTCTTGTAACTTATAGAAATGATCAGTTGGAACATTTGTTTATTTACTTTTTGGATATTTCATGGAAAATGCAATGTAATCAATAGAAAAAAGCCCAAAAAACAACAGTTTCTTGCCCCTCCCACCAGGGGGAGTATGACATCATCACTTTGTAGAGTCTAAAAATATGGAGTGTAACCCCTATTTCATATAACCCCCAAAAATGAGACAATACTGATCCACATGTGTTCTGGAGCTGTTAAATGTCTCTAAAGTAACTACTGATCAACTTTGTATAATGAAAAGTTCAAACATTATGAGACTTTCTGTGCCAAACACGACCAGTAAAAAGTCTTATTACATCAATGTATGCGTCCAACCAGGATTTCGACAAACTGTTGCTATGTCAGGTGCAATATTTCTTCTCCTCCTTATATATTTTGACAGAGCGGCGTCCCTTCGTTCGCTCATTAGCCTGAGTGCTGTGTGTACGTCTGTGTGTGTATTTTTAGCCTGGCCCCGTCTCGTGATCGGGCTCTCCACAGGCTGCTGCTGCTGACGTGAGGAGGGACTGACAAAGCCACCTGACCCCCTCTGACACCACACAGACCCTCCAGGAGCCTACACCCCAAAACTCTGCCCAAATATGAGTCCCGAGGATCCAAACGTCATGACGCTATTGTGAGAAATGTTGAAAGAATAATGGGTTAGGGTTCTTTTATAGTATACACTGCACAAACATGTTTTAAAGGTACAGTATGTAACTTTTTGGGGGTGGCACAAAATCTGCATTATTCAGTGTAAATAAAACGTATACTTCAGCAAATTATCAAAGGAGATTACGTTTTATGCCATTCTGTGGAAGATTATAGCGTAAGGAATAACATTTTTATGGAGACGAGCAAAAACGAGGGTCAGGTTTGTGGAGATGCAAGCCCACTCGCACAGACTGTAATATATGTAGATCACTGGAAATATTTAGGGAGTGCTACTTGTAGACGTGTAGAGATTGTATTTGAGACTGGTCCCGATACTGAAGATCACCAAGGGACAGTTTTGAAGTCGAAAAAGTACAAAATAATTAAAAGCCTTTATTGCTACATGGAAGATGAGGTTAAAGTAACACCAACGTTGGCTTTTTCAACTTTGCAAATGTAGATCGTTAGATTTTTTTTCATTGTAAACTGTCAAAATTTGGCAAAAATGTTCCAAGTTGTCCCCCATTAGTTATTAAGGTTGATAAAAACAAATCAATTCAAAACTAGAATACTGAAACAAAACACATATTAATATTTCACTTTAAAATGCATGCTCTATTAGTAAGAAATAGTCAGAAAAAAAGACCATGTTATTAGTGTCGTATTGAAAATGGTATTGAGTCTGCTCAAAGTGTATCAAAGTGACCTATTGTTGAACCTCTTCGACTACTGTACCGTACCATCGGCTTAAATAGCACATGTAAAAATAGGGCTGTCACAAATGTTAAGTGGTCAGTTGGCATTTCAAGACATAACTGCAGTGACACATATTCACAGGTTGTCACAAGACCAACCACCCAGTGCCACATAGAACGAAAATAACCCAAAGTGTATGATGCAGTCCCCATGAGCAGTGATAGGTTCCCTGATACCACTACAAGCCCCATAGGAAACAGTAGCAGAGCTGGGAGATGTTTGAAGTATTTTTGTCCAAACTCATGACCTTAAATAACCTCTCAAGTTAATTATTACTGCGTTTTATACTTTATATTACCTTGATGGTTCATAGGTTGGAATTATATTTGTTAAAATTGTGTCACTATAAAATTCATATTCAATATATCTGTGATACCACACCATACTGTAATGAAATACATGGTTAAAGCTGCACGAAGTAACGGTTCTGGTGACAGTCCAACAGCTGCTTGTCCCTGGCATTGTCATCCATGCATGTCTGAGTAATCTAGTGATCTCTCAGACCCTATTCGAACCCTCCTCGTTTGCTAATATGAGCCCACGCTTCTTGTACAATCCTCAGCCCACAAACCTGCGTCATCCAACGAACAAAAGCACGATACAAAACAAAACACTACAAATTCACAAATCTGATACAATGTGCAGTAGTTTCATCAACGCTATGCACACTGATTCTGTTGCGATGGAGTGACTCAGAGCATCAAAAACAAAAGTGAAACGTATTAAACATGTTAACACGTTTTCAGCGAATATAGCATTTCCCAAACCATAAAAGGTAACACGGTGATCTAAATATATTATGTGTTAGCCGTTAATACCCCATAGAAGTAAAATACCTGCTCTGTGAAGGACTGTTGCCTTTTAAACCCTGCAGACTTGTTGTATACTCGATAAAGCGTGGTGCAGATTGGCAGAGAATCAATGGTTTCTACTGCTCCGCTCATGTGGACATCGAGTGAAACGGTTAAATTGGTCTCCTGTGTTACTTATTACACGGTCGCTAATGACAACACTAATTGGAGGTTGTCTGAACTGCATTTATGCTAAATTCATTCGGTTAATTTCAGGAAAATGGCTAAATTGGCAACCTTTTGTGGGTCACTAAGTCATGGGGTTAGAGAGTCTTTTTGGCAAAGGTTTTAAATACACGCTTTTGTGGTTAGCGTGAATCAGAGACGAGTTGGGGCTTCTACCATGCTGTAATATATTGTTATATCATCAATACCAAATTTACAAGTATTGCTGCTTTATTATCTTTCACTGACTTTCTATCACTCTATATCTGCTTGTTAAAGAGTTAAACAGTTTTAGCATGTTTAATTTCTACAGAATTAGTGCCAGAAATGCATTAATTAACATTTGAAAATCTGCTTCCCAATCATTTATCTTGTAATCTTGTATACATGCTTCATTACATTACCATATTCAGCTATTCTGTATAATGAGTTGTTCTATCTAGAGTTCTTCAAATGGGTGATCATTTTAAATCAGTGGCTTGTGTGGTAGACTGTAAGGTTGATGGTTCAGTTCCTTCATACAGTCTTTGTGTCACTGGCCACAACACTTCACCTACCCGCCTTTGTGAACATGTTGTGATTGGTGTTGTTTGGGGAAAGCATAGCAGTAGACCAGGGCTAGACCAGGGTTAGACCAGGACTAGACCAGGGTTAGACCAGGGTTAATCCAGGGTTAGTCCAGGGTTTGACCAGGGCTAGTCCAGACCAGGACCGGGTGAGGGTTAAGCCAGGGCTAGACCAGGGCTAGACGAGACCAGGAACAGAAAAGGGTTAGACCAGGGCTAGACCAGAGTTAGACCAGGGCATAGACCAGGAGCAGACCAGACCAGGACCAGACTAGGGTTAGACCAGGCTTAGACAAGGACTAGACCAGGACTAGACCAAGACTAGACCAGGACTGGACCAGCGCTGGACTAGACCAGGGTTAGATCGGGAGCAGACCAGACTAGGACCAGACAAGGGTTAGACCAGGACCAGACCAGGGCTAGACCAGGACCAAACAAAGTCTACATCAGGACTAAACTAGGACCAAAATGGGTGATTAAACCTTGATTAAAACAGGACTAAACATATCTGAATGAACATAACTTAAAATGCATATACTGGGTAGCGAAGATATCTGCAGTCAGAACATGTCCAAGCTAGTTCCACAGACCCCAATTTTGGCTTATTTAATCAGTCAATTTCCAATCTTCCAAGTCTGCATTTGGTCCAATTGTGTATATCTAAATCTAAAGCGACTAAAATACCTCCCCTGCCTGGCTTTTCAGGATCATTGACGATTTACCAGCAGGCTATTGACCCCATAATTGATCTGCGTTCTAATTTAGCCCTCCGCGTCTCCTAGTGTGTCTTACATGTCTTAAATAGTGAATGAACAGGGGCATAATTGCTTGTTGTGGATCTTTATTTAAACATGGAGGTGGGCTGAGGAAGGGAGCAGAGACTTTTGTTCACAGTAATTAAGCGCATCCCTCCTCTGGTTGAGAGAGAATGGGTCTGAAGTTAGAATTGGATTGGTTTAGCTTAGTGTGAGACAAATTAGCTAGCATCTCATAGGTGGAACCACGCTAAGTTGAATTGTGCTGCATTTGTTAAGAAAACCCTTCGGAAACATAATGCATTTAAATTGAAATAGATCAATTGTTCGGGGAATATACAATTTTAATAGATTTAACGGTTTCCATTTTAAAGCTACGCTGCATAACTTTTCCGATAGGGCGTATGCTACTTACTTTTCTCGATTGAGATGCTCCACAATATGGCATTAAATCTGTCCTGTGCACCTATCTTTCCCGATCACGGTTGTTTTTTAACTGTTTAAAAGCACCTTGAAAAACATGCTTACTGTAAATGGGGGGGGCAAGTCTGCACAGATCTGACGTGTAACTTGAATGCATGAACAAAAAGTTGAAAATAAATGTAGATTTTTTTTTAAATGTGAAAGAATAAAAAAAAATGTTGTCCCATAGACTCATTTTCAACAGTCCTCAGTGTATCTCGTTGGTTTTAGCTCACATTTCCGAAGCTCTTTGGTCATAAAAGTTTAAACGGGCGTTCATACTTGTCTGATTGCATTAGGTGAGGTTGTTTCCGAGTCAGCCTCCTGTCTGCGTCTCGGCTGTTGGGTCAGAGGTTGGGAGTGCGATTCCCAGTCCACTGTCTGAACCCTGGAGTCAAACACCAGCCTGAGTTTGGTCTAAGTGCTGTACCACGACATCCGGCTCTTTAAAATGGCAAACTCATTCACCTCAACTTGTAGCTCTCACTGGCTATAATATAATCAGATACTTAAATGTCCATGAGCTTAGTGGATTCACTGGCAGACTGTAAAGTTGCTGGTTCATACTTTGGTGTCATTTGGCAAGACACTTCACCTGCCTTGCTCTTGTGAACATGCTGTGATTGGCTTTGGCTGCTCCTATGGCTAAACCAGGATTAAACCAGGACCAAACCAGAGTCAAAGGTTGCGAGTGCGATTCCCATTCCACTGTCTGAACCTTGGAGCCAAACATTTGCACCAGCACAAGTTTGGCCTAAGTGCTGTGCCAGGAAATCCAGCTCTTTATAATGGCAAACAACTCTTTTGCATTGGTGTGTATTACATGGCCGTATACTTAATGTATGTAAAGTGCTTTATCAGGAAACACATAATGATAATGACAAAAATGTTTCCTAAAATCAATTGAACTCTTAAACTCTTAAAGTACGCATGACAGGTTAGACTACTCTTTTTACTAAAACAGTTACCTAAACATACATTATGCTAAAAAAAATCTTGCCTATTTTATTTTTTTTTTCCTTTCTTTTTTGGACATGGGCAGCGGATATGGCATATGCAAAGGTAATTCAATAACTGTTACCTAGCAACCAGAATGTTAACAAGGGCCAAAACGTCCTATCTAAATTGTCTAACACTACAGGGACTCAAGCTGTTACTTAACCTCCATATGTCCCTCAGACTCATTTCTAAAACTCCCATAAAACGCTGCTTTGGATCATTTCAAGTTTAAAACAGCATCAAAGAACAGACGTTATAGCACCCTGAAAATACAAAAATGCCTTTCCTGCTTTCAGTACGTTTAAGTGTTTAGTTTTAAGGTCCTAAAGCTTATACCATGCACATTTCTGGTGGAGGGTCTGATGGTTTTCATTAAATATTACTGCTTTGCCAAAAAAAAAAAAAAAAAAAAAAAAAAAAAAAAAACGTTAAACTGTCAATTTTGCAGTTGTTCAGTTTTTATTGTGTGGATGAACAGAGTTGTGTAGATGAGGGCACCACTTTGTGACATCAGCAGGTGGAACAGAGTGTTTTGAGCTCTTTAAATCTAGCAGTCTGTATATATTGTAGTATATTGTACTCATTGTACTTGTAGTCGTGGTCTTACCCAGGCCGTCCTGAGTTAATGCACATATAGAGGGCTGTTCTGTGCTTGTCTCCTTGTATGGCTCTGTCTGCTAGCCTGTTCTCTCTCTCTCTCTTTCTCTCCTCCTTCTCCTCCCCTCTCTCTCTACCTCCCTCCTCTGCTCTCTTTTCTTCCTCACCTCCTCCCTTCTTTTCTCTCCCCTCTCTCTCATTCTTCACATTCTACGTTCTCTCTCCTCTCCCCCTCTCTTTCCATCTCCACCCACCCCAGTCTCTCTCACCCATCCTCCCTCTCCTCTTTACTTCTCTCATTTTTGTCTTTGCCAAGCGTTGTCCCTCTTTAACACTTTCCCATTCTCCCCCTCTCTTCCTCGCTTTCATTTTCCCCTATCTCCCACTCTTTTACTCTTTTCGCTCTTCCCCTACCCTCTCTCTTTTCTCCCACCCTTTTCTACCTCTCCTCTCTTTCATCTCTTTCTCTCCCTCTCACCCTCTCCTCTTTTTTCTCCTGCCTCCCGTTTGACCCACCTTCTCTCTCTTTTACTCTCTTATCCACACGCTCTCTTTCCTCATTCCTTTCCCCCTCTCCTTTCTTTCTTTCACTCTCTGCCCCTCTCCCTTCCCTTCATCCCCCTCTCCTCTCTCTTCTCACATGAACAACCCGGTGACATACTTACATAATGTTACTCCAGTCTAAAAGTGGAGTTGTGCCAGCCTTGAATCAATAACTCTATTAACACAGAGCTCATGGAGTGTGGGTGGCATGTGTCCCAGAGCAGAACACCACAGACATGTAAAGGCGCTGTCCGCTGGGGTTCACACCGATACCGTTTAGTTTTGGATTCTGAATATTCATGAAAACTGAAAAGGCATGTTAGATCTAAAGTACCCCACACAATATGTCACTGCAAAATGTTACATCTAAAGTAAGACAATAAGTTAATAATAGTAGTAGTTGTAGTAGTATTTATGAGGGATGCAACAAATCTCACTTTCACAATATTCATTTCACGATACGATATTTAGGAGATGCTAACAGAACTGAAGAAATGCTGTATTTTGTCTTTAAAAGCCTTGACAAGGTGCTATATTACTGTCATAGCCCAAAGAATTAAGATTAAAAAAAAAAGTTTTAATAGAAATTTCTTCATACAAATGGAGCAAAGGATCATGGTCTATGTAGTTTCCTCCTTGCATATAAGCAAAGGAGTTTATAATTTGATGCCGTCACCATTTTGCCGTCAACTCCTGTAGTACAGCTGGGATACCCTACTGTAACCCTGACCTGATTCTTAATTGTGCATTTATTCATCAGTTCTGTTTCGTTGAAAGTCATTGTAGCCAAAATGAGAATATAAAATAAGAAAATTACATATGTGGTCTTTATATAGCTGTGCAAGCTATATGTTGTAGTTACCAGAAACGTGCATATTTTGCCAGACAAGAAACAGGAAGTGATCTGCCGGCTCACATCTAGCCATTTTTCAGATGCGTCTATGCAGTTTAATCTGATGACATTAGAATATTTACCTGTGAACTTTGACCTCCGTAAAAACGCAGTATAGAGCTTTTGAAAACATTACATGATACATAAGCGATATTATTGTTCTAGGAATGGGAGGCTGTATTTTCTGCCTGAGTTACAGCAGTGGTGTCAGAGGGTCATTTAGTCATAAAAAGCCTTTTGGGACAATCACACTTTAAACCTGGTCATTTATATCATCGTGCACATGGGAGCACGGATATCGCAGTAACAGGAGCATTCAGGGGCTGTGGAACCCACATATAATTGTGGTGTGAGCCGGGTTACTGAGTTCATTAATCAATCTGGGATGGCTCTTTCTCAAAGCGATCTGCACCTACGAGGATGGTCAAACAAATACTCTAATCTGATTGGTCGAAACCGAATCAAACTTTTGTTAAATTCACTGGAGAGAAACACTTTAAGGTTAGCGGCTACGGGAAGATGGGCTAACATGAAGACAGACACTTAACGACCAAAAATATGAGTTCATTTCCAAAAAAAACCTACGTATGAGTACATTGCACCTTACCTACTCACTGTTGCTTTAACTACAGCATAGTGATTGCATACTCCAAGCCTTCAAATCATCCCTGACTCCCCCTCCCTGCCTCTTCTTACGAAGCGTTGGATATGGCGTGATACTTTCTCTCCTCTTTCACCTCTGGCTCTGCTCTTTGGGCTAATCGAGGTTTGAACTGTAGCTGACCCGGAGCCCGTTTGGGAATAAGGATGAAATACAGAGAATGGGGGAAGTCAGCCACGTCAGCACAATGTAATATGCACAGAAAACCATGTGCTACTCTGGTTAATTTGCTAATGTGTAACATTATGAAGTGGTTGGTTATCCTTTTTAGCATCTGGTTTGAGAAACATTGTTGGCAAGATGGTAAGTAGTGCATTGTATTCTAGTTTACAATCAGATCAAATGGTGCATTGTTAGTATAGTTTAGGTTGTGAGTTCAATCTCCAGCCAGCTTAGTTGATATAATAATAAAATATAATAATACTTGTTGTAAATAGAAGGCTTGTTTATGACAGTTGCAAAAGAAGAAGTCAAAACAAAATTGTCAGCAGTGTTCTCCTACGGTAGCCCTGAGGGGAAACGCTGATATTCAAACTATATTAAATATTTATAACTCATGACTTCACTATGCAAATTAGTTTAGAAATGGCTATACCTCAGAATATTATCTTGTATAATTGTCTCATCGGGTCCTCTCAGTGTTAACAGGAACGAGAAGTAATCACTGAAAGCTGCACTGGGTAACTTTTCTGCTAGTCTCCATGGTGATGGCATTGCTTTTCCCTGGAATTTTTAAAACTTGTTAAATAGATTTCAGGTGTTTGTGTGGCTGAAAAAAAAAAAACTATGGAAAAGCATGCATTCTTACTGTGAGCTGCTTGTATCCTGGGAGATAAGTTAAATGCCCTTCTGTGGAACATTTTAGCCCACAGCAATAACATCTCCATGAAGACTTTTTTTAAAGTATAAGGCAGGGGTGTCTAAACTTTTCTCATTAAGGGCCATAAATAAAAACACAGACAAAGCTGAGGGCCGACTGTGGGCCATAGACTGGTCACCAGTACAGTGAATACTTCAAATCTGCTTTATTATTACAAGTTAGACTGAACCACTAGACCTTTATTCATGCTACATCCTCAGTGGGACACATTAAATATTTGATATGGGCTTATTAAATTACATTTTCAGAAATGTACAGTAAAAAGAACTGTTTAAGGTAATATGGGCCAATTCACCTGGAAGCTTGAGGGCCAAGAATATTTGGTGTGAGAGCCGCATTTGGCCCCCGGGCCACAGTTTGGACATGCCTGGTATTAGGTTTATATTATGTTATGGCTAGAGAGCAACACATGGTGATTCAGAGTCTTGGATTTTTTATTGAATTTGTGGCATCATTGTTGGCCTGTCTGCAGCTGTTCTGTTCAAATCTATTGTGTCCCTCGATCAAAACATGAGACCGGAGAAGCTTTGTTCATGGTGATTTTGCACTTTTTCATAAATTAGTTCCCAGTATACGTGTTCGGTACACAGTAAACTAGTTATTCCAAAAGTCTTTAAATATACTTTAGCAAGCCATTTCAAATCATTGTAGCAGTTCTGCCTCACTGCAAGTCAAATCACTTTTTCATTTCTGCAAGATGGAGTTTTTAGCTTTTATTTGGTTAATCAGCCTATAATTACGCCTATAACTGTAAAATGTGTACATTGACAAGTTACAAGTCAGATCTGTGAAGAGGTGACTCTGTGCACAGTATGAATGCATGTTTTTCAAGGTATTTTGGAGCAATACCCAAGTGAAACAAATGAAAGATGGATATGTTTAAAGCCATATTGTGCAACATTTCAGGCAAAGCAATAACATCTCCCTAGAAATACGCAAATGGCAATCCCTCTTGTAGAAAAGTAACATAATGCAGCTTTAATTGCGTTGACCTTTTATTTGCCCTTGTGTACATGTGTGTAGCATGTGCCATTGTGCATGTTCAGCCTGAGGATACTTCTATTGATTGACAGCTTTGAGAAAATGAAGGATATACAAACGAGGGATGAAGGAGGACAGAACAGAGGGCAAGAAATCAATCAGATGCCCTCAGATTTTATACGTAATGACAAGTGACTAAGGAGACAAGGAAGCGAGGAGACAAGGAAGAGAGGCGATGAGGAAGCGAGGCAATGAGGAAGCGAGGAGATAAGGAAGCAAGGACACAAGGAAGCAAGATGTAGGACTAGGTCTGCAAGATTAGTCTAAATTGCAATTCGAATGGATGCAGTTAGCATTTTTTTAAGTAGCATAATTTCCTCCACTCCCTGTCTTAATCTGTACAGATCTAAACTACAGGGTTTGTGTTTTTTATGTCCTAAAATGTGATTCTTGTGTTAGTTTGTGGGTCCAGAAGAATTGACAAAGACTGAAATATGAACTGATTTAAAAATGTGAGCTTTGAACACAATCTTATTATTAAAACATAAACTTCAGATCTAATCACAATGCTTGTCAGAAAAATCGCAATTGGATATTTATTTTTTTCCCAAATGGTTGAGCCCTATGTAGGACACGAGGGTGGTTTGAAACAAGGTGAAATGTGAGCGCTCAAAATGACTGGGTGATGAGGAGAGGACGAGAGGACGGAGGGAAGGAGCTAGGACGCAAAGCAAGGTCCTAAGGTGAAGGAGACAAGGATGCTTTTAAGAAATGAGTCATGGATAAGTGCGATTCGACGTTTGCTGCATGTTAATGCTAATTCATACAAGAGGAGCTGGAGGGAAGTTAAAGAGAGATTTTTAAAGATTATAGGATATGGTTTAGGTGTAAATGACTTCAGATGCAATGGACAGTGTTCTACTGCTCATACTACTTACAAATTACTACTATGAATACTAATACTGGAACTGATAATAGTGCTTCTATTGCTGCCACTACAACACTATCATTTGGAAATGGGCTGATGTCTTTTTGGGTAATTAAAACAAGAGACAGTTGCTACTACTACTACTGCATCTAATACTACTACTACCACTACCACTACTATCACTACTACCACTATCACGACTACCACTACTACTACCACTACTGCTACTAGCACTACTATTACTACCACTACTACTACTACTACTACTACTACTACTACTACTACTACTACTACTACTATTACTACATCTACTACTGCTGCACCAATACTACTACTACTACTACTACTACTGCTACTGCTAACTACTACTACTACTACTACTACTACTGCTACTGCTACTACTACTACGACTACTACTACTACTACCACTACTGCTACTAGCACTACTATTACTACCGACTACTACTACTACTACTATTACTACATCTACTACTACCACTAACACTACTACCACTACTACTACCACTACTACTACTACTACTACTACTACTACTGCATCTAATACTACTACTACTACTACTACTACTACTACTGCTACTGCTACTGCTACTACTACTACTACTACTACTACTATTACTACATCTACTACCACCAACACTACTACCACTACTACTACTACCACTACTACTACTATTACTACCACTACTAACACTACTACCACAACTATTACTTGTACTACTACTACTACTATTACTGCTACTACTACTACTACCTCTACTATGTGAACTACTACTACTACTACTACTTAAGCTAAAACAACTACTCTATATTTCAGCTAAATGCTACTGAAGCCATTGCATTTACACTATTAGGAACATGTAGGTCAGACAATATCCACGTTTGAGTTTGTATTTGGAACACCTGGCTCAAAGAGAGAGAGTATTTATTGGCTACTACTACTACTACGCTCCTCCTCCTTCTCTCCTTCTCTCCTCCCTCCTTCCTCCACTTGTCTCTTTCTCTCCTTCCCTCTCTCCATCATTTCTGCTCTGATCCCTTCGTTCCTATACTCCCCCACGAGCATCCATCTATAATCCCTTACCCGCTGACCCATTCTCGCTCCCGATTGGTCGATTTTCATCACGTGACCTGTGCATTTACATTAACCATGAATGATATTCCCACATGATATTAATGCTATGACCCAAATCCACTCCTCCTAACTAATATTAAGATGGATACTATAGAGCAGTGATTCCTAAACTGTGGTATGTGACCCTCTTCAGGTGGTACTTGGTCAGCTCCTCAGTTTGTGTGGTTTCCTAATTTAGTATTAATTGTATTCACTTTTTTGTCCTCCTTTGGATACAGTGAAAATGATGTAGTCTACTACTAGACCTGGTTTAGCCTTAGATTAGACCTGGAATAGTCCTGTTGTAGACCCGGTTTAGATCTGGTGTTACTTGGAAAGCCAAATCTTTTCTTTGGTGGTTCTCGGTGTGAAAAGTTTGAAAGCCCCTGTTATAGAGAGAGATATGGAGGTGCACTTTTGTGGTATAATGTAATATTTTCTACTTTCTTTTATATTCCCATGTGGTGTTATATCTGTGTTATCCCTCTGTCGTCCAGGTAGGTTCCATAGTGCTCCGTGGGTATATATTAGTCTGTCTGGTCTCATACGTGTTCTGGTGCAGCTCAAAATCACTCTAAAACTATTCAGGAAAGGTTCATTTCTTTTAGTAACGATACAGTATCTAGTTTCTCTCTTTTAGTATCGATTACTATCTGATTTTAATTCATTTTGACAAGCCTACTATATTGTGCAGCTCTATTGTACAACATATTTTAAAATAATCTCCATCTTTGTGTTACTTTAGCCTAGACATGTGACACCTGATGTTAATCTGTTTTATTGCTTGACGCCCTAAAACCACAGGGTTGGGGGGAAAAGTGCCTCGTCATGCCGAAGAATCAAAATACCTGTAACTCTATAACTGTAGTAACAACGGAAACAGTTAGGGGAACTGGTCTGCCCTGTCTATGAGGGAAACTGTGCCATCTGTGCTCAATATATACTCAAGGAAAATATGATTATAACGCTAATATAATCCTATAAATATAATATAAACTGAAATCAAAGTAATACTGTTATGGTACTGTTACTTCACACATTTAAAGCTGAGGTACCTGACATTTTTTTTTGGAAATGAGTAAATTGTGTTTCCCCCTTTGAGTTTATTGTAAAAGCAGCACTTTATGAATTAAACTTATTAGGCTATGCAGATGTTAAATTTAAACTTGTACTTTATCCTATTCCATAAGCATCACATTCAAAATTTATACTACACCTCCACCACTGCTATCACTTCTACTTTGACAGAGCTAAAACACTGTAGGCGTTAACTACTACTGATTCTGCTATTATTACAACTGCTGCTACTACTGCTGCTGCATCTAAAATTACTACAATTGCTGCTATTACTGCTACTACTACTACCAGCTTTTAATATTACTACTATTTCATTGGATTTTGTAAAGTAATTATTTCCTTTCCTCATATCCAATACTGTATTTTTTTCCTTACTACTACTACTACCATACTACTATTACTGGTATTTCCAGCTTGCACAGTGCATTTACAGTACATGACCATGTGCTGTCTTTATTCACACAATACTAGTGCACAGTTCCAAAACGTGCCGGTATTTCCTGTATCTCCGCCTCTCTTTCATTCTCAAAAACGCCTCCTCCTGCTCTTCTTCTCTTTAACGTGTTATTTTGTGGTACTTCCTGTCACGTACGCAGACTTCCTGTCCTCATGTTGTGGTCTGCAGAGAGACGTGGCCCTGCGTAAACTCTATGAGAACCAGACACATGTGGTGCTATGGGTTAACCACGTGGAGACGAGGCACATGCTAAACCCTGTAGCACTCTCTAGAGTTAAAAGACATGAATGAAAGAATACACTGTGATTTCAGATTTTGGATTGAAGGTTGAAGAAATATTATGTTGGTACACATCCATTTTCAAATGACTTCATAAGAGCTTTTTTTTTACTGTTGCTTGTGTTTGTCCATGAAGGCACTCTGTCTGATTTTTACTGTTTTATACATTTTACATGGCTAAAAGCAGCCCAAACCTAATCCTCACTTTCCTAAAGCATACTTAGCATCTTAATTATTAATCACTGTGACGGGGGCATTTTTTGTTTTTACTTTATTACATGACACAAATTGGGTACAGCCCCTTTAATTATGTATGGACAATATATTTGCAGTAATACTGGTATCTGTGTTACTGAAAAACATGCATTTGCAGTGTGCCCAAAAAATCGATAAATTGATTAATTGTGCTACTGGTTTAACAAAGAAATACGGTTATGTTTTTTAACACTAGAACACAATATTTTGCGCAACATACTGATTATCACATGTATTGTCGTATTGTTATTTTTGAATTAGCCCTGATTCCTACTGTGAGTGGATTCGCCTCTCCACAGATGTAACTCTTTGCGGCGTCACCTGCTTGTATCGATGTAGATAAATGTGTTTGATAAGTTTAGACAATCCTATCTCCATGAAGACGATCAGGCATCACACACAAGAAAAGTTCCACGGTTGAGCTTTAATTGCCTGTACTGACCTCTCCTCTTGTCTTTTGTCTCTCGCAGTATGGGGAGGAGGAGGTGTGTTCGGACCGCCTCGACTCGGACTTCCCTGACATAGACCTGTCTCAGCTGGACCCCAGTGACTTCGACAGTGTGAACTGTCTGAGCGAGCTCCAGTGGTGCAGTGACCAGGAAGCCCACGCCTCCCCCGCCTCCATACACTGCAGCTCAGCAGACCAGCTCTTCCAGGTACGACACAACACAAAACACCAAACGCTGCAATATAAAGAACACTGTGCTTTAACATCAGTGGGTGTCCTCAGGTGGTACCTAGATGTCACTGCCTGGAGCGGGAGCACTCATTGGAAAGTTTGGCTTAGATTCAGGTTACACTGGTTTGTCAAAACACAGATCCTGGTGTCAATTTCACATCTTCAGATCTTCATTACAGAAAACATCATTAGTTTAAAAGTGAATCTAATATGTCTGTCAAGTTGCTCCAAAAACACCTCTTCACTATAGACGTGTGGATGTGATGATGACTTCACTCCTCGGCGCCGAAACTCAGTCCATCAGTCTGTCTCTCAGTCACTCACAAGGGGGTATTCTGGGTTATTATTCACTTTTGTATGCTTTGCAGGGCATGTGGCCACTACGTTTTACTATAGCTATTAAAAAGGCTGCGCATTGAAACACAACGTCATTATCAACTACGCTTTTGATTCAGTCTGAAAAGTTTCTGAAAGTAGACCTACTAAACTGATGACAATATAGGATGAGCACCTGAGCAACAATGCTTTTCAACAAATTAATTAGCCGTAATCAACTGGGAGTTTCCATCTTTTCCTCCGCGTCCTCGCTCTCTCCCTCGCTCTTACCTGCATAACAGAGGAGCAGAGGAGACAAGGAGGAAGGCAGAAACAGGTAACTCAGCTCCCAAGAGAGATCATGGACAGAGGGGACAGTGGTGACTGCAGACACCTTTTCTACTTGTTAAGCTGTACAATGTTAGACTACAATCTGACTCGTATTCACAGAGAAACAAGTTCAATGAGGAATTCAATTTTAACAAGCCTAAATGCAAAGATATACATGTATCGCTGAGATATGACGGTGGTCAGCCTCTCGGGACACCCTCCCAACACCGCCATGTAGGATATCGATCATCATTTCTCACCCCCAAAACTGCGGGTAACTGACGGGACGCACGGGTCTAACGACAACTCGCGCTTCCCCAGTCCATAGCCCTTGTTTTACATTAAAAAAATAAAAATGTGCCATGAGAAGTGACCAATTTAGAAAAAGTGCATTGCCAGAAAAAAAGATTGCGCACCAGGGATATTGAAGATACATTACAGCATAATCTACATCCCAAAATAAAGTTTAAACCTTAAATAAACCTAATACCCTCACTGTGTTCTTCCAAAAAATGTGCTCTCATTAGTGATGGATTAATCTTTGGTGTTCAAAAATTCAGCTGCAGTCTCAGCTTTCAGTGTTGACGTCTCCACTCTTCACCTGATTCATGTGCTGAAAGATCCATCTGTCATACTCACAGGGGGATGAAAGGACCCCCGTGTGGGACAAAATACAATCTGTACCACTTTATTATAACAACACTTTAATTGAACTTAATAGAGCACAAACTAAAACTTAAAACTATTTGTGAATGACCCCAAGGGAAAAGAACCCAATGCTTTTATACAGACCAACTCAAAAATGGCATCGTCTGATCACCCTAGTGTCTACATTTCACAAATTCAGAAATGTACAAAATCCAGATTGCAACTTTTGGTGTAAAATTTGGAAATCACTCCTATAATCGACTAATATTTTTCGGAATTGCAAGCTTCGTATATGTAAGATGAACCCAAGTTGCTCTACCACCTTTGCCATCTCTAGTTCAGGGAATACCGTATAACTGTTTCTGCTTTCATCGATTACCTTTACGTCCTGCAGCCTGGTGTTTTTATGGAGCTAAACCTGAGAGCAGAAGAAACCAAACAACAAGATAAAGTAGCAGTTAGCGCCAGTGCTAGCCCATGTAATGCTACTCCTGTCTGTGGGAGCTGATCAATAGAAGTTGTTTTCAGATTATAAAACGTTCCTGATTAGGGCTTCATGATATTGGAAAAAAACAACTTAAAGATGCATTATGGAACATTTCATCGTGGTGGTAGTTGACCTGTCACCTGCTTGTGCTTTGACACGTTCCACAGTATAACTTTAAATATATTTTTCCCGTGTTTATTCAAATACAGGTGTTTTTAGTGATCGGAAATGCCTTGAAAATCAGACTGTGCTTACTGTGAACGGGGTCGCCTTCTCCACAGATCTGACCTGTAAATTGGCCTGGGGGTGTCACCGGTCGTCGCCATGGAGATAGATAAAGTTATGAGGTTGTTAAGTGATTATTTCACTTCCGGGTCCAACCAGAAACTTCACAACTGGTTTCTAGCTTTGTTTTTGTTCCTTATTAATCAAACGTGAGACAATTACCTTCCAAAAGCATGTTTAACCTCTAACTGCATCAAATAATGTAGGAATAATCTAGCATAATCAAGAAGGAGATTGTAAACATGTCATTCAGCACCAGAAAAGTTACACAGGGGTCGCAATGTTTTAATAGGATTACGCTGTGGCAGAGTGGTTAGCATCACTACCCCAGCTCATGTGCTTTAGTCTACACCTGAAGTATAGTATCTGGTTTATTGTAAATGTCTCTACTAATTCGATATGACATTTCTGTTGAGTAGTTAACTTTCAAAACCTATTTAATTGCATTCATATATAAACATTATACATCACCAGGCCCCATTCACTGAAGCATCCCTATGATATACTATAGCCCCTCTGATTTCACATTGATCTTACGGAGAGGGGAGCAGACAGCACGTCGGCTCCGCTCCGTGGACTTAAACAGAGACGAGCCGTTTCGCCGTTTGTCAATATTACTCCTGTTTACAGCTGTATGCGCCGTCCAGATACATGTACTTTCATTGATTGATTTGGAAAAGACCCAAGAATGGAGACTTACATGTCCCATCGTGCCAGGTTTAGTTTTGTCGATAGACCTAATTATTAATATGTGACGTTTTATGGCATTTAAACAGTAAATCTGACCCTTCATCTACATTTTATAGACTGAAGGAAATGAGTTCATGCGAAATGACCTGTAATTTAAGTTAAGAAAAGTCTTTAAATTTAGTTTGGAATAGGGTTACAGCGTTAACCTCTGACCTTTAAAACCAGGATTAGTTCTACTGGTAATGGTCAGGTCTTGATGGACGACTAGCAGATGTGAATTTGTAAAATTTGTTTGCTGATTTATTAGTTTACTGGTCCAAAGATATTTCCAAAAATAAATAAATAGATAAAAATAACATAATTTCTTGCATTAGCTATTACTAGTGTCACTACAACTACTACTTAAAACTCACATAAGCTGTTAAATTATCCGGTACTGGACTAAAAATAAGGAAAACTATGAATAAAAGTTAAAAAGAAATAAGTGTCTTGCCCAGTTACACAAAAGCAGTCTGGGAATCTAACATTTCAACCCTGAGCTACACCCACCACATATGCAGGTCGGATCTATAAACGTGATTCATATTTTAACATTTTTTTCAGCGGATGGCTCTTAAACACACTTGACACAAATCCCTCTTAACCTTGTTTGACCTGGCGCTGAAAACCACATGAAGTGATTTCTCGACTCATTCTAATCTCAAAGCGGAAACATAAAATCCCAGTATTTTTACAGTATTTTTGGATCTATATTAATGTCATGGAAAATCCTGTCGTCTGCAGAGTTAGAGTGAGTGAATCTGAGCCAAATGTGTCTTGCCCCTGTACAGATATATGTATGAGCAGGTCTTAAGGTCAAAATTAGTCCGCTGTTTGCTGTCTGTATCTAATTCTAAAGCTTTTTTTATTGTCCGATAATCAGTACGTGCTATGTTAGCATGCTAGTTGTTAGCTTTATACAGTGACGGCAAAACTCTGATGTCTGGAAGTTGTAAAACGCGCCCAGAATGCGTTGGAAAAGTGAGGAATAACTTTGGACCTCTGCAAACCATTTTCTCCCACATTTTTAAGACTTTAAAAATCCGGTACGACGCCTAATAATAATAATTTCTCAAACCCCAAAACGCATTTGTCTACCCCATTTCCCCCGCTTTATCAAAACTTCCCATATTTCAGAAACAACTTCCATTTTTGTATCTTGATGATGCCACTTTGAACTTTGATCTGACTCTGTCTCAGTTTTGACTTAATGGGCTGTCAGCATTGTCTGGCCTGTATGATAAATCTGTGCTTTTAGTGTCTCCTCTCACCTCTTACGATTTCACGCGTTTAAAAGTAGTCAGCAGAAGTGAACGGTTGTTTGTCGAAAGTAGCCGAGCGCCATCCATCCCGAGCGCTGTGTTTACTCCGGTGGCAGCCATCTTGCTCAGGGCAGAGTCTGTGGGGAGGAGATAGGGAAAAGAGCCTAAGGAGAGTCACCAAACACATTCATCTGTCTATAAGGTTTATCTCTGGAGTCCATCACAGCTGACAAACTATTATTTAAAGACTTCAAACTCCATTGACTTAAACAGCAACTTGAACCAATATACACATGTGCTGCTTAGGTAAATCTGTTTTGCTTTAGTTAAATGTGCACTAAGTAACTTTTCTGGTGAAGGGTCTGCGTTTTTTTGTCTCCATGGAGATCGCTTATCGTTATCGCTCCGCCTGGATTGCTGCACAGTATGGCACTACGCTTTTATATCTCTGCAGGAATAAGCAGGTTACGCCGCTAGATGTGTTTACAGATCAGATCTGTGGAGAGGAGAGATTGCTCACTTTAAGAATGCACATACACACATGATTAAAGGCTAGATAGATGAGTTCAGTGTGGAGCATTCTAGACAAAGCCATAACATCTTCATGGAGTCAAGCTTACTTTTTCATATTCTTGGTTTAGTTGTGCTTAAAATCGTCAACCTAAATAGCGAAAACTAATTCAGAAAAATGATGATGCATAGTTTTCATAGCTCTGTGTCTTCAGGGGGTGTTGGCACAGATCGACAGCCTTATCTTTATCAGTCTGCCCCAGGACAGTCTTTATTGCACAAATTTCAAACAAATGAAAAGAGCTGAAACATGGCTTAAAACACCAATAAAAAGTTGAATATTTAGAATTTCTGTCAACACAAATATGGAAGAGTGCCGTTTATTTCAGTGTATTATTTCTGTATCAGTTTATCATCACTGTTGGTCTCTTTCTTTTCTTAACCCTTCCGTTTTTGTGCAGATCGAGGAGGAGAATGCCGCGCTCCTTGCCGCCCTCACAGATTCCCTGGATGGGATGGTGGATGCAGATGGGATTGTGGACGCAGAGGTAGGGGGTCTCTCCGTGTTCCCCGCTCTGGAGGAGGAGCCAGATTCGGACCAGGACAGTCTGCCCCTGAGCCAGGACTTCAACCAGACTCTGGACTCAGAAGACCCCTCCCTGGTAAGACAAGTTTTTATTGGTGGTGGTATTTAGCTTATTGTGGGGGACTAAAATCTGTGCATACGTTGGAGCAAAAGTCTGGTTCACAAAACTAGGGATGCAAGATAAATCGAATGTCTAAAGTATGTAACAGTTGACGTGATCTGATCTGTTTTGTTCATTCGTATTAGTATTTTAGCATTAAAACCCCCAAACAGCTCACCTAAACAATTTTTTTAGAAAGCCAGTACATTGAACTGTTATCCCTGATACTGAACGCTCCTGGATAAGAGCAGACTGTGAACTAGAGTGCCCTGTTTTCCTAGACTTGAAGGTAGACTTTGAACCAAGCGCGACGTAAAAGTGCAGGACATCAAGGTTAGCCACATAGACGGCGCGATGCGTTCGTGTGTCGCGGGGAATCTGAGCGAGGGCCGCCGTTTCATGGTCGTATTAAAGCGCAGCGCTTGGTTTTTGAGCAGAGAAACATTTTAGGATCAGAGAAAAGAAGAGGATCAAGTTTACCGCACCGGATCAAATGGTATTGGCTTTATTATGTCCCAGGGCAAAAACTGACAATTTCCCTGATTTTAAATAAAAGGTCAAATTAAAACCGCAGCTGCTTGTGTTTAATTAAAAAGAATATAAAGTTTATCAGAGTCGGGGAAAGTATTGAGAGCATTAAAGCTGTTATGCATAAATAAAATAAAAAAGTAAAAAAAACAAGAGGAGCTTGTGCCACAGCTTGCCTCCACGAAGATATTACTGTCTTACAAAGAAGATTCCACAGTATAGCATTAAACTTCTCTAGCTTCATTGAGATCTATGGAGAGGTAGGTCTTCTCACAGTAAAAACACAGTAGTTGAATGCATGTAACATAGATAAATTTAATGTCATACTGTGGAACAATTACAGCAATAACATCTCCATGGAGACAAGCAGGTGGCGGACCCTTTACCAAAAATGTTGCATAGTGCCTCTTTAGCTAATTTTCTATGCATTTCCAGGATTTTAAACACATGGAAGGTATAAATTAGTTCAAAAATCTCAAGTAGAACACTCAAGTATTTGCTGCATCCAGTTACTGACAATGTGGGCTCAATGATTTGGGAAAAAATATCAAATTGTGATTTTTTTCTGACATTGGGATTAGATTTGTGATTTATGTTTTTATAATGAGATTCTGTTCAAGTTCACATTTTAAACACATCCAGGAGAACTGGCAAAAATACTAAAACATGAACTGACAAACTAACACAAGAGTCACGTTTCAGAACATGTTTGTGCAGATCTAAACTGCAGGGTGAGCTGTTTTTTATGCAGAGTAAGACGGGAGAAGTTGTTGTTTGTGGGGAAAATGATGAAAATGGCAGGCTTTATGATTCGCTAATTGCGTCCATTCAAATTGTGGATTAATCTTTCAGCTTTCCTGACAATGCCATACAGGTTTGTCATTGTATTAGTTTAAATGACTTAAAAGTTTGGAAGTGTATTTGTACTCAGCCCTGTGTGTCCTTAAACCACGTGCAGAGGGGAGAGAGCTGGGCTTGTTTTGAAGAAGGGGGCCCCTCTTTCACACTCATCTGTTGGATACCTCTCTCTCTCCCTCTACTCCCTCCATCTTTTACCCCGAATCGCTTTTCTCAGAACGGACTTTGTTTTGCCCTCTCTCTCTCTCCCCTCCTCCCCTGCACCTGATTTAAAGGCCCCCGGAAATGAAGGGATAGCGGAGGGATAGTATGAAAGAAATGGGTGTAAAAAAACAGAGGATGTAGGATAATAAACTGTGATTTTGATTTAGTCTTGGAAATAGGAGAGATACTACTTTATTTTAGTGCAATAGACTGTTCTGTCAGTTAGAAAATGTTAGTAATTAGCAGTTGTGGGTGATTGAACCAATTAACAAGCTATCATTTTAAAGCAATGTAACATATATTGACAGGAAGTTGGCATTTGTGACGTTAAGAAAAGCCAAAAATGAAATAATCCATTCCTAAATATGTTATATGTTTTGATTTATTTAAACTGTATCACATTTTCATCTAAAAAAAATGTTAAATTTGCACTATGTCTCCATGGAGATTTTACAGCTTTGACTGGAATGTTTCACAGTATGGCATTAAACTTATCTAATTCCATGGAGAAACGCAGATGATGCTACCGGGTCAAGTTAGAGGTCAGATCTGTGGAAAGGCAAGCTCACGCACAGTAAGAAAGCTCGTTTTTCAAGATCCAAAACACCTAGTTGAATAATTGCAGCTTTAAAATAGGGAATGACATAATTCACCTAAATAAGTTGTTGCGAAACATCATTTTAGATTGTGATTCTTGAAATTTTCATATTGACAAACCTGTTTCTAGGCCAGCGCTCTCTCCAGTTGCCAAATGCTGAAGTAGGCACTGACTAGCCCAGCTTTGGCACATGTCTCAGTACAATGCATTGTAAATGAGACCCGGGAGCAGAGCAGAGCAGAGCCAGTCGACAGCCTCCTTTTTCAGCTGAATTTAAGTCAAATTAGCGAAGCACGTTGGATTCATCTTGACAAGTGCAATACGGCCGTAATCAGAAGTCGTTTACTGCACACAAAGAGGGCTTCCTGCTTCACTTAGGCTCTGAGCGGTTGAGAGGCAGAGGAGAGGGGAAACTGGGACAAACTCAGTCATACAGTAAATCTGCATTTTGGAAATCAAGGTTCAACTATTTTGGGTCAAACATTCTTGTACATTTGTTTAGTGTTTAGCAGTGTAGCATTTAGTATAATTAAAATTAAAGGAGCTGTACCAGATTTTTTTCCCCCATGTATTTGAGAGAAATATGTCTTGGCCCAGTACAGATATATTGTGTAATCAGCTCCTGAGGTAAAGATAAGACCACTGTGTTCTGTCTGCATCTATTTATTGTCTGATATTCAGGAAGTGCTCTGCCAGCATGCAATTGTTGATAACAGTAAACTCCATTTATAAACTCATTGTGGTGAATAATTCAGACATTCAGAATTCAAAAGCTAAATGAGGAATAACTTTGCACCACTGCAAACTTAACTGCTTAAAATGAACAAGTTGTGTTTTTCACATTTTTAACCAGGTAAATATCTGGTACTGTGCCTTTAAACGGTATTGGGTGCTATGGAGCTGATGCCATTCACCAAGAATTTATAGTTTAAAAATACTGATGAGAAACTTCCACCAGCACTGGACTAAGACAAAATCCACATGTGAAACAGGACTAAAATGATCCTAAACTCTCTCAAAATCATGACTGAACCATATTACCAGGTCTAAACCAGGGTTACTTTTCAACTTTAATGTCAAGCCATTCAAATTCCAACATGCACGTTTTCTGGTTTCTGTCACATGCTTGCGCCATGTTTGAAAATGTTATTGTGCTGCATGTTCTACAATATGGGATAAATGTATATATCCTCTATTAATTCAAATAGTAGGCAGAGTAAGTGTATTTATATAGCAAGTCAAGTAATTCAAAGGGCTTTACAGAATAACAAATTATAGTCATATTTATTGTCAAAATATACTTGGTTTAGTGGAGTTACCTACTCAATGGAAATAGATAGGATTTATACTTTTTTTCCCCTTTTTTTTTGTCTTACATTCCAGAAAAAGCAATATCTCCATGGAGAAAAAAGGTTGTGCCCCATCCATTTTAAAACTTGCAGATTGCAGCTTAAAGCGTAAATGCAATTGTGCTGTATTTCGTTTTTTATTTGACATTATACACACAAGATGTACAACAAAATTACAACGATCAGATGGAAGGTTAGAGTGAGCCGCTAAAAATAGGAGCACATTCAAACTCCACACTGAAAAGCCCCATCCAGGACTCCCTGAACCCCCATGTTTTGAGGCTATAGAGCTGTTAAGTATGATGTCACTTCTGGGTCTAAGAATTGTAACAAAAAAAACTAGAACAGCGGTACCCGGAAGTGGCATCGCACTTAACAACTCTGTAGATCTAACCACCACTTCTAAAACTATTACTTTGCATACCATCACTGCTCGCAGGTCGACGCAGGTCAAAGCCAGTATCTGTAGTAGTCTTTAGATTATTGTCATGCAGGTTGTGTGTCAAGTCGTTTGTTTAGTTCATAACAGTGCCATCAGCAGACCTCCGTACTGTCAGGAGGCCACATCACTGTTTAGTGCCAAAACACACCGGCTCTCACATGACCGCTTCGCCTTGAATGCCCTTGGAGCCTGGTAACTTATCTCTCTGTCAAAATAACATTCAGCAGAGGACGTTTAATCAGTGACAAATGTTTTAAGTTTGTGTCTCCATCTAGTGGGAACCAGGTTGGTCAGGAGCTGGTTTGAAGAGCGGAGTTTAGACCAATTCAGCCAACTAATAATGTCAGAAAACCATTCAAGAAATATATAGGTGTACCATGGGTTTCAGAAGGATGAGAAAGTGACTGTTGCCGTGGCGATTAACAACTAAAACTATATCTTCTGAATGGGTAAAAGTTCTTAAAGTGTTGAAGCTTAAAACCTCCTCTTAAAACCAGTACAGTTAACTTTGGTATTGCAGTAATAGTACTTCAATAACTTTTCTGGTGGGCTTTTATCTGGTCAGCCACCTGCTTGTCTCCATGGTGATGTTACTGCTTTGCCTGGCATGCACAAATGTTCCACAGTGGCAAGAATAGCTCAGTTTGAGTGCGTTTGAGTCAAAGACTGGCAGTTCGAGGTCAGCGGTCACCTGTGGGGTCAGTGGATCTGGTGGTGCGATTCCAGCTCCCACACATAAATGCATTGTTGTGTCCTTGAGCAAGACACTTAACGCACCTTATCCCGAGTGTCTGGTGTATGGATGTGTGTGTGAGTGGCTGAGAGGTTCCTTGATGTAAAGTGCTTTGAGTGCTTTGAAGATGGAAAAGCGCTATAATCGTAAATTTTTTCGTTCAACAGCTGAGAGATATATCAAAATCAACTCAAAACTGCAGTAATTTCATCAAACTAACATGCTCACTGCTACGCTTTACAACAATGGTCTGAAATGCATCGTTTTCTTGTATTACTAAAGCATATCTCTGTTTATCTCCTTATTAATAGTAATCCTCCTGGTTATGGTTAAAATATGAACAAAATGTGACTATTTAAACTAAACCACAGATGTAACTGGAATTGCAGTGTCACAAAATCACTGCACACTTTCCAACTTTTTTGTAATATTACAAACTTTAAACATGTATTTGTAATCAGAGTTGGCTCCTACGAACCCAGCCTAGTTTAGTTATAACTCCCACCTTCTCCACATCACATGACATCAACAGAAATATATTTACACCAACAACACCCTCATTTAGCCCGTCTGCTCTTTCAGCTTACTACTGTGTTTTGCAAATCAGATCTGTTTTCTTTTGCTAAAATGAACCGTGCACGCTTCCCTTTTTTAGCCTGTTTCATTTGTCCTTCCTCCTCTGTAGATTATGTGATTCAAAGCAGAGACGTGAGTTATTTTTAGCCCCCGGAGAGGTCTGCGTCTCATTGGGTTGAGTGTAGCCTGGTTTAAAATAGCAGTTTGACATTGGCATTTTCTGAAACAGTGGAGGTAATGACATTAGCCCAGTGTATCTGCAGAGGCCAGCTGTGGATCATGTGACTTCTCAGCTGTCACTCAGGAGTTTTATGGATAAGAGATAGGAGGGCCATCTGCTGGTGAAGAGAGGGATGACAGGTCAGGTGACGGTGAACTTTGACACAGTTTGTCAACAAATCGTGTCAAAGGTGAGATGTAAGCTGGGTTTTTGATAGAGGAATGGGTAACAAATTAGAATGCAAAACGCCGGACTTTGACGCTAATTTTGTTAGCTAACTAGCTTCTCTGGTAATGCAATAGGCTTTCGCACCATCCATGGGTTTCAACATGACGCTAAAACATAGCACAGTTACCACAGTGGTTAACAATTTTAAACGAAATACTGCTTTTTTATTTATTTAGTTAGTTTTGCTTTTTTAACGATAAGTTTCTTTGTGTGCAGACCTCTTGTTGGCCATGTTTGTAGTTTTCTGAAAAGTCTAAGCTCCATTGTGATATATTCTGTATTGTGCATTTTGTGTGTATTTTCACATTCAATCAACGTTTTTTTACTCAACTTGTGTCATAAATTGTCTCGGTAAATTGAATGAGTCCAAAGCGTGAGTTCCACATTCTTTTGATCGTATCTGTTAATTATTTTTCACTGCCAATTATCTCTGCTCTAAAAAGCCTTCACGTCACTACTACTGTGTACATTCCTGCTCATTCACATAAAACTCACACTCTTTCCTCTCCCTCTCTCTGTCTCTCCCCCCCTCTTTCTCTTTCGTAACTGCCCTGCCTCTCACCTCCTCTCCCATCCCTTTTCTATCTCCCTCTCTCTTTCTCTCTCCTGCCAACTCCCTTTCAGTCCTATATTATCTCTGCCCGCTCTCTCTCCTCCTTTCTCTCTCTCTCTCTCTCTGGCCACTTCTTTGTTTCTCTCCTTATCCCTCTTTCTCCCTCTTTCTCTACTCCCCTCACTCCCTCCACCACCTCCCACTCTCTCTCTCTTCACTCCCCTTCTCCCCCTATCTCCCTCCTCTTTTGCTTTCTCTTTCCTTCTCTCACTCTTTCTGCCCACCCCCTCTCCCTCTGGTTCTCCCCTCTATCTGTCATACTCTTTCCACCCCCTCCCCTCACCACCTCTTTCCTCTCTCTCCCGCTCTCTCCCTCCCCTCCACTCTCACATCCCCCCCACTCTCTTTCCCTCTTTCTCTTTCCCTCTCACCCTTCTCTCACTCTTTCTACCCACCTCCTCTCTCCCTCTTATTCCCCCCATCACTCTTCTATCTCTTATACTCTGTCTGTCCCCTCACCTCTCTTCCTCTCACCCTTCTCTCTCTCCCTCCTTCTCTTTCCTTCCACTCTCTATCACCCCCACTCTCTCTTCCCCTCTCACGCTTCTCTCACTCTTTCTGCCCACCTCCTCGCTCTGATTTCCCCCCCAACACTCCTCTATCTCTCATACTCTCTCTGCCCCCGTCACCTCTCTTCCTCTCACCCTTCTCTCTCTCCCTCCTTCTCTTTCCCTCCACTCTCTGTCACCCCCCGCTCTCTCTTCCCCTCTTTCTCTTTCCCTCTCACCCTTCTCTCACTCTTTCTGCCCACCTCCTTGCTCTGATTTCCTCCCCCATCACTCCTCTATCTCTCATACTCTCTCTCTGCCCGTCACCTCTCTCTTCCTCTCCCCCCCTCTCTCTCTCTCCCTCCTTCTCTCCCTTCCCTCTCCACTCTCTCTCTTACCCCCCACCTCTCCCTTAACACCCCTCATTCATCTCTTTCCCTCTCCCTCTTTCTGCCCACCTCCTCGCTCTGATTTCCCCATCACTCCTCTATCCCTCATACTCTGCTCCCTCACCTCTCTTCCTCTCACCCCTCTGTCTCTCTCTCCCTCCCTTCTCTCTCTCCTCCTCTCTTCCCCTCCTCTCTCTTACTCTCTCTCTCTGATGAATGGTGCCCAGTGTAACACAGAGGCTTCATTCATGCCCAGTTCATGGCGGTGGCTTTAGTCCAGCCTTCAGTTCGGTCCAGTTTTCAGTCTTTTAAAAGGCGCGTATGTTTAAACAGATAGACTCCAGAGTGTCTCCTCTTCAGTGGGAGCATCTTTAAACCCTCTCTGCCAACTTGGCCCTTTCACAAAGCACAAATACAACCATTGGCCTGGATACGATACAGTGGTAGAACCTGGCAGGGCCCAAGTCTTCTCAATGCAACCCATTAACCTATAAATGAAGTTTACATTAGAAGTAAGTGGTGTTAATGTGGCTTGTGACATTGGTTCAAACCCTTATACATTTATATAATCCAGTTAATGTAGCAACCCCAAATTAGAAAAAAAAATTAAACACATATATAATTGAAGAATTTAGGCTTTTGTGTCTTAATCTCACTGTATTTGAAGCAGTGGAGTGTAGAAGCATTGGGTAAGTCCAATAAGAACTATATGTCTATGTCTATAGTTTTTTTTGTGAATTTGGACATGGTTTTATCAGTCAGACCATGTTACCTTTTATTGTTTTGAAAATTCTATACTTTTATAACTTTCATTTCTGACTACCCCCTCCCTTTACTCTCCATGCTAAGTCCCTCCCCCTTCTGAGCGCTACCACAACACAAATCAGCTTGCGTTTGCTAATGAATATACTGCACTACTTACATCAGGTTTGTGAAGTTCTAGTGTATTGTTTTGTATCCTGCTTTTGTATATTTATGGAAAAATTGCAGTGTGGGAGCGTGGGTGACGAATCATATTGCTAACCGTAAGGAGGGTTCGAATAGGCTCCAGGGAGATCGCTAGATTACTCAAACATGCATGGATGACATCTAAAACCTCTTCAGGCATGTTTCTGGTGAGGGAACAACATTTATAACACGGTAGAAAGCTCCAAAAAGTCGATCTCACGTAATATCCCTTCTTTCATGAATTGCGTTTTTCAGTGTTTTATTTGTTCACTCTGCTTCAACCTCTATAACTGCTGTATCTAAACCCATTCTCCTTTGCACACCACACTGTCAGAGGTTTAAAGATGTATGACTGTTCTGCAGGAGTTTACTCTGGTCCTCGTTCACGTTTCTGTTTAAAATCAATAGAGCCGCGTGATGGAGACATGAAACTGCCTGTAGAGACCCCAGTGAATCACACAGGAGCAGCTTTAGAAAACGAACCACTGCTGCTACTACTACTGCTCCTCTCCTCCCTGTCCAAACATGCAGTCCATCTATTTTATTTATTTGCCAGTAGAGTTGGCCTTGTACATCATTTTTTTATTCCTTTTGGCACCATTCAATATATTGTAAAAGCAGAAATGTGCGTAGAAAAATGGGACTGTTGTGTAGAGGAAAAAATAGAGTAGAATATAAAAAATGTATAATACTGCGAATGTTGTTTGGAATATGTAAACTTTGTATATTGAGTATATTCTGGTCTGGATTAGTACTGCGGATTTATCTTCAAATACTTTTCCCCGCCCACTCTCCTATTGACAGGTGGATTTAACCAATTACAGTGAAGTGTACATGGATCGTAACAAAAATGGAAATTATGATTTATTGTCTTTTGGAAAATCATGATATGAGTTTTTTGCTTAAACACTCAGCCTTAAGCCAATTCTTAAAGGTGCATTGTGTAACTTTCTGGAAGGAGGGTCCACCACCTCCGCTTCTATGGCAATGTAATGCTTGTCTGTCTGGAATGTTTCACAACTTGGAATTAAAGTTATCAATCTCCATGGATACAAGCAAGGCAAAGTCAAAGTCCCAGTATGACACTTTTTTGCCAAAAAGACAGAAATTAAAGTGTGTTTTTCATTATGGATGTTTTTATTGCACTGAAAACCATAGACAAACATTTGTCCTTACTCTGAGGGGCCTTACATCTCCACAAACCTAACTCTTATTTGGCCTGAAGTAGTGCCTCCTGTTTGTTTCCATGGAAATGTTGTTCCTTTGGGGATAATGTTCCAAAGTATGGCATAAAACTCATATCTACAAGATGAATGTTCTGAACTATGGTTTTAACTTTCTATTTCCATGGAATCATGCAGTTGATTTGTGATCTAAAGAAAGCTTCATACTGTACCTTTAAAGATGTACCATGCAACATTTGTGGTAAATATCCCTAGCTTGTTTCCATGGAGATGTTTTAGCAGTTATTTGCTCGGAATGGCTGAAAAATAAATGTAAATGTAAGATATATATGTTAAATGCCATACTGTGAAACATTCCAAAGCAATAACATCCCCTTGGAGACCAGCAGAGGCGCACCCCAACCAGAAAAGTTACATAGTTCATTTTTAGCGTGACTTGCGTGTGGCATTCAGTCGTTTGGCAATTTGGTCTTTTCTTCTCCTGTAAATGCTGTTATTGTGGCATTTTTCATCGTGCGTCATTCTCTACAATCGCCTCCCATTTGCTTGATTTCACTATGGTAACAGGGCAACCCAAAATGCTCCAGGATGCGTTTCGTTTCCCTGACTGTAAACTACGACAGATGCCCCGGAGGACCCTATCCCATTCCGATCACATCTGTACTTCCTCCCATCTTCTCCTGTGCAGCTTAGCAAAGGGATTTTCTTTCTAAGCTGATTTGTGCGATCAGATAGGGCCAGTCATGATGCCAGTGCTCTACTCAATGGTGAATAGATGAGTATAAAATATGAGGGGTTTTGCAGAGAAGGGGGAGCGCTAGTGTTAATATGCATTTGAAAGGTAATACTCAGAGCAGAGACAGGCGAAGGATTCAGGCTTTTGTGTCTTAATCTCACTGTATTTGAAGCAGTGGAGTGTAGAAGCATCGGGTAAATGAAGTAAGAACAAGGAAATTCAATGTGTTTTGCCAAAGATTGTATGTGAAAATTGCATAAAAAATGTGTGTGGGTGAATTTGAATGCTCCGGTAAAGAAGATGCATTAGTAAGAATAACCCATAGAGCACCAAGTCTGAGCAGAAATGAAGGAACCACTCACCCATTCACATACACACATTCATACACCAGTGTACACAGACAGTGGGGGCAAGGTAGGTTAAGTGTCTTGCCCAAAGACACAATGGCAGTATTCATCTGTGGGAGCTGGAATTGCTCCGCCAACCTGTGGGTCAATTTTGCATTTATCAAATACAAATTGCTTTTCAACCGTAAGTACAAACTGAACAGTCGACAGGACACGGAAAAGAACAGCAAACACACAAAAGCAAATGCAACACACCAGCACATTCACTATACAACACACTCGCTATACACACGACACACTCGCTATATACACACGACACACTCACTATACACACGACACACTCACTATACACACAACACACTATACACACAACACACTCACTATACACACAGCACACTCACTATACACACACAACACGCTATACACACACACACACTCACTATACACACACAATACACTATACACATGACACACTCACTATACACACTCACTATACACACTCACTATACACACAACACACTCACTATACTATACACACAACACACTCACTATATACACACAACACACTCACTATACACACACGGCACACTATACACACAACACACTCACTATACACACACAACACACTATACACACAACACACTCACTATACACACACGACACACTATACACACAACACACTCACTATACACACACGACACACTATACACACAACACACTCACTATACACACACAACACACACTATACACACAACACACTCACTATACACACGACACACTCACTATACACCCTCACAAGACACACAACACACTCACTATACACACAACACACTATACACAGCACACTCACTATATACACACAACACACTCACTATACATACAACACAGTATACACACAGCACACTCACTAGACACACAATACACTCACAATACACACAACACACTCAGTAGACACACAATTATAGCACAGTTCATTTGAAGTTAGAAGTTAAAATATAAAAATGTCCTTTAGTTCCACATTGTGACATATTTGACCCTGAAACAGCCACAGTTTCAAAGCGTTTGAAAAAGCTGCTGCGTTGCGAGGCGTCCTGTATGAGCAGCAGCGTGTTCCACATCTGACCTGCTCCAGAAGCAAACAAGAGTCATCCAAAGGCACTTTTCCTAAACGGCACAGAGCGGGGCACCTCTACAACCTGCTCTTGTTGTCCGCTTTGAATTTCTTTTTCAGAAACTCTTTTTAGAAGAGGTGGAGAACAAAGTGCATGTGAAAAAATACAGTAGACATTCAGTTGCAGCTTTGTACTGGTTGTAAAATGGTACTTACCTGCAGCGGTGACGGTGTTTTAGCGTTAAATAGAAACAGTAGAACGCCGGTTTTAAATAGGAGCTGCGAACGTCTCTTGTAGCTGTCAGCTTTAGCCGTATGATAAATGTACATTAGCTCAACCCCTGGGCGTGCACACTGAGTTATTCTCTTGTCCAAACATCCATCTGAGACTTAACACGGCGTAGACTGCATTTTAACAACAACAACAACGCGATGCCCATAATGTTAAACACTGACATGTCTGTGGGCTTCCCAAACTGTGGTGCAGGCACTTCAACAAACTTTGATCCAGAATTACTTAGGCACAGTAACTTGCACATTATAACAAAGAATAAAACTGTAAAATAATTTGTAACTTTTCTGGTGAGGGGAGGGTCCACCACCTGCTCGTCTCCACTGAGATGTTATTGCTGCCTGGGTTATTCCACAGTATGGCATTGAACTTGTATATCTCGCATGGATCCAATTACAGACTTTTCTTCCAGCATAAAATACATTAAAAGACCTGCATTCTTTCTGTGTGCAGACCGGCTTCTCCACTCTACTGAGGGATTACACACACATCTCGTTACGTACAGTTTGTAAAAGTTATTAGACTGCAAATGGCACAACAAATGGCAAATGCATTCAAAAGTCCTGATTATTGCATTATATATGGATCCCAGGCTGTAATATAGGTCACAGTGTTTCTCATAAAGTCTTTTTTCTCGTCTTCAGCTGAAGAAACTCCTGCTGACTCCTCCCAACGTGCCCACGGGGATCGACACAAACAAAGATGGCATCCACAGTCATCGCTATAGCAACAGGAGCCAGCGACTGGTCAAGCCTCTGGTCAAGGTACAAGTACATCACGATTAAATAATGTGTTTAAATGACAGATGCTTAAACTGGACTCGATTGGACGCCATCTTGGATTTTCAGATACCATTGGTCTTTATGACAAGGACAGATTTCACTTAGACTTTCTGGTTGCCATTTGTTGATGGTTTGATGTCAAGATTATGGCTGGAAACGTTTATTTACTTGTTTATTTGTTTGATTGTTTATTTTTTTTCTACTTTTTGAGCCCTGATTAAGTAAAGTGGTGATAATACTAATGAATTAACCAAGTGTTCTGGGAATCTTTGAGCCAGGATAAACACTCAAACTCAAAATCGGCGTGAAATTTTCAGAAAATGTAAAGTTATTTGTCAACAATTTAAGACAATTTGACTTTTTTACACTGATTTTGTAATTTATTATTGATTCAACTTATAAATGTTAGAAATTCACCTCAAATTTAAATTAAAAACTACTAACATTCACTTAAGACACTAAAAAATGCTTTAAAGGGCCCATATTACAGCATTTTCTGATCCATGTTATAATATTTACTCCTCAAAAACATACTTAGAGTTGTGTTTTGTTTCATTCACACATTTAACACACAAACCCTGCATATAGGCTGAGTTCTTCTCTAAAACAGAAAGCACTCTGTTCCACCTTGTGATGTCATGTGGTAATACAGGAAGTGCTCCACTGTTTTTAAACTCCACACACCTTCATTTGAATCATTTGGGTAATTTTAGCCCTGGAATTGCCAATCTCTACTGAACTAAAGGTACAAATTAGATTGAAAAGTACTACTTCATGACATCACAAGGTGGAATAAAGCATTTTGAGCTTTGGAGGTGTAGACTGACTAATAATAAAGGATTACTTAAACATGTGTGAATGAAACAAAACACAACTCTGGGTATGTATTTGATGAGGTACCAACATTATAACATGGCTTAAAGCTCTCAAGAGTTAATTAATATAGGACCTTTAACAGATAAGCTATCAGTTAAAATAAGGCCAGACAAAACTGACTCTGCTCTTTTGATATTACAGATTGAGTATTTCTAGTTAAAGGTCAGTGAATACTCCCCTGAATAGAGAGTAAAAAGATTTATAGCTAACCTTAGACCTGTTATTAGATTTTTACATAGATTTGGGAGTAATCTTGTATAAAAGCCACACATTTATTAACAGTACAAGTGAGTTACGATATTGTTGATAATGCACTACTGGTTGAATGGTTGAAAAAAAGCTTTTTGTGTTAAAGTTTCTGGAAATGTTCACTATATTTTACAACAGATGCAATAAGGAATTTTAGAATACACTTGAATGAAAAGCACCTAACATTGAGCTAAGACGTTACAAAGCGTTAGAAAAACTGTATTTCTAGTTAAAATTCCGTGAATACTTCCCTGAGCGGATGCTACAGAATGAAATGGTTTGTAGCTAACCTCAGACGTGTTTCTTGATTCTTGGGCTCCTGTGTCTTTGTCTGACTCGATCAAACCGAATTGGATTTCTTACTTCCTTCCACAGTTGGGGAGTGGAGGGAGTAATTCACTGCTGCAGGTTTGATCACAGACAGACTTTTATCAACACAAAGACAAATAGTTTTTCTTATCCAAGTTTTACTAAGTTAATATGTTATGTTAAATAACGAAACTGGGATATTAACCAGTGCAATTCTATAAAAGAAAATCAACACAAATCCTCAAAGTTACTGTATGTTTTAAAGTTGCACTATGCAGCTTTTTTAGTGGAGAGTCCATCTTTTTGACCAAGAATACTCCAGAGTTTCCCCATTACAAAACTAATCTTTTCAAGTGGGTAATACCACCAGGCCAAGTTATAGGTCAGATCTATGGAGACGTGACACCGCTCAGTGTTCTCCACAGACAAACAGAATTCTAGGGAAAAATATAATAAATAATAATAAAAAGATATATCCATGGAGACAAAAATGTGGCAGACCCTTACCAGAAAAGTTATACAGTGCACCTGCTACTAAAACACAGTGGAGCAGGTCAGAAAATAGTGCAATACGGGCCCTTTAACTTTCTATTTCCACAGAATAATGAAAAAATAAATCCTATCCACTACTACATAAAAGTGATGGCATAGACTCGCATAATAGCCAAGTATATTCTGCATAAGGTTAATAGAAACTCCAAAAACTGCTCCTGGAAATGGCTTGTGTAGTCATTTTTCTTGGCTAAATTAGCTTCCATTTTGCATGTGAGTTTGTTTTTCCACCTGGGCCCTGTGCTCGGGCGCACCAGACAGTCGCTGTATTCCCTGTTGGCTCTGATGATATCTGAGCAGGTGCGGAGAGTCTAACAGCACCCAGGTGTGTAATAAGACAATGCTACGCTGATAACTTAATTTAAAAGACCTCCCCCAATAAGAGCAGAGGCAGTAGATTTGAATAACTGAGTGATAGAAAGGGGAGGAGGGACAACACGTGTAGGCCTGTCACAATATTACTGAAGTAAATATAGACTATAAATGATAATATTTAAACCAAACCATAAAGCACAATTATCCCTCAATAAGTTTTCTAAATGTACACTATTGCAAAAAATATTTTTAAAAAATGCAGCACTTAAGTAATTTCATATCTAGAAGTCAATAATCCAACCTAGTAGTACTGAAAAATAACCAAAAATGTCCAATTAGTACAAAAAAAGTCCCCATGATAAATATTGACCCCTAAAAATGATTGTTCCATCAGAATTTAAGGTACAGAGGAGGGAAAAGTTTGTGTCTGCATATGTTATCTATATTAGTATGTTATCCATAGCCCAAATATTGGAAGAGACTATAATGAAAGTGGCAGTGTTACCCAGTAGTATCGCACAATTTTGGAGAAAAAAAAAAAACGAAAATCTAGTCTGAAATATTGCAATTGTGATTAGATTTGTAATGTCTGGTTTAAAATCAGGATTCAGTTCAGCGATCACATTTTAAACATGTTTGAGAATCATTTGTGAGCAGGTAGAAATGTGAACTCACACTACAGAAAGGACATTCTACTCCGTTACATATTTGCAGTCACTGACACGTGCTAATTGTAATTGTGTCAACCGTTATTTCTTACTGTTTTGCACCATAAAACACAAAAGTTGTCATTAGGTTTGAGCCAGTCTCCATGTCGTGCCTCTGACCTCTTTGAATCTGGCTCAGCGTCACTTCAGCAGCAGCAGATGGTGAGGGTTATGGGCTGACAGGGCTGTGCTGTACTTTGTCCATGTGAGTAATACAAAATAAATAAATCTTTTGGGTCACAGCTGTAGAGTGAATCACCAACTCCAAACCTGCTGTTCGCCTCCATGTCACTATCTGTAATCCAATGGAGTTTTGGCCCAGTGCCGCACAATATATCGCAATTAAATAGAAATCGCAATTTGAGTTGGTGCAGTTATCAAATCACAAAGGCTTTATTAGATATTAGAACGCCCTCTATTCTGCCTTGATAGAAAAAATCTTGCACCTGTAGTTTAGACGTCTACAAATATGTTTTAAAATGCAGGGGATTCATGAAGTGTTGTCACAGCACTAAAACTGTGATTCTAAGGAGTAGACTTGATACCACGATGACGATGATAAAAAAAAAAAAAAAAAAAACACTTTTTATTTAGAAAAGCAAAAGACGAAATTTAAATCTGCAATCTGACCAGAACGTTGTAGGAGTGCACAACGTCTTTACTCCTACAACGACTGGTCCAGTTGACAGATTTAAATTTCGTCTTTTGCTATGGATCAGACCTGGACGACTGGGGGATTACATAGAATACAATTACATAGAATGTGATTTTCAACATTAAATCATAGTACGTTCTTATATATTCCGATGTGGCCTTGTATCTGTGTAATCCTCAGTGGTCCAGGTGGGTTTCATAGTGGTCCATGGGTGTGTACTAGTCTATGTGTCTTATATTTGTTCTGATACAGCTCAAGATCATTCTAAAGCTTTTCAGGAAAGGTTCATTTCTTTCCTGTGAATGTGACTTTTTTTAGTATTGATAGCTACTCAAATGACTGTGCCAGTTTTAGTATCGATTAGTATCTGATTTTCGATACTTCTGACAACCCTAGATTCTTGTATTAGTTTATCAGTTCATATTTCAGTCTTCTCTCAAATGTTAATGCTCCTGGAGTTGTTTAGATCGTGGACTCTGAACAGAACCCTACTTTTTAAACATTATTATTATTATTCACAATTAAATATTCTTTCCCAAATTGGTGCTGTCCTATTTTGGTCTGTCTGTTTTAGATATGTGAGCATCTTATTGCAAAGTAATGAGAAATGTTGAGCGATGCTGTTGGGGAAAATCAATTAGACAAAAACAATCAAACATAATGGGTTACAGTCATGAGTGAGAGACTTCATCATGAGCACTGTTTTCAAGTTTTCTTTTCCCCTAAAAGGTGTAACTTTTCTACACAGTCATAATAAGAATTCATTTTTAAAGAAGACATATTGTGCTTGTTAAATGACAATATTGATCTAAAACGACTTAATAAAAGAAACAAGTCCGCTGACTTCCACCTTAGAAAACTGTGGTGCGCAGTGGGAGCTGACGTCGCCGTAAATGTCATCACAATAAAGAGCCGTGCAGCACCGGCACCTCCTATGGATAACTGCAGATCATGCTAGCGAGTAATGGATTTTTTTCTCATTTATATCAAAATGACTGTGCGATGCCGCTGGATCCAATGTGGATCATTGAATAAGAAAATAAAATTGCAGAACGAAGTAAGTACCAAGCAGTGGGCGTAAACAGGAGCTGATAGGAGCAGTTACGTCTTGGATACAGGGGAATAACGATTACTCAAACAATTACAACCTCGAGAAGATAAATGAGAAGGGAAACAACTATAACTATGGCTAAAAGCTCTGAAAAGTCAATTTTTGCATAATAAGTCACAAAAATACCTGCAGCTGAAAAAAGCTATAACATCTCCATGGAGACAAGCATACCAGAAAACACCTTTGACGAGAATGTACTGTAAATACAATAGCTTAGAATGCACATATATGCAGAAAGAAATGTGCTAAACTAAACAAATGGATAGTGTTGAATGCAGCGAGCAATACTGTCACTATATTTACACCGTTTGCCTATGTTGGCTCTTTTGTTATGGGTTGGTTTGGCACATTTGGTATAATCATTGTCACCTTCAGCAGGTTCAGTATCTCGACAGAATTGCTGGATTTACAGTTATGTATTATTCAGTGTGCCAGAAATGAGGTGATTTCAGTGTGATCCCATAATATTTGGTGCAAAATGCAAACCCAAAACTAAAGCTGCACTATGCAACCTTTCTCAGTAAACTTATCTATTTAGTATTTATTTTCTCACTGGTGTTTTCGCTCTAAAATTACCTTGAAAACCATGCATGCTTACTGTGAGCGGGGTCGCCTCGCCACAAATTTGACCTGTAATTCGATCTGGTGGAGTCTGTTGCTTTTCTCCATGGAGATAGATATGTTTAACGCCATAACTGTGGGATATAAAATGGTCAATGGCAAATGGTCAAATGTTTTGTATATATGATATATGTAACGCTGATTCACTGTTTTTGAAATATCCAAAATATAAATTCACAAACTTTATCCTTATTCGTTAAGGATTGGCTCCACAAACTTATCATATTAATCTCATGGCTTTAAGTCCTTGCAACTGACAACAATCACATGGATTTGACTTCTTCTCCAGCTCAATTTTAAACTATTCTACAATGTTGTGACATCACATGAACACAACCAGATTTAATGTTTATGCCGCATGAAAAGATGATTTATGAGATATTAAAATATGTCAATGTATTTGCCTTCTCTTCCCCTGTCCAGATCGACCTCCCTCTGGAGCGCAAACCCCGAGCAGTCCGCCCCTCCAGCCGCCTCTGCACCGAGCTCCACCGCCACCTCACCACGTCCGGTCACCGCGGCAACCAGGACACTGTTGCGGCCGTATCCGAGGACGACGAAGAGGAGGAAGAGGAGGAGGAGAGCGAGTCCGAGGAGGAAGAGGAAGATGATTCTTCTAGCAGCGAAATTGAAGCAGCTAGCGTACAGCTGCAAGTCGAACCCGCAAAACCGCAGTTCAGCTCGGAAAAAGAGCTCCAGTCAGTTGTGGATCTCATCACTTACATGCACACGTATTGCCTGCCCTCGCGCAAGCAACATGGAGGGTGGGAGCGCCGAGATAGAGACGCTCAAAAGAACCGATCTCGCACCCAATCCTCCACCCAAACGAACTCTCACACGCGGGTGGTGCTTGTGGCTACGCCCGCGACTAGCCTGTCGGTGGGGCATGCTAGTGGGACTGCTAATGCTAATGCAAACCCCAAGAGGATTCCGTTTGCACGGCGAAGGGAGGTCAAAGCCAATTCACTTTTGCGAGAGCTCTTGCAGCAAACTAGCTCCTACGACGTGAGCAAGCCTTACAGACTGCACAGCCCGCCCTATGTCCAATCTTCCAGCCCGAACAGGGGGGGAAACGCTACTCCTACCCAGGCTAAGTCAACCCCGAGCTCCAGTTCAACTACCACCCCCAAAGTTGACTGTTCCTCCCCAGAAAGGAGTAGCTCTTCCACAGATATTTCACAGGACGCCATTGCAGAGGACAGTGGATCCTTTTCGGTGCGAAGGTCTAGACGTTTGGCTTCTTTTCCCAGTCGTTTCGCTAAAAGACATCGTCTGACCCGGCCAGTTACGGTGGAGAAGAGGGAGGACAAAAATGAGGGCAAGTTGGCGGCTAAGCTAACGCAAGCTCCAGAGAGTTCAACTGGAGAGACGGTGCTAACGGCGATGGACAGCAGCACCACGGCAACGGAACAGACCCAGCCTTGCTGCCACAATGGTACGAAAACACATACATAGGGTTCACTTTTCAAGGGTCAAAATTACTGCTAACACAACTACACCTCGGTTTGGATACTGGCCTATTCTGTGTTTAAAACACACATTCTATACAGGTCACATTATGGTCCTATGATAATGATAATGACAATTTTGGAAAAATATGTCATTTCAACTCTGTCTGTACCCCCGAAGCCAAAAGTATACCTTAAAGTATACTGGTAGCCCTCTCCTACGTTACTCTCTAAACATTTCTAAGTTTACTGAATTATATCTATATACCTACCCTATGAATAATATTTTGATGTCATGTAATGTTGTAATGTAGATTTGAGTTTTATATAGACCCCTACGTATTTCTTACATGATGTGAATGTCCTAATTTTGTGATTCCAGAGAAGCGAGCTTGCCTTTGTCTGCCTCTGAACCCCAAGTCTACAGGGTGAGCTCTATATATATTACTTTGGTTATAATTATGGTTGATCAATTAACTTTTAGTCAACCAATATTTTTTATTTGTCAACAAATTATATTATTAGGATTTTAAAGAAGAATATATATATTATATAAGACTTTATATTTTATGACATTATTATGCCTTTTAACACACAAATATGGAATTTACTAGCACTTTTCTTGTCTTGTCAGTGCACTTTGGTTCAACTATATCCCTGGATTGTTCCATCATAGATAAAACTCTAGACTTTTCCTGCATTTTTTAAGCCTATAAACCATCACCAGACTCGTTCTATGGTCCAACTGTGTAACACATGGCTCTGTTAGCGTAGCATTCACAGAGGACAAGATCTTCGTTAGTTTACTTTGCTAAATTTCATTCATGTTTCTGCCAGCAGAGGGAGCTCAAACACCTAAATGCCTCATTCAAAATGCAGGTGATTAGTGTGCTTCACAAATGGAAGCCACAAGAATGCGTAATAATTTTTTTAATTTATTTTTTATTTTTTTTGGTCTTCATCTAGTTCTGTCAGAAATAGTACTAGGTAATATTACAGAAACTACTATTATTTTGTGTTGAAAATTGTGTTTTTAATCAGCATCCTGGTATAAAAATGGGTATCGAGCCAATTCCTTAATCTCAAAATTGACTTTGAAATTTTGGTGTTATGACAACACTACTGTTATTGCACATACACTTTTCACAATGGTGCACACAGTATATTGAATTTCCAGTATCCAAGTCTGCCCAGAATGTGTTCCCTGTAATGAATTGGAAACTGTTTCTTTCATATTTAGCAGTGTTTGCTCCAGACGTATTGTTGCTTTTCTAAATTAACCTCTCATTTAATTTCGCTTCCCAAAATGGCTCTCCTCCAAGTCGCGCTTCAATGTTTTTTCTTGTATAAAAACCTCACTGGCTTTTGTCCATCTCCAAATTCAATCTTCCTATGAAACATTTTATATTTATTTTTCTTTTAAATCTGAAGCCAATATACTTGCCCAGTCCTGGTTTCTGGTCGAGACTACTGCTGTTTATATTTTGGTCCTGATTTATAATATATTTATAATTGTATGTTACTATAAACACAGTTAACATTTTAGCTGTTTAGTCCTGATTTAGTCGTGGTTTAGTCCTGGTTTAGTCCTGGTTTAGTCCGGGTTTAGTCCGGGCTTAGATCAGGTTTGCTCCTGGTTTGATCCTGGTTTAGTCCTGGTTTAGTCCGGGTTTAGCTCTGGTTTAGCTCTGGTTTAGTCCTGGTTTGGTCCAGGTTTAGCTCTGGTTTGGTCCTGGTTTAGCTCTGGTTTGGCCCTGGTTTAGTCCTGGTATAGTCGTGAGAATGGAAGAGAGGACCGTGCGTGTGGTCGTTGTGATAAGACATGGAGAGTAATGGAGAAATGCCAGTTACATTTACATAGAGGGGCATAATTCAAATTCAGTCGACATCAGCTGAAAAATGTGCTTTATGATTTGGAAATACGCTGTGCACTGACTGCCTTTTATGGACGATATTAAATCGCTGGTAATGGGTTAAAAATAGATTTCTAGGACTAAATGTAGCTAAGCATGGGAAAAGATGGGGCAAAAGTATAGCATTAGTTTAAGGTGATGTGATGCTAGCACGAAGAAACAATAAACAAGGCTGGGAATCTGGAAGTATTTGTCCTGGTTTAGTCCTGGTGTAGTCCTGGTTTAATCCTTGGTTTAGCCCTGGTTTAGTCCTGGACTCCTGGTTTAGTCCCAGTTTAGTCCTAGACTTTTTTCTTATTTCTGGAACTCTGCTCCAAACCACAAGCTGATCACTGACCATTAGAAATGACTGAACCACACTTAAAATGTGATTAATTGGACAACTCCAATTATTCTTTTGTAACTGTTGCTATTGTTTTGATGCTAATTTAAGTTTCTCTTTGTCTCTTTCTTCAGAGAGTCGCAGTACAGCACCAAGCCTTTTGAGCCGGCCCTCAGTGTGGACCTGTGTGGAACAGCAGGTATAATTATATTACAAAGAAATTACATTGTTCAGTACAATTACACAAATCAAACATTTTTAAAACTCAGATTAAACTGAATTAAAGAGTTTTGTTTTTTTTCTGTAAAAAAGGGGGTTTTGACAATTTAAAAGATATAATATTATATCGTTTTGAATTGATAATTAGCATGGCAACACCCCAAATTTTTCATTACTCTGAAACCCATGGATAAGTTAACTGTAGATCAGTGTTTCTCAAACTGTGGTATGTAGGCTGCAGTTAGAGTATTTATTTTATTTAGAAGCAGTTTTATTTTATTTATTTTTTTCCTTCTTTGGGTTAATAATTATTGAGAATTACGTTATCTATAGTTTAGTCTCATTTTAGACCTGGTTTTAGCTGTAATATAGGCCTAATTATGTCCTGGTTTAGATCTGAGGGTAAAGGGAAAGCCAGATGTTATCATTGCAACAATCTAAGAGGCTGTACTTGATTTTTGTCTTCAAAAAAGAAAACATGAAAAACAGAACTAGTTAATTTTAAACAGTTTGCACTGGTCCAAAGTTATTCCTCATTTACCTTAGGCATTCAGAGCATCCTAATTATTCACCGCGATGAGTTTAGAAGCACTTTCATAAACCAGAGTTTTGCAGTCACAGTATGCTTACTATTGTGTCTAATCCGTCTTCTAGGCTTGACCCCTCCCACCACCCCTCCTCACAAATCAGTGGAGGACGAGCTCTTCAAACCGACGGACAGCAACAAAACCACGCCCGCAGGGACAGGAAGTGAGGGCGGCGGAGGGGGCGGGGACTCTATAAATCCAGCCTCCAACTCCAGCAACAACTCCCCCTCCACAGCTGTCCCAAAACCTTCATCCTGGCTGCGTGGCGCCCCCAACAGGAAGCTGCCTGAACAGACGGAGCTCTACGCACAGCTGAGGCGGATGGGCCAGGCCGGAGAGGACACGCAGAGGAGCTTTGGGGACCACGATTACTGCGCTCTGAGTCTGGGAGAGAGCCGGAAACGCAGCGCCGCCATTTTGGGAGCCATGCTACAGGCGCAGACGGGGAAAGAGGAGGCTATGAGCACGAATGAGTGTAAGTGATAATGTGAAGTATTTGTTGATTTGCTGTTTGGGGGTTATTTTTGTCTTTCTCCCACTATTTTCTATATGTTTTATTATTATAATTATACACGCTCAGCTGACTTCTTGCACCTTTTATCTTTTGTGTAGTTTTCCATTATACAAATACATCTTCTACAATGAAATACTGAGAAATATTTTATGACAAGCTATTTCGTCGACCAACTGGAATTGAATGTGACTGACAGGCTCTCTTCAATCAGTCTGTCCCAGGGCAGCTGTGGCTACAACATTAACTCCAACATCAATTGTGGAGAGAATGAATAATGCACTTTAGGCATCTTAAATAGTGTTGCATTAATTTAGTTCATTATTATAATTTTCCCCAGTTATTTACACTTTTATTCTGTATTAGTTTGACTTTTATTTAACCCACAAAACTAAATTAGTAGATTGATCGATGAATATAGCAACAGATGAATCAAATCAATTATTAATGAGTTGTGAATGTATATCAGTTGAAGCTGGAGCGGAGGCTATGGTGTCAATGTCCATTTTTTTATTTATAGTGACCTGAACGCATCTCTATTTCTAACAGCTGCAGATGAGGAGGCGTCAATGGAGACCAAGCCCCAGGAGGAGGGCATCAGCGTGGACTCTGAGCCCAGATCGGTGCCTCAGATTCGGGATGAGTGCGTGGATGTCTCCCACTCTCCTGCTCCAGAATGTCAGTCCTCCACTCCCCCAGCGTCTGAGGAGGAGACCGAGCAATCACAGTCCAGATCCCCATCTCCACCTCTGCACCTCTGCCCCGACTCTCCATCCAGCAAAACAGACTCAAGGTACGAATATAGTACAGTACTGCTCAGCCATGGTAAAGAGATACGCAACTTTAATGGTTGTAGTTCACAAATGGCAACGTCTCTAAGTATTTAAGTAAGATAATACTTTGGGGTCTTGTGTATAAAACATGCTAACCCTGAATATATAGTGCATAGGAGAGTTGCTGAATATATAGTACTATACGGGACAGAGAAGGGACAGTGAATATATGGTAAGGGAAGGGAGAGTGAATATATATTTTGAAATTTCGTAATAAAAGTTCTCTTCCTAACTACATACCTCACACATACCCACAGCTGACCCTGGTCTGTCTGTTTCTGGAGATATCTGTGACATTAAAAACACATGTTTCTATAAATTGCGTTGTAGCTCCGGAGGGTGCGCGGCTCATTACTCCGCCATGTGCCATAGCGTCTCACTGCAGCCATTATTCCTGTCTATAAAAAGACAACAGCCTCCACAGTTTCCACTTTAGCTCCTGTTTCTTTGACATTTCAACTGCTCCCTGCAAGAGTCATTCTTTATTGCATCATTGCCTCTCAGTAACGCTGTAGGTTTAAGCCAAATCAAATCAAAATCGCAGTTTGAATGGTCACAATTGGGAAATCACAAACAGCGATTTTTTTAAAAGGTGCACTATGTAACTTTTTGCGGGGAGGTTTCCGTCACCTGCTTGCCTCCATGAAGATGTTCATGCTTTGTCTTTAATATTCCACAGTATGGCATTAGACTTATCTTCTGTAATACAATTTCCTCTGTAAACAAGATATTCTGTCATTTATATAAAACTCTTTGAACCTGTAGTTTATAGTTGAAAAGGTTCACTGCGTAAGTTGCTTGTCTCCATGGAGATGTTCCACCATATGGCATTGTACTTGTTTAGGTCTGTGGAGATAAGCAAGTGACAAATCCAGGCCAGGTTACAGGTCGGATCTGTGAAGAGGCAAGCCCACTCACATTAAGATGCATCTACAGTATTTCAGGGCATTGAAGGAATGGACAATGTAAGCTTAATGACATACTGTGGAACATTCAAGTCAAAACAATAACGTCTTTATGGAGACAAGCATGTGGCAGAAACCCCCATCAGAAAGGTTACGTAGTGCCATTGACGTGCGGTGAGGTTCATGGCTGGTGAGGCACTGATGTTGTCACAATCAGATTTTCACAGCCGCTATAATGTGCTCAGCCCTTAAAGAGTTAAAACAGCAGCTTAGCTACAGCACAGTCAGTCCGCGGTGAGGCACTGCCTCACCTGTCATCACCTGACCGCACATCACTGCATAGTGCACCTTTAACAAACCGCTCTTGCATTAGTTTAGCTGTTAATATTTCTGTTTTTCTCAAAGTAGCAAATACAAAAAGGCTGCAATTTTTGAAGAGCCCTGATTTATTTTTGTCTGGATGTGTTTAAAATGTGAACTTTCAATAGAATCCTATCATTAAGACATTAATTGTAAATCTAATCACAGTCACAATGCTTGTCAAAAAAAATCTGAATTAGATATTTTTTCCAAATGGTTCAGCCCAGTTGTTTAAACATACATCATAAATCACAATGCCCGTCAGAAATCTCAATTATATATATTTTGTTAACTTTGTTCACTCCTATCTCACAGTCTCTTTCTCTCGTTTGTTTTAGTGAGAACTCTGAGATCTGTGTGGATGAAGCCGAGAGGAAGGAAGCCGCGTCTGATGAGGTAAACTGTGCCTTCAATCCCAAATGCACTGAGTGGGTTCAGATTAGGTTTATTTCTGTGCTGTCATTTGTACACTTCACTGCATCGCCCAAACTCTGCAAACTTCTGCTAAGCCCCCAGTTTGAGCTATAGCTGGTTACTGAAATTTGTTTGTTTTTTTTAATACATTTTGTTCCTTTGTGAATTTTGATTACAACATATATGTGCACATATTTCATTAGGTGGATTAGTATTACTTTGTTCCCTAGAAATAAGTTTACATTTTATACTTTGGTTATGACGACAATAGCTGTGCAGTTGTTTAGAGATACATCATACAAACATAACATAATATTCAAGGTTATGGAGCTCAACAGCTTCAGAAAGTGGTGCCATTATTCAGCCCCAAAGACATGATTGTTGTCAGTTGAAAAGACTTTAAACCATAAGATTGCAGGTTTGCGGAGCCAGTCTGAAACATATAATGATAAGGTTCAACATTTATGAAAGAAATATCCAAACTTATGATCCACAAACAGTAAATCTCTCACAGAATTATACGGACCCCTGCCCGCCACCTGAACCTGTACCTGTAACTATCAAATAAAATTATATTATATCCTATGTTACTAAGTTTTTTTTTTTTTTTTTCCATCTTGAAATGTTAAGGTTATTGAGCTTCTGTCTGCCATGTAGGTATAATCTATGACATGGATCATTATGTTATATTTGCACATTTTAAATCACTATATTAATCTAAAATGACATAATAAAAGAAACAAGTTCGCTGACTTCTGCTTTCGAAAAATGCGGTGCCCCAAACGTCATCACAACAAAGACCCATGAAGTTGTCAGCACCGCCAGTGTACAGCTGCACATCACACAGCAGTGAGATTATATTTCATTTCCCAAATGACTAAAATGACGTGATGCTACCGAATCATGCGCATATCACCGATTTAGAAAATGACTTAACGAACAAAGTTAATTTTGAGCAGTGGATGTATGCAGGTGGCGGTAAAAATGGAAGTTTATCATAAAAATAGTGTCTTGGAAATAAACGTTTAATTATTACTAAAACATGCATGAATCACTCCAAGTACAACTTTGGGTGAGTAAATGTTGAGGGGAAACTTCTATAACACAGTTAAAAGTTCAAGAAAGTCGACTAATAATAGGTCTGCTTTAATGTGCATATTTCATACAAAACTTCAATGCACCAATCATCCTTATTTATTTCTAAATGCTGTGATTCGCCATCTCTGTCCTCTGTCTGACTGTTGCCATGGTTTCTCTGTTGCCAGGACAACTGCCAGGTGTTCTACATCCACAACCTCCCGAGCAGCGTGACCCAAAACATGCTGCGCAAACGATTCCAGGTTTTCGGAAAGGCCGAAGACTGCAAAGTCATCATCTGCAACGAGTGAGTGTCCCCGCGTGAACCACAGCTAGAACATGCAACTCTATTTATGTCGCCTGGACGACAGGAACTTTCATGGGTCAGGAGTTTTAGGTTCGCTGTGAAAAAAGGAGGGAACAGCTGAGGGACAAAATGTGCAGCGAAGGGAAATCTAAACCATGTCCACTATTGTGTTGAAAAAAGATTCTTAAAACGATCGTGATTCTATATCTTAATGATTCTGGATCAATTCCAAATTCTCAAAAATCGATTTAAAATTACATTAATAACAGTGTTTCCGCCACGGTAAATGCCTCCTTAAAATTCAACTGACGTTCCCTCTGCAGAGTTCACACGTGATTCTCTTGGGAATAAGTCTGTGCGTTGTATTAAATAAAATAAAATTAAGACGTGTTGTGCCATAACTTCATTAAAAACAGTTGTAGTGTGGTTTAAGTCATCGTTTGCCTCTGGGCTCTCTCCTCCAGCACCAGAGCGAGGAGGAGGGGGGTGCCTCTGAGTACACACACACACACACACACACACACACACACACATATACACACACACACACATACATACATACACACACACACACACACAGCACACACAGAGGATGAGACTTAGGTGAGCACGCTGAGGCAGAGGAGAGATGAACGGGGTATCAGCACTACTTTGAATCACTTAAGCTCTGTGGTTCACTTTGCCGTGTTGCTGTTGTGTTGTTGTTGGTAGTGAAGGAAAGTTAATGTGCTAACTACAGCCACAACCTGTCGGAGTTAAAGGGCCAGGGCCAGATCGTAAATAAGGTTTATAATGTTTTAGGAAACATTTAGCATTTTTATCTTTGACAAATAGGCCTATATATTTAAGTTTTATCACAGTAGTATGGAATTAACTGGGCCTAGACAATGATTGAGTAGACCTGTATTTTTATTGAATTATGAACTAATAAAATAAGAAATACAAATAAGTACAATTTCTGATACCTTTTTTCTGATTCTTGCCTGATCTAAGAACAATTGTAGTTTGTATGGATGTACAGTCTACACAGGGGAACTTGAAATTTATAAAATAAATGTTTTTGTTTTAGAATCGAAAATCATTTTAGAATCATGAATCATTTTAAATCGAATTGGGATTAATAATCAAAATCATAATCGAATCACCAGAGACTTGGATTTACACCCTGAATGTCCCCTGAGCTGCCTGTCACAATAATTACTAAGTGCAGTGATACGTGATGAGGGATGAACTATCGGTTATCAGAGATATTGGTCACATCTGAGCTATTTTTATTGTGCCAGATAAATGCATTTTGTTTTTTGTCACAATTTGATGTGTGTCTCAATGCTCTATACCAGCACTTTTTATTTAGTTTTAATCTTCAGAAAACCAAGAAAATCTTTCCTCCATTACGTTTTATTGGCTATTAGTCTTGCCACAATACTAATATTGTTAACTCAATGTTGATGGATGGTACAGAAAAGGCCTGACACATATTTTTGATGCAACAATCATAATGAAACATTTTACTCAGTAGCATGCAATTTTCAACACTAAATATTTCTAGTTTCTTTAATATTTCCTTGTGGACTTCTTATGTAAATGAAGGCCATACAGCGCTATTCATAAAGGCTCCATTGATGTCCTATTTTTATGAATTAAAGTTTTAAATAAATAAACTAAACAAACAAACTGACTAAACCCAGAACTAAACCAGGACTAGAGTAAACTGGGACCACATCAGAGTGTGAATGCAGCCTAGTTTCACTGTGTAAGGAGGGAACGGAAATGGGACAAAGTGTACTGAGTGTCATTCACTGGGTTTTTAAAGAGAATTACTGCCCTACTTTGATAATAGGATTTATAAACTGCATGTACACGTGGGTTTTTGGGGTAGAGTTTTATAGATAACATAGATTTATAGATTAGTATACAGCTAATGTAAAGCGTTTGACATTGGCGGCAAAATGGCTCGTTTGCTTTTCCTTACTCCAAGTCGTTCCTGAAATCTGTGCATAGTAGTGCACAGTACAGAACAGTAGCACTAGTTGTAACAGTTGTAGTAGCTATAGCTGTAAGAGTTACAAAAAACGTATGTTGTGTTTTAATCTTGTTGTAGGGAGAGGTGCGGTGTCATTAAGATCCGTCAGAATGGAGGCCAGAGGCATCGGAGAGAAACCGTTTTCAACAGCGCCCCCACAGGACTGAGGAGGCTGACCCGAAAACGCTACATCGACCTCGGTAAAGATACAACTGCACACGCGCTAAACTGTATTTAGCGTTTTAAAGGTATTATCTATTTTTCCTAGTCATTTTTGGCAATCTTGGTGCCAACTAGGTAAATTTAGGGGTAGACTTTGAAGTGGATATCTGTTAGACCAATCACACTTCAGGATAATGTTAAGAAAGTGTTTGTGTGAATGCTGGATGACATCAGATTTGTGTTGACATTTAATCGAAGGCGGTTGGTTTACAAGTGTCATCCAAGTGTCACTAAATGTTACAAAAATCAATAACATATACAAAAAGCAAATCCACCCACCATGTACCCCCATAGACTGAATATATAAATGGACATAGCTAACCTGCTAGCTGCCACACCCCAAACAGGAAGTGAGCATGGGCGCACTTCCGGCTCCATCAGCTCTGGCTGCAATGCACTTTCTATTGAAAAACCATCTAGCGTTACCAAAAGGCATTGCGAAGCGCCCACTTCGGTTTGGCAGGGGGCGGGGGGATACGTGCGGTTTTCTAATATGGAACTTGGATCCCTATATCTGCTAGCCTCGATGAGCTTCATTTGGCTGGAGTCAAACACTTGATGTCACGCTCCCTTCAGTCTGTGGATACTTCTGAACAAGACTCTAGATTTAGACAAGGTTCTCTGGGTGCTGTACTGGTGTCTCTCTGCTCTAGTAGCATTGAAAGGTGGGTTAAATGCAGAGAACAAATTTAACTTCTGAAAAAAAATGTACAAGAACATTATCTTGATCAGATTTAGAGCTTAATGGCAAATATTAAACTGTATGGTACTTTTGTCCTCTCCCTTCCAGACGAGGCCGGCCCTGGTCCAGTGAAGAGCAAATATGACGCGTTGGATTTCGACACTCTGCTCAAAGAAGCCCAGAAGTCCCTGCACCGCTGACAGTACAGCGCCCCCGCCTGGCCAGCCTTAGTAAAACTGTAGCAGCCTCCTCCAAAAGAGAACGCGTCTTTGCTCAAACACGGGGACTCCTGACTCCTCCATGCAAGGCGACCTCGCTAATGTTTACATTTTTACCATTGGAAGTAAAAACGGACCTTGTTTTTTTTTTTTTTTTTTGTTTCGTTTTAGTTTTTTGTTGCTTTTAGTTCTTTCTTTCACCGGAGGATACTGCTTATAATTGAGGAAGCCACTCGGAGCCCAAAAGGAAGACGAAAAAGAGGAGCGTGACTTTATAAACAGAGCAATGGTACAAACTGCTGAACATTCAATAACAGAAAGCTGCTTCCTGTCTGTTCTGGTGTCGTTTTAGCCGCGTCTTGGGTAAATTTGGGGCGCGAGAGACTTGCGTAGCAGACCCTTTGCTAGCCCTGCGTCGCGTTGGTCGTCGTGATGTGTGTTAAAGCGTGTGCGTGTCCTATGTTTTCTTCGTTTTGTATTAAAAAATTAATGATTAAGGAGTTATTCTGGTCAAAAACGTGGTGGAAACTCGTCTCTGCCATGAAGTTCGGTCAGTCGTGCGGTTGTGTAATCGGAAAAAAAAAAACATGTAAAAACTCAAGCTTTGTTTTAGCAAAAAATTGTGTATGTGATCAATTTTAAAATCGTCGTGTGTGTGTTATGGACAAATAATATAACAACATAACATTTAATCATCTGACTGATAAAAGTTTACAAATTGAAAATGAAGTTGAAAAAAAATCATTTTATTATTTTGTTTGTAATTGTAGTGCTTCCTTAATTTAATCTATGCACTGTACGGAGCAAAATGCCTCCGCTGTCCTCCACTCTCCCCCTTCTTCACGTTAATCCGCCATGTTGATTTCAGTACAGAGGTGTGCGCTACTGGCTGCTGCTTGCTTGATTATATAACTCGTCAAAAACCTATTGTTTATGTGGAAAATATGTACCTAACCTATTCAAAATATTGCCAATTATTATTGCACATATAATTTCTCTCTCACCAAAATTGCATGCTTGCTGGTAATTATTTTATTGGTCACATGGAAGTTTAGCATTTAGTTTATTATTATTATTAACTATTGCATCTCAGTGCTATGAGATTATTTGTGATTTAAGAGCAATTGAATATATTTGGTCATTTTAAGCCTAAAAACTAATGCTGCCTCATTTTGGATTGAACTACTGCATAAAGTTGTAAGCACTTATAATATATTGGGTAATTTAAAACTACCTTACTAACTGTTTGACCTAATTTCTTTTAAGTACTTAGTTTATAGCACCAGTTGTGGGGTTTTTTTGCACCAAATTTAAACTAGCCAATCACTGAACAAACTATTCAATGGTTAGAAAACTGAGCCTCTTCAATTGCAGCTATTTTGATCGTAAGAAACTATTCAGTTGTCAGTATATTGGGTTTTGCAAGAGAAATGACAATGTTAATGGACATTTTTTCCACATTTACTTTGGTTTTAAGTATTTAGGGTCCCACTTGTCCACAATGATGCCACAGCGAATGCAATGCAACTCTTACTGTTTACATTCGGATGGAAGCAAGCAGGACTAAAATGAGGAAATGCAATGCTGGCTTTAATCGCCCTCACACTATTTTGAATCTAATCTTACCATAGAAATAAACCTGAATTATTTGAGATGTTAACACTATTGCATTTTAAGACACTGCATTAACTTGAAAACTAACATTTAATGTACAAATTTAATCCAGTCATGTTGGTCTTTCCTGATTTGTCTAGCCACTTTCACAAGACTGTTTCAAAATACCAAGATTACCATAAGGCTGTCTTGGCTTCCATGAACTGCTGTTTTGTTTTTTAATGTAGCTAGCAATACAGCTATACAATATGTTAACAGCCAATTATAAGGTTAAAAAACAAAGCTAGTGCATTTTCAGGATGAAGAAATATCTTCAAGATGGTTTCTGTGTAAACCCTCAGTCGTCCAGGTCTGATCCATAGCAAAAGACGGAGTTCAAATCTGTCAGCTGGAAAAATCGTTTGTACAACAATTGTCCAATTGACAGATTTTAACTTTCGTCTTTTGCTTCAGGATGGTTGATTTCATAAAACGTTTAAAATTCTGGTGGTCTTCCCTGATTTATTTAGCCAATGTCACATGACTGTTTCAAAAATGCCAAGATTGCCATATGGTTGTTTTGACTTCCATAAACATAAATGAACATTGGTTAAAAAAAATAAAATAAAATAGGGCTACATAAATTGGTTTACTTCCTTTTGAAGTGATTTTTAAATGACTTCAGCTTGTTCAATGCTCTAGTGTTAACATAGCAGTACAACTGTACAATATGTGAACAGCCAATTATAAGCTATTACAGTGGTTCAAAAGTACCATGACAGGCCAATTGAGTTTACTCTTAAAAGAATGTACCGTATTTGAATGTAATCATCTTGCATCCCCCATTTCTGCTTGCCCAAAGATTGTTGAAGCGATCAGGTGCTTAACACAGGAGACTTGCCTCTAGTTGATATCAGTAAAAGTCAATGCAGCCAGTAGCATATGTCTCAAAAAGCAGAGTGATAGAGAGCTTTTTAGCCTGCCAATTTAAGGTGGATTTCATATAAGCCACCTTAGTGAACCGCAGCCAGGGAACGGTGCTTAGAACAAAAAAATCCGGCATGATTTCATTGTGTCCGGGAGGTACTGTATCAACTGAGCATCTCTACCTCATAGTAAATCATCACCCCTGCTCTCTACTCTCTACACAACGCAACTAAGGGTCATTTTTCTACATGTAAACATCATAGGAACGGGAATTTTCACACCAAGATTTCAAAAATGTGTAAAAAAAAAAAATGTGTTTCGTCTTTGTCTTGTTGTTGACACTACTGAAGTTTTGCGGGTTGGTTGGGAGCAGGTGAACAAAGATATTGGTGACTGCCTGGTCCTTAAATGCACTGGGAGGCAATGATTGGTCTAAAAATCTGTTGCCAGGACACCCTCATTTTCTTGCTTTTGTTAAGGACTTTGGACCAGTTGACCAAATCAAACTGTTCATCTGCTCCTGTTTCAAGAAACCAGTCTGGCGTTTCGCTTTTGAATGCTATGTCCATACTATTGCAATGTCATTTTAAACAACCTGAAAGCTGAAATGTTTGGAAAATGCACTGCTGATGCTACTTGATTCAGATAGTAGACTAACTGTTGAAGAAATTGGATATCTTTCACAACCTAAAAAAAAACACTTGTGAATGAAATTGCAATAGTATCTCCATAGCTTAAGGTTTTGGGACTACATTGCTTGGTCCAAAAAAACCCAAACACCCTTCTGACTTTCTATCCTTTCCTCTCTCTGTCTCTGTCTATCTCTCTCTCTCTGTCTAATCAACACACAAACAATTGAATGTTTACATCACTTGATTCTCCTTTGACTTTTATTAGGAACGCACACTAAGTACAAAGGCGCCTTATTCAGTGTTTTGAACAAAATATATATATTTAACAGCAAGCTGAGTGGCGTGGGGGATGGCAAATTCTCCATGTATTTTTCGCTGATGTCCAAAACTACCAATTTAGTGCTATACATACTGATTGAGACATCGTGGATTTGTGAACAGCTGAATGAGTATTTGTGCTTGGTATGTATACTACTAAAACGTGAGAGAATGTGCTGGTTTACATATTAAAAGAGAAAATATAATATATAGATATATTATAATGTGTATATAGCACTATGCCTCGTTGTAAACATAAAATGTATCGTGTGTGTTTTAAATGGTGGCGGGTCACAGTGGATTGCTAATCAGACAGCAGATGGTCTGGCTTTAGTTCAAATGTTCAGTTCTGTGTGGAAGCTGGTTCGGGCCATATTGGGTGGAAAGATTTTATTTGTCACAACATTGAAAAGTGAAATCTCTGCGGTAACTTTGTCAAACATTTGGGTTAGTCAGAAGTCCAACTGTTTGAATTGTGAACTTTTTCGACATTTTCCTGTGTTGTCAGTGTGCAAAAGAATGTTATTGGCAAAGTTACACAATAACACCAAATTATGAGAGATTTTATAGTAGGATTGTCAGAAGTATCAAAAATCAGATTGGAATCGATATTGAAACTAATATTGACATTTGATACTCATTTGAGCAGGTATTTGTAATGCAAAAATCACATAAACTTTGGGAAAGCTCAAATTTTGCCCCGTTTGTGTATGAAAATTGCATTCTAGTACTAAAAAAGATGATGTTTTAGCTCTTGGTACCATAATCGCTATCAAGTATAAAATCAATTCCTTAGTATCAAAATCAAGTTTGCAATTTTAGTGCCACTTATTGTACAATTATTTGACAACAGCCTGACAATACAAAGTCATAAAGTACTGCAAGCTTACTACTACTACTAATACTACTACTCTGGAACTGCCCAAGATGCATTCAAAAAGTATGGCCACAGAACAAATTGTCAATGAACTTACTTAGATCTATCTCTCCATTGTGGCATGAACCAACTTCCATAAATTCAGGGAGGAAATCGAAGGGAAATGACTTCACTTCTGAGTCCAACACTGTCGTAATCAAAAGACAAAAAAAAAGAGCTATCCCTTTAGACTATCACTAGAAAGGTGTTCGTTTGCTGTTGTAAGAAAATTATTTTTGAATATTTTTTCTGTCTTCTTGAAAAGCAATTTAAGATGCAATACGTAATAATAATAACAAGAATCTATCTTTAAAACAAGCCTTTATTTTCCGAGGTAATAAATCGTAAGGCGGCGTCAGGGTGGGGCACTTTTTTCAGTACTGTACGTTGTAGACTGCTTTTAAACTCAAAAATACAAAAAAAAAATCTATTACAGGAATGTGGTCAAGCCTAACACTTTACAGATAATAAATTATACTAATATAATCTTGCACATAGCTCCTACTTAGAGGAAAACGACATCACAAAGCTTTCTGTCTCAAATGAAAGCTATTGTAACTTTCCACAGTTTTAAATGGTGCACAGCTTTGTTGGGACTATTTTGCAGATACAAGATTGCATATACGGCAACCGAATGTGGGGAGGGAAGCGAGAGGTTCGACCCGGTAAATGGTTTTCAGATAACTTCATGTTAAAACGATGCACACGCCGTAGAAAGCCCTGGTTTCACTGCTGCTTCAGAATACAGAGGTCACTGCATAGGACTAAGCCACACAGCGCTAACAGGTTAACAGTGAGATTATTCTAGATGCAAAAGAGCAACGGCCCGTAATGTGCTACTTGGCAATAGGTAATTCTGTGGAGTACTCTTCTTCCATCTTCTTGTCAAATACAAAACAAAGCCATAGTTGAACAAGCCATTTTATGTTTTCCACCATTTTCAAAATGGCTGCTAAACATGATTTTATCACTAAACAGAGCTACGATATACAACTTTACAGATTATTTTTTACCAAGCAAGTTACGGGTAGGCGGCATTTCATTGTTCATGGAATATTTGACATTATTTTTTAAAGCTATGGAGGATTACCATAGTAAAACAGATCATTTAGCACCGTTAGCCAGTACCAGGCTAATCGCGTTGCTAAATGTTTCCATTCCCAAAGAGATAGCAATAAGCTAGAAACCATTTAAGTTTGTCATAAATTTTGTGTAAACTAAAGCCCATAAAATACTTGTTTTTTAGTACATCTTTACAAAAGATAAGTGATTACCATCCATTTAACATGCACATGTTCACATATTCATGTTTCAAACTACATTTCCGCCAAAGAAAATTAGCATTTGTCGAGCATTAAAATGCAATTTTCTTGTACTCAGTAGACTGTCAGGGTTTGGGCCGAGGTACAGAGTGGTAGATGTACTGACCTGCGTAGATAGCCATATCCTTTTTGTACTGATGTCCTTAATGTACTGTTTTTATTGTTAGCAGTGTGTACAGTTTTGCTAAGCTAACGCATGCTGATGTCACGGCTAAGCTAGTTCCTGTGTGGTCTGTCACTGTGTAACCCTGTGCAAATTGTATTATTCAGACTTTTTTTAGGGCAATATAGTGTGAGTGTGTGCGTCACTGGGCTTTCTATGGCGTCTGCTCTTTCTGCCGAGGTAAACGACAACATGGCAAGCCTTAAACACTTTGGGGACAACGAAGCTACCACTAGCTTTCACTATTACTGTCTCAACTCTTTCCAATCCAATGTGGTTTATTCTTGAATAATTACAGACGTAATTACTTTTTCAATAGCCATATTATAAAAGCTATATACATATATATGAATATATATTTGTGTGTTTGTGTAGATATCTAGATGATTATATACTTTCTTATAGAAAACGTTGGTGTTGACCATTCTCCTCAGTGTTTGAGAACACATTTCAACATTATACTATTAACCGTTGTCACTTGGTCTAGGTCCTAGGTCAGTGGATGACAAATCCAAAAAATGTACAAAAAATCCTTCCAAAGGGAAAACCCATGTCAGAATGCAATACTTTTATTTCCACTTCTTTCAGACTGATGGTGATAGAACCCTAAGAGGCAAGTTGACCAAAAAGGAAAAAAAAAAAAGTTCAGTAATATATAAACGTCTGGCTCATGTCGGCTTTTGAGCAATGTTTTTGACAGTCACAGTTTGAGTTTTGTGTGTTTCCGTTTCCCACCAACGATTTTATTAATTTTTCAGAAAACAATGTATCTGTCGGCTCTATCTGGGTTAGCCACGACACAAAGTAATCTACTCACTTTAACATCTATAGTAATGACTTGTGTGGCTAACCTGGGTGGGTACGGTGATGTCATTAGGCACTTACACAAGTAGGGACTGCATATTCTGCTAAATGTGAGTCTGTTCTCGGTGATGACAATATTTCGCAAAAGGGCATACATTGTTTTTATTATTGTCTGTCATTATTATAATATTACTATTGATTTGTCTATTTACAACTAATGACTATCAGATTTCACGAATGATTTTTTTAACTTAGATTTTGGTAAAAACAAAGGTAAATACTACTAGTGAGATTTTATATTTTTACATATGTTGGTTTTATTGTGTTTCCTTTTTTATTTATGCGACACTTAGTTTGGATGTCTTTTAAATGGTGTTTTATTTTCCGTTTGTGTGATTTCATATATGTCTTGAGAATGTGGAGACAAAGGCATTTCAGTATTTTTGAATTGTTAAAATCTAGTTTCATAGAAGTATGGAAGTACCTGATGTTATAAATTATATTTTAATTCATGTAAATAGTTTAAAACAGAAGACTATGGCTTCCTTTTAAACTGATACATTTCTCTTCAGAGATCGTTTACATTCTGAAACTGTAGAGATGTGCTCCTCTCATATACTGTATAAAAGTACATATATTCATTGATTTGCCTCCAAGAAATAAAATCCTAATGAACAGCATGTTCTTTCTTATGTGATTTGTGCTGGTCATTTCACCAGGTTAAAAATGGTTCACTGGACTGAAGTTTGAGTTCAAGATCACTCTCATTCAAGAAACATATTGGGTTGTTATAGTGCCTTACATAGAATTTTCTATACTTTATACACCTGTGGTACTCTGTGGGGAGTAGACGTAGTTAAAGATGTTAAAGATGTAGTGAAGAAAGCTCTTAATAGTGTTTGATATTATTAAATAAAGTTGGCACTTTTCACTGATGGGGGAAACATTTAAGCAACATTTACGTTCCCATTCTTAGTTACCATATCACCATTTCATAGATTTTAAAATTATCATTTGGATCTAGTCATGCTGTACTTTTTTTTAGCAATAACACAACCTTTTAGGGTGTCTTGCCAAATAACACCATGAGTATGAGTTAGAATCAAACCGTCAACCTTCTGGTTATAAGCTGACACCTGCTTGTCATCATGGAGATATTATTGTTTCAGATATTACTGTTTTGCCTAGAATGTTCCACAGTATGGTATTAAACTTATCTCTCTCTACAGAGAAAAGCATGCGGTGCCACCAGGCCAAGTTACAGGTTAGATCTGTGGAGAGGAGAGCTCATTCAAAGTAAGAATGAATGTTTTTCTAGTAATAACATCACCTGCAATAAAAAAAAAAAAAGGGTACAGGGTTGATACCCTATGGAACATTCTAGGCAAACCATAACATAAGACCCCTACTATCTACGACAGTTACATAGTGCACCTTTAAAAATTAATATGTAAACTAGTATGCAAATATATCTACTGTATATGTATATTTATCTACTATTCTGCATTCAAAATGGCTTTTCCCATTCTTACAGATTATGATTCCCATAGTTAATGTACATATTCATGATTACTGTATTTCTCCACAGTCTAAACAGATAAGCAGTGATTGTGTTCAGTCCCAGTCTAGTCCTCCTGGTTAAACAGCGTCACATTAAGAGCTGCTGGCAATTTTCCGCCCGGATGCCCTCCCTCCATTCACAGTCACTGCCTTTACTCATGTAGGTCCCTGGACCCCTGTCAGCTGTGCACCCGCCACAGCACCCATGGGAGCGCTTGTTTCGTCAATTCAAAAGGGCTCGAGGTAGAAGAGAACACATCGTACTAGGAGCACTATTGACCAATTGGACCCAGTATGAGGCGTAGAACATGCAGTGAAGGTCTGTTGCCTGGTAAATTATTAACACAAGGCTATATAAAACCCCCAGTAGTCTGATTTATTTAACCTATACATTTATTTTAGACCACTAGTGAATGAATTACTAATGTTAGGAGTCCATGTAGAGGTTATTTTGCAAACAGTATGTGTGCAATAGGGTCTTAATGCTTTGGTTCTTGTCCTCATAGTTTTAACCGCCGCTCTTGGTTAACTTATTTACTTAATTCGAGCTAATTAGTAGCACACGTTATTATGTTAACCATGTTTTTCTTCCCAATGAGAGTTAGTCAACAGGGGCGTGACCTACTCTAAGAAGAAGGGACTTTCCACATATTTGTAGATAACGATCTGATTCAAATTGTCATGGCCCATTAGAAATAATGATGAATGACTACTCAAGAAATAGATCATAACTGCTTATTTGTTGACAAAATTTGTCACAGATCTTGTTGTAGAGCTAGAGATCCCTGACCACACACGAGGATCCTGCCTCTAATCTGGAGAATATAATGGCCCTACCTTTGACAAATAGTAGTAGTTCATGTAAACTGCAAATTACCTTCAAATTCAAGTCCAAGCATAAGCCATCTTTAGTCAGAAAACTCTGTATGAGCTAAACATTGTAATATTGTTTACTAATTTAACACACAACTCTCAAGAGATGTAACTCAGCAAATCTATACCAAAAGATGAAATTAAATCTGTCAACTGGACAAATCGCTTTAAGAGTGGAGACGTTTGGCTGCTCATCCAAGCCGCTTCTTCAGTTCTGGTCAGATTTCTGGTGGACACTGCCTTATATCTGTCTGAAGGGAGGGGCTAACTACACTGAAACTGTAAACAGCTATTGTTTCCAGTTTCAGCTTAAACAACCCTATTCAACCTTTAACGCCTCTGCGTTCTCTTTATTTTGGATCTGAGGATAGACTTGTAGATCGGTGAGAGATTATGTCTCAGGCCCCCATTCCTGTTTAAGGAAGGATTGTCTTTCCTAACAAAAATAGCTTCTTTAACTCCTCTCTAAAACCATTTCTTTTCTCTGCCTAAGATCTGAACCTCACTATCTTCAAAGGAGTGGTTAGTGACTTTGAGATGGAGATGTACAGCAGACTGGGGTCCAGAGGAGCTCTCACACCGGTGTTGGTCTTTTTTGTGTCTCCAATGTAACACTCACTGCACATTTCACTACACCGACTGGCATAGACTTTTGTTAGGGTAGGGTTTTGTCCTTTGGGTGAACCAAAAGCCGCTTGGATGAGCAGCAAAACGTCTTCACTCCTACAAAGATTTGTCCAGTTGACAAATTAAATTTCGTCTTTTGCTATGGATCAGACCTGGACAACTGAGGGATTACACAGACATCTCAGCGAAGTTAGTTGGCTAAGGTAGTCCTGACCAAGCCTAGCTCTAACTGGGACCCGGCCGTGGCCTTGTGGCGCTCATCACTCCTGACAGGATGCCTCTGCGGCATTGAAGGATGGGTCAAAAGCAGAGGACAAATTTCCCTACAGGCACAATAAAGTGGACCTTAACCTTAAAGTTTTGTCCAAGCCAACCATAAATACAAGAAGGACAATCTCACAAGATACATTTCCACACATGCAGTTTTATCCTTATGAAATATACTAACTCTGTCCACACTGTCCCTTTCTCAGTCTTCTTTCCGATAACAATATGCAAAAGAATGAATAAATGATTAGGCCTGGTGCGCCTCCTTTAGTGCACTGTTGCTTTCTGCCAGTCATCTGTGAAGATGCTGAGTGGAAATAATGCAGAGGATTATGGATTAAAATAATGTTCAATCAAAATGACTGCATGGTTCAGCTGCTGTTTTGTTATCAACTGAGTGATGGTTTGACAGAGGAACTTTACTCAACTTCACACTAACTTCAATAGTGTTTGTGTTATTCAATTAAAGCTGCAGTGACTTTTCCATCGATCTAAAATCTCTTAAAAACATGCAGTCTTACTGTGAGTGAGCTTGCCTCTCCACTGATCTGTCACTTGACCTGAAATGTGGCTAGTACACTTGTTATGTATTTCTGAAAAGTTTGCATATCCTACCTGCTGAATGTGGTAAAAATGTGCTTACAAGGAAAAAAGGAAAGAATAAAATATCACAGGGGACTGAAAAACACTGTGGATTTCTGCTGAGTAAATAAACAAAGCGTAAAACTCTTTTAATCTGATCTGGGGTGAGGGAAGTTTGATTTTGTTCAAAGTGACTTGTGACCAATGAGCTCTGTTTCATATGTCACTGAAATCTGATTCTGATGGGACGGCCATGTTTGAGGCTAGCACAAGGCCGGACGGAGGGGGACCAGACTGATTTCCCTCGGTAGAAAAATACACAGTGATGTCATTATTGCCAGGCAACCAACAACTTCAAACCCCCAGCTAGGTACTCCTGACCAAGATCTAGAGAAGGGTGCCCGGGTGCTGCCCTGTGATCACCCACTGCTCCTGACAGTAGCAATGCAGAGGTCAAACTTCCCTATGAGGACAATAAAATATATCTTACATAGCCCAATTAACTCAGTACACAACATTTGTCTCCCCGCATCTTTGAGCATAGAGAAAACTTCGCCTGCACAGAAACTTTAGAGTGATCTCCCCATTTGGAGGCACTCTCCTCGGAGTGGGTTTAATCTGGTGAATAAGCGTGAAGCCTGAAGCCAGAGGAGACCGGTGTCATTAGAAATCCTCTGTCAGCCGTTTCCTGTTTGTGTCTATGGGCTGGTCGTGACTGCACCAACTCACTGCAGCCCCAGAGACAGAGGCCTGATATAGACCAGGACCTGGGCTCATGACGTCAGCGTGACACGGGACACTGTAGGGTAATTAAAGGGCCATTGTGTAACTTGATTTTTTTCTTTTGATTTGTTATCTATCTATCTTACAGGTCAGATCTGCGGATAGGCGACCCACTCACCATAGAAATGAACGTTGGGAACAAAAACATTATAAAACTCATTTGATTGGATAAATGCAAGATAGCTATATTTTATTTCATACTGTGGAACATTCATCTCCATGGAGACAAGCAGATGACCAGACCATGTTACAGGTCAGATCTTTGGAGAGGCAACTCACTCACAGTAAGAATACATGTTTTTATGAAGTTTGGAGCAAAAACATTATTAAAAATAAATTTAACTGGATGCACAATTAAATTGATAATTGGATATGTGCTATGTTACATTGTGGAACATTTCAGTTAAAGCAAAATTATATCTCCACGGTGGCCGGTCCTCCACTACAAAGTGACCTAGTGACCTTTAAATAACATGCTCAATTGTCAGATATTCTGTTCTGGAGAGAGGTCCCTGGGCACTGCACTGCTGTCGCCCACTGCTCCTGACAGATGTACCCCAGTGGCACCGAGGGATGGGTCAAATGAAGAGGACACACTTCTCTGTAGTGTATCTTACTAACCAAGATTCTCATGTGATTCCCGACTTGGCAAATTAGGCATCCATGGGTTTCAGTTTCCTGTTATATTTTGAATACTGTAACCCTAACCCTTTAAAAAGATGTGATATTCTGTTAATCGTTATCGCAGCGGTCCAAATTTCTCATCATTCTGAAACCAACAGATACAATGTCTTGTGTTTCAGTGGCAGGCAGAGGTAGGAAATTTAGCAAGTAACCAGGTTTGCAGTTTAGCCAAGCATAAAGAATTGAGCCTTACCTCCACAATTCTGCCAAGGTGCCCTTGAGCAAAGCACCAACCCCCAACATATATGCAAAATGTATGCATGTATGCTTATAACATCTATTATATGCAACCCTAAAGGTATTGTTCATGAGGTTCACCACAGGTAGGAGCATGCAGTAGGTTCAGTACTGAGACAATACTGTGAACACTGCTGTCATGCCCTTGGGATGGATTAATATAAGGGCAGTGTATGTAAATAAGACATGTAACTATTGCAGCATGATCATCTCTGGTCTCTGTCATGGGCCTCGTATGTTCAGCCCACAATGTGCAATAAAAACACATTTTCCTTAAAGTGGTATTACACTTCTACGGGGTGTTCATTGTTAACATATAACATGTTTAGATCACCATGTATTCACATGTTTAATAAGTTTCACTTCTTTTTTTATGCGCTGAGTCCCCACTCCCCTTGCTTCCTCCTTCAAAGCACAAAAATCACATTACAATCGCCGTGCATTTCACTAATGAAACTACTGCACATCACATCAGGTTTGTGAAGTTGTGTTTTTTTTATATATATACTTATGGAAATAAATTATCCTGTGGGAATTTGGGTGACATAGACTTGTGGGCCGAGCCTTGTACACGATCATACTGCTAACTGTAAGGACAGTTTGAACGAGCCCAGGAGCGATAGCTAAATCATTCAAACTTGAATGGATGAATCTAAAATCTCTTCAGGCATATTTCTGATGAGGGAAAAGGGTTATAATATGGTAGAAAGCTCCAAAAAGTCAATTTTCCATAATATAATGACTATTTTATACCATCTCAAGAAACTGTAACGTTTTGTTTGAGTAATAAAAATAAAGAGATAAGATCCAGTAGTTTGCATGAAAATGCCAGTGCCCTGCTCTTGTTCCTCCGATTACCTCAGTCCTCAGTGAAATTGGACGCTTGGATTTATACTGCAGCGGCTTCAAAGCACTCAGTGTTCTATCAGCCTCCTGCAGTCTGACTCAATGCACTGCGGAGTATGACAGGGCCTTGTATCATGTAAGCGTCTTTTCATTGTGGTGCACTGGTTTAATGTGTGTATATGTGAGCCTGTGTATAAGCCTATTATCGATCCTCACGAGACGCTCGGACCACCTGCCGAGACGGGAGCACGTTTTTCCAAAGAGGTGGGAGAATGTGCTGGAAAAGGTCAAATGCATTTCGTGGCAGAATCCTCCTCCGGACTCAGCCAAGTCACATGTTTTCAAGGATCATTTTCATTCCTTGTACTGGACTGACTTTCATACTGGTTTTATATTGCAGCGTTTTTCAACCTTTTTGCAGTCGTGGCAGACTTTCACTTTTGTAAAGATCCTGCAGCACACCATTCATTAAAACATGATCAAATTCTGCATTCATGGTAATTTTTATGTCTTTTCTGGTTCAGACGTTTAGTCAAAAGACTCCAGAATGGCCAATTATTACCGAATAACTTTGTGAAATACTATTCAGTGCCACACTGATTGAAAATCACTGTTGTATTGAATTAAAAATATGTATACATGAAAGGAAGAAAAGATAGTTACTTGAGCCACAAACCCTATTCATATTTTGAGTGACTGTATAAAACTAAAGCACATAAAAATGTATTATTTTTACATGATGTGCTAGTGTCTCAGGACAGGTCAGGAGTGGACATGCTTTCACTGGATGAGTGGCTGGTTTGAATGCCTCAGTAGTCCGTTAAATTAAGAAAGACACCTGCATATATCTAGCCATTGCACAACCCTATCAGTGTTGGTTGGGGAAGCTGTTGGCATGGAATGACAGCCATGCGATCAGTGTGCCTCAAGGCAGCTGTGGCTACCAAGGAGTGAATCGATCATGTATTATCATCATTACTATGTATTCGTAGGTTTCATCTTACTGTTTATCGGCCATGTTTTGGGGAATTTTGCCCATTCAAAATTCATACTTAAGTAGTAAATAGTTAATTGCTATGGTAACGGTGTAACATTTTCATCACTGAAACCTATATGTAAGACTAATGTGTGATTATGACCACTTACTACTAGTGGTAAGAGTGAGAGGGTTGCATTTGGAAGGGCATCGGTCTTACTTTATACCATTTTTTCAAAGATGTATTTCAACTGAGACATTCTACTTCTAACCAAGAAGCTATTGGCTGAGTGAGAGACACAAAGCCCTGTTTTAATGGTAAATTAAGTTAGTAGTAGTTTTTTTGTAGCTTCAATATGTTGTGTTCACATTCACACAAGTTGATGATGTCATAACCTCAGATGGGCGATTTTTTTGGAAGAAATATCCCAAATACAAGTCCATAAATGTTGAACCTTATTATTATTTTTTTGTTTGGGATTGGGTCCAGACACTTGTCATATTAATCTTTTGTCTTAAAGTCCTTTCAGCTGCCAACAAAGGCACGACTGGAGTTGAATAATGGCATAATTTTCTGAAGCTATTGTGAAAAAAAAAATCACTTTTGTTCATTTTGGCGAAAGAAAAGACGCTGAACTGTGCTCCAGCTTTTGTTTCATGTCGCTAGGATAATAATTACAGAGATATTAACCATGAAACAGACTAACATGACAGTTAAACAGCAAATTCCAGCAGTGAGTTCTGACCTGTCCTCCAGCTCAGTTTTAAAACACAGGCAAAACTAGAACATTGTGTCATGTGAACACAACCTACTCCTGGATAGTGGTAAAAGTTTGCAGATTTAGCAATACAAAGCTATGGATATTATTGTTATAACTGAATACATTCCATAATAATATTCTTTGCATATCACTAAAGACCAGCACATCTGTTCATTTGAAGCGCTAATGACGATAACGTGCGGCAGGGGTTGTTTGCTAATCTATTTTAAGTCGCCATAATTGCAACATAATGATCAGTTAAATATAACCGTTTGCTAATTGTTGTATAGCCTATGGAGCAGCCTAGCATCATATCCCTGCTAATGGAAAAGCATTGCAGGGATTTCGAGCATGTGACTTGCTCTGCTTGGAAACTGCCGCTGATCCGTAAGCGCTGCTCCTATTAATAGTCCTGCATCAGTCTCTCCATGCAGCGCTGTATATCTGCAGTCACGAGCATCCCCTGGTCTCCTGCTACAAACCAACGCTCGAACACACCTCTAAATCTTTCTCTCTCTCCGTCCTCTATCTATCTCCCGTCCTCTCTGCTCCTCCCCTCTCTCTCTCGCTTGTCCCATATACCTTTTCCTCTCCCCCCTCCCTCTCTCTTTCTCTCTCGATTCTTACTCCCCCACCATCTCTCTCTTCCTCCTCTCTCTTCTCCCTCTTTTATCCACCTTGCTCTCTCTAATCTCTCTCCCCTGTACCTTCTCTTCAACCACTATGAACAATCCCCTCTCTTTCCTTTCCTCCTTTCTTTCTCTCTCCTCTTCTCTTGCTTCTCTTTCCCTCCTCTCTCTCTCTCTCTGCCTCCCCTCTCTCTCTTACTTCTCTTTCCCTCCCTGTCCTCCATTTCCCTCTCTCTCTCTCCTCCCTCTATCCGCAGTCACGGGTTGGCCATCGCTCTTCCTCTCACTCCTTACGTCACCGCTCGTCTTTAGGAGCTCCGACGATTTCCACAACCGTATACGGCGATCTTGTTTCCTCCGACGTCATAGAAACATGTACGTCACAGAGGGGGTGACGCCACAGTTATGTATGCGTGCTAGTGTAGCGTTACGACAGCACAGCGGAAACAGGGGGAAGAGGACGGAGGGAGGGAGGGAGGGATGGAGGGAGAGAGGGAGAAGGACAGAGGGAGGAGGGGGTCCTGCTCTGTGAGCCTGCATTCCTTTGGTAAGAGCTATTGTGTGGAGACAGCGGGATGAGAGAGAGAGAATGAAGTATTGCACAAACGAAATGCAGTAAAGATATTTTTAGATGCTGATGACTTTGAGCTGTATTATATTTAACACTGTATGGAACTATGTATAACAGAAAATGATGTTATTTAAAGGTGCGCTGTGTAACTTTTCTGGTGAGAGCTGCTGTGTGGAGGTAGAGAGATGTGAAAGAGAATGAACTACTGCACAAATGAAATGTAGTAAAGGTATTTTTAGACTTTGATGACCTGGAGTTGTATTATATATGTATTATAACACTGTATATAACTATGTATTACAGAAACTGATGCTATTTAAAAGCACACTGTGTAACTTTTCTGATGTGTGCTGGTGTGTGGAGACAGAGAGATGAGAGAGAAAATGAACTACTGCGCAAACGAAAATGCAGTAAAGATATTTTTAGACTTTGATGACTTTGAGCTGTATTGTATAAATAAGTATAAACAAGTATGCATAATATACACTGATGCTATTTAAAGGCACACTATGTAACTTTTCGGGTGAGAGCTGAAGTGTGGAGACAGAGAGATTACTATCTGTATATATGTTTTTTATGACTTTTTATGTGAAGCACTTTGGACAACTGAAGTTGGATTTAAATGTGCCTATATAAATAAATGTCAATTTAATTGACAGAGAGACAGAGAGAGAGAGAGAGACGGAGTGAAGCGAGACAGAGAGACAGACAGAAAGGAGAGAGAAAGAGAAAGGAGGGAGAGACAGAGAGAAGAGAGAGAAAAAAGAGAGAGACAAAGAGAGAGAGAGAGAGAGACAGAGAAGAGAGAGAAACTGAGAGAAGAGAGAAAGACAGAGATAAGAGAGAGAGATAGCGAGAAGGGAGAGAGACAGAGAAGAGAGAGAGACTGAGAGAAGAGAGAGAGACAGAGAGAAGAAGGAGAGACGAAGATAAGAGAGAGAACTGACGCACAAATTAATGCACAGATGAAATGCACATTGCTGCATTTGCAGCGGAGTGATAGAAATTACTGGAGCGATTTAAAGATATAGTATGGAACATTTTGGAGGTGGTATGTCACCTGCATTATTCCAAGGAAATAGAAAGTTCAAACCAGTATACAACATCTCCATGGAGATAGATAAGTTCTATACCATACTGTGGAAGATAGCCAAGTGAACAACATTTCCATGGCAACAAGCAGGAAGAGGTCTTCCTCCTGACCAAAGAGTTAGGTTTATGTAAGGGTGTATGTTTTAAGTGGCATTCACAGGAAGAGTGCTTGTTTTAAGTGCAATAAACACAGCCAACATGAAAAACATGCTTTTACTTTAGTCATTTTTTGGCTAAAAAGTTACATACTGTGGCTTTAAAGATGTAAGCTGGTAAGTGTGAGGGATGGTGTGTAGAAACAGAGATGACAGAGAATGAACTAATGCACAAACACTGTGCAGTTAGGATATTTTTAGACTGCTGCATTCGGAGCCGCGTTAGATATTTGACACTGTAATAATTATGCAGAATAGAAAATGCTGATGATATTTAAAGGCTCACTATGCAACTTTTCTGGTGTGAGATCTGGTGTGTGGAGACAGAGAGATGAGAGAGGAAGAACGACTGCACAATCACAGTGCAGTAAGATATTGTAGACTGCAGCATGTAGAGCTGTACAACTTATTTGACACTGTAAACACTAGACATGACAAAAAATACTGCTGCTATGTAAAGGTGTAATTTAGAAAAAGATGAAGTTTAAATCTGTCAACTGGACAAATCGCTGTAAGAGTGAAGACGTTTCGCTGCTCATCCAAGCCGCTTCTTCAGTTCTGGTCTATCTGAAGGGAGGGGCTAACCACACTGAAACTGTAAACATCTCTTGTCTCCAGTTTCAGCTGAAACTACCCTATTCAGCCCATAACGACCCTGCGATTGTTCCCATTGTTCTAGGTCTGAGGATGGAGTTGTAGATGGAGGAGAAATTATGTCTCAGGCCCCTGTTCCTGTTTAAGGAAGGATTCTCCTTCCTAGCAAAAATTGCTTCTTTGACTCCCCTCTCAACCATTTCTTTTCTCTGGCTAAGATCTGAACTTCACTATCTTCAAAGGAGTGGTTAGTGTCTTTGAGATGGAGATGTACAGCAGACTGTGGTCCAGAGGAGCACTCACACCGGTGTTAATACATCCTCTTGCGGAGTAGCTGTTTAGTTTCTCCAATGTAACGCTCACTGCACTCTTACCTACACTGAATGGAGTAGACCACATTACTTTGTTTATGGTTCAGGGTTTTGTCCTTTGGGTGGACCAGTTTTTGTCTTACAATGTGTGTGGATTTGAAAAAGACAGGAATCTCATACTGTCTGAAAATTCTCTGAAGTTTTTCAGACACACCCTGTGTAAAAGAAAGGTAACACCTTTCCTTCTTGGTTCAGATTCCCTGCTGTCCTGTTTTTTAGCTCTCTTAGATCTATTGAAGCCCACTTTGGATATCCACAAGCACAGAGGGCTTTCTCCATGTGTTGCTCCCGTTTGTGGGCTCTGTGTTGTAGAGTAAAGGTGCATTATGTAACTTTCCTGGTGAGGTCTTTTGTGTGGAGACAGAGAGATGACAGAGAATGAACTCCTGCACAAACACAGTGAAGTAAGGTATTTTAAGACCCTTATGCAGCATTCTGAGCTGGGTGACATTTAACACTGCATATAATAGTTGTGCACTATGTAACTTTTCTGGAGGAGGATATGCTACCTGCTCGTCTCCATGGAGATGCTGCACACTTTTAAGTTTGTGTAGTCTGTTATTCTGTAAATGTGAGGGAAGAAGCATTATGTCAAGGCCCTGGGTTCAACTCCCGGAGCTCCCCAGACCCTCCCTTCAAAAGGCAGAATTTGCATGTTCTTCCTGTGCCTGGGTGGGTTTCCTCCAGGCAACACGATTCCCATCATCGAGGAGACGGGTCCCCAGTGCCCACAGCTCCTGACAGGTCGGCCCCGCGGCATTGAGGACGAGTCAAATGAGGACACATTTTTTCCCAGGGGACAATTAAGTGTCAACCTCAAGTACTTCTGAACTCCCATAGGCCAAGAATAGAAAAGAGCCCCACTTCCCACTGTAAATCTATAACTGAAAAAGAGCTTGTTGTATTGAAGTGTGTAGTGTTTGCACCCGTATCACGATTAGGGATAATTAGTTTATCAATCAATGTTTAAGTCCTTTATGGGAGTGATTGGACTTGGCAGAACACAATGTATGGCCTAATAATATTTTGTGAGATCGATAAAGACTTTGTTTTGGCACAGGGCGTTCAGAAGTTCATTTTAAGAGTTTTATGAAGCAAGAGGGATCTAAATCTGGACCAAACCTGGCACTCGGACAGCGCCGTGTCTATGGACTGTAAATATTCAACAGCCTTTCAGATTTGTGAACATAAAACGCCAAATCTCAGTGGGATTTTCCTGGTTAAATAAACAGAGAGGAGAAAATAAACCAAAAATGAATTTCAAGGGCTATAAATATCAGCTCTGAAAAGCCTGGATTTGTTCAGCTTAAATCTAGACTTTAGATCTATTTTAGACTTCATGAAAACAGCATTCGTAGTAGCAGCAGTTGTAGTAGTAGTAGTAGTAGTAGTAGCTGTAGTAGCAGTAGTAGCAGTAGCTGTAGTAGTAGCAGTAGCAGTTATAGTAGTAGTCTTAGACTTATTTTAGACTTCAGGTAAACAGTAGCAGCAATAGTAATAGTAGTTGTTGTTGTTGCTGTAGTAGTAATAACAGTAGTAGTAGCAGTAGCAGTAGTAGTAGTAGTAGCAGTAGCAGTAGCAGTAGCAGTAGTAGTAGTAGCAGTAGCAGTAGCAGTTGTAGTAGTAGTAGTAGTAGTAGTATTAGCAGTAGCAGTTGTAATAGCAGTAGCAGTAGCAGTTGTAGTAGTTGTAGTAGTGTAGTAGTAGTAGTAGTAGTAGTAGTAGTAGTAGTAGTAGTAGTAGTAGTAGCAGTAGCAGTAGTAGTAGTAGTAATAGTAGCAGTAACAGTTTGTTTGTCCACTGATCTGAAGGTTGGTAGTTCGAATCCTGCTCTCGACATAATAAACATCATTTGTAGAGTGGTCAGATCCACTGAACCACAGGTTGGCAGTGTGATTCTAGCTCCTACAGATGAATGCTGTCGTGTCCTTGGGCAAGACACTTAACCCCCCTCAGCCCCCAGTGTCTGTGTACACTGGTGTATGAACATGTGTGTAAATGGGTGAGTGGTTCCTTGGTGTAACCTGCTTTGAATGCCTTGAAGCTGGAAAAGTGCTATATAAAAAGGGGACCATGTACCATTTGACTTGAATTAGCTGTAGTAGTTGCCAAAAACTAGTTAAAAAATCCAGCATACATTATCTAATTGTTTATTGTAAAAAGCAGATTCTACAGACAATATTAGGGATGCAACAATACTGCGTTAAAAAGTGTTACTCGTTCTGTACTTTCTCTGATATAGGAAGAAAACAGCATCAAAGCCTAACTGCTGTATCCAAATAGATAAGACATAGTGTCATTAAAACAGAATGTTATGTTTATTGATAATCTTAAAATAACAGATCAAACATTTCATTGTTTTTCTGAGACCTACAATGTATCACAAACATATTGATATTTTGAGCATTATATTGTTGCATCCCTGGCCAGTATATATCAGAATGAACATGGAAAAGTAGTCTACATCAGCATTTACATTTATTACATTTGACAGAGCTGCAAAACACACAGGTGAGTGACGTTTGTCTGTTACCTGCTCATCTAACGTCATAGTTTTCATATAATTAACTCATTTAATTAAAATAGCAGCTTATAATATACTATAGGTAGAAGAACCAAGGTATTTGCCTCTTTAGTTGAAGAGGGAGTATTACACATTTATGGGGTATTAACTGCTAACATATAACATATTTAGATCACCATGTTTTATTCACCTTTTATTGTTTTGAAAATGCTATATTCACTTTTTTTTTTTTCACTTTTCGTTCTTGAGCCCCGCTCCATTTGCACTCCAAGTCACTCCCCCTTCACAGCACCATCGTAACACAATCAGCACGCTTCCCGCTAATAAAACTACTGCACATCGCATCAGGTTTGGGAAGCTGTAGTATATTGTTTTGTATCCTGCCTTTGTATGTTTATGAAAAGTTGCCGTATGGGAACATGGATGACGTAGGCTTGTGGGCTGAGGATTGTACTGCTAACTGTAAGGAGGGTTTGAATAGGGCCCCGTGAGATAACGCTAGAATAATGTTACATCATGGTAAAAAGCTCCAAAAGTCGACTTTGACAAAACGATATTTTACCCTATATATTGCACTGTTTCTATACAAACGAGAAGGAAAAAGCCCAAAGAGAAGTAATAGGTGAGATACTTCTTCTTCAGCTGAGAACACAGGTCTTAGACTGTGCCGCTTCCGCTGAAAAACGAAGAAGAGAAGGAGGCAAGGAAGAAGGATAGATAGAAGGAGGAATGGAGAGAAGAGAGAAGGGGTCGAGGAGAGAGAGAAAAACATGTTAGTGCATAAAACCAATCTCATTAGAAGCCCGTGTCAGTATATCTGGGTTAGCATAACTTGTCAGAGCAAGAGGGACACATAATGAATACAAATGTCAAACACGATGTATGAAGCCTGTCATCAAAATCTAAGGAAACAATTTGTTGCTAAAGATGCAGATTTACAGCTAAATGTTAACGATTGGCCTGGTCGTGTTTGTGAAAATATGATTATTTGAAAACTTGTATAATATAGGCGACCTTGAGTGTGTAGAAAGGCGCTTAATAAATCAAATGTATTATTATTAAGGTGAATATGGCCCAGTCTCACCTGTGACATTGTTTCTCACCTTGTCTCGCTGCAGCTGCCTTCTGAGCCGCCTCCTCTTTGGCCTTCTTTGCCTCTTCGATGACGGCCATCTTAGCTTCATGCACCTCCTTCAGGGCGTTCCACTCTTTTCTGTTGTTCATGATCCGGTCGAACATCGGAGTGATCTCCACATGGAAACGACTGAACTCCTGCAAAGACACAACGCAAATTACTTAAATTAATTACTACTCCTGGACAAATCAACAGCCTGTCCTGATTTAGTCCTAGTTTAATTCTGGTTTAGTCTCGGTTTAGTCCTGATTTAGTCCTGATTTAGTCCTGGTTTAGTCCTGGTTTAGTCCTGGTTTAGTCCTGGTTTAGCCCTGGTTTAGTCCTGATTTAGTCCTGGTTTAGTCCTGGTTTAGTCCTGGTTTAGTCCTGGTTTAGTCCATGGTTTAGTCCATGGGTTAGAATCTCTGCTTCACTGTGGTTTTCCTCAAGGTATCTTTTTGCCCCACTGTTATTTTGATATAGTCTTTAGTTTTTTCCTTGACCGACAGAAGCTCTAAGGACAGGGGATGTTCTGGGACAGTTCTCCATTTGCGTGTTTTCTGTGAATGTTGGTTAATCTGCCAGTCTGTTATTGACCAATGTCTGTTTCACTGTTTGATATTCTAACTTTCTGTTGGCTAAGTCAACAACTTTGTTATGCCCCGTGAGGCTGCTGGGATTTTGAGCCATACAAAGATAAACAGAATTGAAATGAAATGTAACTCTTTTCAAGAAATGTAGTGTAATGTAACATGATCATAGGAAAGATTTTACTAATGGTCTTAGTTTTACCCATTTCAACAAATTCTGGCACTGTTACCTAGCAAATATAATGTAAAAAAGGTACAAAACTCGTCTAACTACTAATACAAATATATGGCACCACTTTTATTTCAACTTATATTTTTTTAACCATAAACTCCTTAACTGGAGTAAAAGTAAATAAATACATAATGAAATGTTTACTATTGGGTTTATTCACTGATCCCGCTCTTGACATAAACGTCTTTGGTAGAGCAGTCAGATCCACTGACCCACAGGTTGGTGGTGTAATTCCAGCTCTCACAGATGAATGCTGTCATTGTGTCCATGGGCAAAACACCCACCTCACCCCAAATGTGTGCATAGACTGGTGTATGAATGCGTGAGTAGTTCCTTGATATAAAGAGCTTTGAGTTGAGTCTTGAAGGTGGAAAAGTGCTAAATAAAAACATCACCATTTACCGGTATCTGAGAGAGAGACACAGACACGTTTAAGCTAATTTACTGATTTAAACTAAAAACTGTGGGAGCAGATGGTGTGAATCCTCTTACAGAACCGTGAACCATCTACATATTACAAATGAGGGCCATATAACAGATGCACTCCAGGTCAGAGTCTTACAGCTACACTATCACTACGAGAGCTGGTGTATTTTTAGTGATTTTGTAATTCTCACCTTGTAAACAAAAGTGCAGACAAAGTCGATGAAACCACACTGAAGTTTGGGCAAGTCATCGGCTTTGTTTCTGTCCATCATTGGCTGGAAAAGACAACAAAATACAGATTATAAATATACCACGGAATGAGCTTTTAAAGGGCCCATATTACACTATTCTCTGATCTATGTTATAAAATTGTTTCCTCGTCACAAACAGACCTGGAGTTGTGTTTTGTTTCATTCACACATGTTTAACACACAAACCCTGCATACTTAGGCTGAGTTCTTCTGTCAAAAAGAAAACACTTTGTCCCACTTTGTGATGTCATGTGGTAATACAGGAAGTGCTCCATTGTGTTTTTAAACTTCATACACCCTCACTAGAATCATTTGGATGATTTCAGCCCTGAAATTGACGATCTCTACTGAACTACAACTTGAAAACTACCGCTTCATGACATCACAATGTGGAATAGAGCCTTTTGAGCTTTGGAGATGTAGGCAGACTAATAATAAAGGATTACTCAAATATGTGTGACCTAAATAAAACACAACTCCTGATTCTTGACGTCATAGAATCCTCCTTTTTAAACATATATTGCAAATCTAATCACACTTGGAGTAGTTAGATTTTTTCCACAATAATTCAGCCCTAGAAAAAAAGAAAAAAGTAACTAATTTAGATTTTTATTAAAAGGTCATTTTAATACAGGTAAATGCAGGTAAAGGTAAAACTCAAATTCACAGTCGGCCAAAATTAAAAACTGAGACAAATTCACAGGCCAAACTCAGTAATTATTGAAAAATGTAGCTCACCTGATATGTAATGTTTAAACCTATTCATATGGAAACAAACTTTAGTTTTGCTTAAACACAAAATCTGGAACAACTCAAGCTTGACATTACAAAGAGAGAGAAATTAAATTTGAAATAAAAGAAACATCAGTAGAATTCATTTCTTATTTCAGTAAATAAATGATGTCACCCTCTGTAGTTATTCATTTGGCCGACGTGACTAGTAGCTTTTCAGTCAACAGAAAAGGAGGGGCTCTTGCCGGTCTTGACTACATGCCAGCGTACTATCAAAGCATTCTGGGATTCGTAGTATTAGTGGTGATTGCGCTATATACCGGCAGGCCAGCTCTAATGCACCTTTGGTATGATCTCATGGGCCAAATATAATTACATCCCCTACTACTACAAGAAAATGTCTTGTTTAAATCCATTTTGTTTTTTTTCAGACAATCTAAAAATATATCACTGTTTGCTGATGTGTACATTGCGTCACCATGGTAACTACTGAACATTCCTCCATAGACATACATGGAGAAACCCCCAGCGTAATGTCACTGCAAAGTAGCAGTTGTGCCGTTATCCAAACTTGCATATATAGAGTTATTCTGTGATTGTCTGGTCCTGGTGTGGGAACATTCACTCTGCTGTAATGGTGGGTTCAATCTGCCCACCTACAGTCTCTCCACTGCAGAGACACACTTTATTATTTTATTTCATGTCAAAATCGCCCTGAGTCACAACCAGCAGCTGAGTGCAGCTAAAATACCACAAGCACACGGGTACGGGATCAGAAAGAGAAGAGAAAGACAGATAGAGAGAGAGGGAGGGAGGGATGAAGAGAGAAAGAGAGACAGAGTGAGGAGCGGAGAGAGATGTAGAGAGAAAGATAGACAGAGCCTGGAGAGGAGAGACAGATGAAGAGAGAAAGACAGAGAGAGGGAGGGATAGAGAAAGAATGAAAAAAAATGAAGAGAGAAAGAAGGGGAGAGAGGGAGAGATGGAGAGAGATGAAGAGAGAAAGACAGACAGAGAGGGAGAGATGGAGAAAGAAATGCAGAAAGAAAGATGAAGAGAAAGAAAGACAGTGAGAGGGAGAGATCGAGAGATGAAGAGAGAAAGACAGACAGAGAGAAGAGGAGATGGAGAAAGAGATGAAGAGAAAAGGAAAGACAGAGAGAGGGAGAGAGGGAGAAAGAGATGAAGAAAGATGAAGAGAGAAAGACAGACAGAGCCAGGAGAGACAGAGCCAGGAGAGGAGAAACAGATGAAGAGAGAAAGACAGAGGGAGGGAGAGAAAGAGAAAGAGATGAAAAAAGATGAGGAGAGAAAGAAGGGGGGAGAGAGAGAGAGATGGAGAGTTATGAAGTGAGAAAGACAGGCAGAGGGAGGGAAAGATGGATAAAGAGATAAAGAAAGAAAGAAAGAAAGAGAATGAGGAGAGGAGAGGAGAGAGATGAAGAGAGAAAGACAAAGAGAGGGAGAGATGGAGAAAGAAATGAAGAAAGAAACATGAAGAGAAAGAAAGACAGTGAGAGATGGAGAGAGATGAAGAGAGAAAGACAAACAGAGAGAGGGAGAAATGGAGAAAAAGATGGAGAAAGAGATGAAGAGAGAAAGAAAGACAGAGAGGGAGAGGTGGAGAAAGATGAAGAGAGATGAAGAGAGAAAGAAGGAAAGAGAGAGGGTGAGATGGAGAGAAAGATGAAAAGAGAAAGGTAGACAGTGAGAGGGAGAGAAAGATAAAGACAGACAGAGAGAGGGAGAGAAAGATAAAGACAGACAGAGAGAGGGAGAGAGATGAACAGAGAGAAGGGAAAGAGTGGTGGTCGTTATGTGCTGTGTAGGCTCAGTTTCCCCCCAAATAAGAGCGAGTGAAGCAGTTAGCATTTGGTTGTTTTTCTCCTCAGTGCCTCTCTAGTTCTTGCTGCATTTTAGATAAGAGGCAGTGCTGTACTTAAACAGTGTATATGGTGTTTGGATCGCATTGTCTAATGTTCCTAGTGGAAACTCTGTAAAGAAGCAGCTTTGCAGTCAAACAGGTATAAACAGGCGTGTGTCCTGTTTCCAGTGGCTTCTGCAATTTCAAGTAGTTGGTGACATCACCCAGGAATGACTGCCCTGATGGTCTTAAGGTGCGGTTAAGAGACATCCTTTCCAATAATTGCAAAATATTGAAAATAAAAATCAAATCATGTCCAATCCGTAAATGCATATCATATTGCATTTAAAATTCATATCATTTTGTGCACACTGCTGCTCTGAACTGAATTTATCCTTGTGTTTTACTGTCCACATTCTGTCTTTTTGTATATGTCTTTTATTCTCTCTGTGTCCTTCCTAAAAGCCATTCCAGACTGGAGCCCGGAAGAGATGTCTGAGCCAACATAATTCCCATGATTTCTGTCTCAGCCCTGTTTTTTCTCCTTCACAAAACTTCAGCTCACTTTTGTTAAAGTTACAGATTTAGACAGTAGAACTAAAGGAGTGATGGGGGCTTACGATCGGCTGCTGCTCAAGGACTGTCCTCTCCAGATCTCCCTGCTCCCAGAACTCGGCCGCCACAGACAGCGCCACCTAGAGGGGAGAAGAGACAACACAGAAATAGAGACATTGATATTTAAGTGGACTGCTTATGGGTAAACATTAAAGACACTTCAAAAACATATGTATTGAAAAGTGAAGAAACTATGTTTGATGGTAACTAGGGTGCGTACATACTTCTACTGTTTGTTTGTTCCTGGCTTGACCCCAAATTCAGAATACATTTTGTTGACATTGTCAGTGAACAAATTTCACAAACTAGGGACTTGGTTGCAGAGTAGATCAGGACTAAACCAAGAGTAGATCAGGACTAAACCAAGAGTAGATCAGGACTAAAACCAAGAGTAGATCAGGACTAAAAACCAGAGTAGTAGATCAGGACTAAACCAAGAGTAGATCAGGACTAAACCAAGAGTAGATCAGACTAACCAAGAGTAGATCAGGACTAAATCAGAGAGTAGATCAGATCAGGACTAAACCAAGAGTAGATCAGGACTAAACCAAGAGTAGATCAGGACTAAACTAAACCAAGAGTAGATCAAGACTAAACCAAGAGCAGATCAGACTCAAACCAACCAAGAGTAGATCAGGACTAAACCAAGAGTAGATCAGGACTAAATCAAGAGTAGATCAGGACTAAACCAAGAGTAGATCAGGACTAAATCAAGAGTAGATCAGGACTAAACCAAGAGTAGATCAGGACTAAACCAAGAGTAGATCAGGACTAAACCAAGAGTAGATCAAGACTAAACCAAGAGTAGATCAGGACTAAATCAAGAGTAGATCAGGACTAAATCAAGAGTAGATCAGGACTAAATCAAGAGTAGATCAGGACTAAACCAAGAGTAGATCAGGACTAAACCAAGAGTAGATCAGGGACAAGAAACCAAGAACCAGATCAAGACTAAACCAAGAGCAGATCAGGACTAAACCAAGAGTAGATCAAGACTAAACCAAGAGTAGATCAGGACTAAATCGAGAGTAGATCAATCGAGAGTAGATCAGGACTAAACCGAGAGTAGATCAGGACTAAATCCAAGAGTAGATCAGGACTAAACCAAGAGTAGATCAGGACTAAACCAAGAGTAGATCAGGACTAAACCAAGAGTAGATCAGGACTAAACCAAGAGTAGATCAGGACTAAACCAAGAGTAGATCAAGACTAAACCAAGAGTAGATCAGGACTAAACCAAGAGTAGATCAGGACTAAACCAAGAGTAGATCAGGACTAAACCAAGAGTAGATCAGGACTAAACCAAGAGTAGATCAGGACTAAACCAAGAGTAGATCAAGACTAAACCAAGAGCAGATCAGGACTAAACCAAGAGTAGATCAGGACTAAACCAAGACTAGGGCCAACCCAAGTCTAAATCAGAACTAAACTGGGCTCACATTTTTCCCCCAACACAAAGGCCACTGCAGCAGCTGATGAACTATATGTTATTTTGTATTCGACACCTTATTTCAGAAAGTCTTAGTCATTCTGTCGATTTAGAGGAACAATTGCCATAGGGCGTATAGAAGCGTGCACTGCAATATTGTTCTCATATGGGACGGAAAAGTGAGGCAAACATGAAATATCGACCATAAAAATGTCATGAGTTGTTCTAAGAATAGGCTTATATTTAGACTTATATTGTGGGCCCATAACATCAGGGAAAATGCCTGTCTATCACCGATACAAATCCGCTATTATTTCAGAGGGAGTAATGGAGGATTCTGACACTTTTTATCAAGTTAAAATTACAGAGTGGAGCAATAACAAAGAGCTATTCAACCTCAAAGATGTTTTATACTGAGCTAAATGAAATCTGCTATTGGATTTCTGCAGATCTTCCTCGAACGGCATTACCATAAAACTGGAAATTGGCAGGGACAATTGGAATACACTGGCAAGCCGTAATAATGTCTTTTTGTCTATTGTAGAAAATAGTCTGGGATCTGTGGATTTAGTGGGATTGTCGGATGGCAGGTCTGAGAGACACACAAAACAGGAGAGACAGTAAGAGATGGAACAGTATTAAAATTATACTGTATTAAGGCTTCAAAATCCTTGTACAAGTCATTGGAAATATTACTTTCAGAAGTCAACATGTCAAGGAAGGTTAGAATGATCATTTATTAATATAGACTATTGGGGATTTCAAATTCGTGGCTTCCTCCAGGTTTAGTTCGCTCTGCCACATGTGGCTCTTTAAAGCCTCCAGTGCAGCTCTTGACATGCCGAATGAGGATAAAAAAAGTAGTATCTATCTAGGCTGTGTGTCATGTGAGTCATGTCATATAAACACTGCATATTAAAAGCATCAGAATGAAATGACGTATAATTTACTCAAAGGTGCATGTTCTTTACCATTGATTAACAGTGGCGAACAGTTGACCTTTGTAACCTCTACAAAATTCATTTTATCTTTCAGCTTGTAGGAGTGCACAGTACATGCACAGGGGACTTTAAACCGGGACACCGAGGCCTTTTTACTCTCACACACCATGTCATCCTACCTCCTCCAGTAGGGAGAGATGTAAAACCTGTTTAAATCAGCTGAGCGGACATGTCACAGCGACATCACGTGACCGCTCTTAGTAGTCAAACTGTCAGGTATGAAAATAAACTAAACCTTAGTCTGAAAAAATAATTTATAAAAAAAAAAATCAGCTTGTATCATTGTTTGTATCAAAGTAATACTTGCGGCTCTGTTTTTATTTGGAAATGGCCCAGTGGGGCTTTTTTGCAGTTTAACGTTGCAGAACCCAGTACAAGCGGAATTATGATCTATTAGACAGAGTGAATGAAAGTGAATTAAGGATGTCTGTTGTTTTTGCCTTGACAAATCCAGTCCTGTATTTTTTATAAAGATTGATATCAGTCTGGTCTCCACGTCCTCTGTTGTGTCTCAAGCCCAGTCAAATGTAATCATCGTCAGATTTGTTTTTTTTTCAGTGACGCATGTGAAACTTAGGAGCTCATTGCTCACCTATGATTTACAATCAAATTAAATTAGATTAGAATCATATTAACAGTTTAGTGCTTCACTCATTGATTCTGCAGAAATCTGCCATGTTTTTCAGCCCAATGTGATATATTTTTCATTCCTTTATTTTTTCCGATATGGATGAATGTAAGTCCTCTATTGGCTAATCCACCTGTCAACCACGCCCATTTGAAAACAAGGAGATTTACCAGTTACCAGACTCACATCAGTATTGAAGAAGTGTGTATTCTGTATCCCAGGTAACCGTTGTTTGGTCCTGGTGTCAGTAATCTGAATAATTGTAATGCTAAAATGTAATATTGTGCCATCCGTACATACCAGGAGGATTCTGTATAGCTATGTAGTTTACATATACAGTCAAACCAATTTGGAAAGTTTTAGTTACTCTTACATCCCAAATTGTTCCAAACCCATGCTTTTATTTTACGTGATAATAATTTGACTGTCATATCATCCAAAGAGAATACATTTACAGATCTGGACATAACACATTAAAGAGAATACCATGTAAATACAAATATGTCAGACTGCTTATATAAAACACTTGAAAGAGTCATGAATAAGACACCAGCAGTGCTGATTGTTTTATCAAAATGTCACAAATCCCACATTATTTTTTACGTTCCATAAAATGCATATTGTATTATGTTTTGTGCATACTGTGGCAGGATTTCAGTTGTATAAGTCATATTAGCCGTGATCTTTTGGGGCTGTGTGGGAGGTGTCTGACTCACTGGAGCAAACAAAGGGTGAAATTTAAGCAATAAATAAAACAACGGCTAAATCCTCATTGTGCGATTATATAAATGTACCTGTAATATAAAATATAAAATGAAAAATGTGCTATTTAATGTGTTGATACTTTGCAGCTGATGTCATGTGTAGCTAATTGGAGGCACTGCTCTGTCTGAATCTCTGTTACTCAAGTTAACACAGTCTGACCATAAAGACGTGTCTTAGCTGGAACTACAACAGGTGAGTTGATTTTCTACAGTTAAGCAAGTCAAATAACATACGCTGCAGTCAGAAGCTAGCTAGTATTAGCCAACAGTTTTTCGGTTAGTCTCTCTCACTTCCATCCATCCATTTTCTTCTGCTTATCTGGGGCCGGATCGTGGGGGCAACAGCTTGAGCAGGGACTCCCAGATTTCTCTCACCCCAGACACGTCCTCCAGCTCCTCCTGTGGCACCCCGAGGCGCTCCCAGACCAGCCGAGAGACATAGTCCCTCCAGTGTGTCCTGGGTCTTTCCCGGGGCCTCCTCCCGGTGGGACATGCCCAGAACACCTCCCTAAGGAGGCGTCCAGGAGGCATCCTGAGCAGATGCCGGAGCGACCTCAACTGGCTCCTCTCGACGTGTGTAGGAGCAGCGGCTCTACTCTGAGCTCCTCCCGTGTGACTGAGCTCCTCACCCTATCCATATGGGTGCGACCGGCCAGCCTACGGAGCAAACCCATTTTGGTTGCTTGTATCAGTGATGTTGTCCTTTCGGTCATTACCCAGAGCTCATGACCATATTTGAGGGTAAGAATGTAGATTGACCGGTAAATCGAGACCTTTGCCTTTCGACTCAGCTCCTTCTTTACCACACTAACTAACTCACTTTTTTGTTGAAAATCAAAAACCTACACAGAAGGCATTTGAATGAACTCTCACATTGACCACAGGCTCCTGAAAATGTGTTGTTTAAATTTATTTTCAATTTTTTTCTTGCTATATGTGGGCATTGTGTCACGGTGGTAACTTCCAAATATTCCGCCGTAGACATAAACGCAGTTCCCCCAGCATAATGTCACTGCAAAATACTCATAATTGCAGGAAGATGAATGAATGATGAATAAAACTGTGTGATCTTTACGTTTGCAACTAGCATGTACACATCACATTTACATTGGGAATAAAATGGGACTAAACTGGACCAACTAAACTGGACCAACTAAACCTGGACTGGAACCAGGACTAAACCAAGACTAGAACAGGACCAAACCAAGTCTATACATCAGGACTAAACTGACTAAACCCAGCCTTAAATGGCATCAACACACATATATCATTGGCTTACTCGCTTATTTCACCATATCCCCATAGACTTTTGCTTTTTCATGTCATAAAATCCTACATCCAAAGGAATTATCATTACCCTGCATAACAGTGACAAAGCAGCTAGTAAAACATTGTATTTAGGAGGCCGCATATGTTCTGTGTAAATTGCTTACAAATAAACATAACAAATGACATTTCTTGGTGCTGCTCTTGACAATGCATTTTCCTTTAAATAGATGTGAGTGGCTTGGCTCCACCGCGGCGTGTATATTACATACTTGAGCTGTATAAAATGCTGATGAGGTATCGGTGAGATGGGGTACGGTTTTGATATATTGAACTGTCAGGATTCAATGTCGAAACTGAGCCGAGAAAAATGTCAGCGCTGACAAAACGCCATTCAAAGTCTACTCTATTCTGTGTGGGCCTCTGACTCAACCTGGAACAAGGCTGTGGTTGTAGCTGCTATTGAAAGTGAATGGGGAGAAAGCAGAGAGCTAAGAGCGGCTAATGCTACATGTGTGAACAGGGGGGTGATGGGACAAACCTTGCTCTGGATCTCCCAGGGTTTAGCGATGGCAGACAAATCACATGCTGTCATCATCATAGCCCTGTGAAAAAAGTCATTTTTTAAATTACATTTTGACTTCAAATTTAATTTGCGAAAACTAACAGTACACATTTTCAACAGTTCTAAATTTCCACAGGCCTGTTTTCTCACATTTAAAAGATGTCTCTGAAAGTAATTCATAAATAATCCATCCACCCTCACCATGGCCCCTTAACCATAATCTCAAAACAAGGCCCTTTCCTTAACCATAACCCTAAAGCCAACAAATGTGTGAACATAGAGCTTACCCTCTTTAACCAGAGAGGAACCCTCTGGAGTCAACATGAACCCCTCAACATGAATTATTGAAAGTGATAGTAAATTGATTACATTGCACAGAAAGATGAATTCCTACAACATTTGTGAGTTTAAAAACAAATCCATCTTGTACAGCTTCTGCCTCTGTGTTTGGGCTCAGTTACTGGATGACCAGTCCAATACCAGGACAACAATGACGTTTGGGCGGACGCCAAATCCAAAGCAAACAAACCAACCCAAACATGGTGGAGCAGAGAGACGTGAATAAACACATTTTAGATTAAATACAGATAAGTTTGTTGTTGTTTTCTTGTTTGTTTGTGGACAGTAGGGATATTAAGATTCTTTGGCTAATCGATAATTGTGACTATTTAGGACACAATATAATCTTACAGACTGCAAATAATAATCGTGAGAATGATATGAAGCAAAAATAAGTCATTTCTGTTCAACCTAAATGTAAAGTGTTTTTTATTATCTGTTCATGTCACACTGACTGATTTGATTGATTTTGAGCTCATGACGGTAGTTACAGATATACTATATGTACATCTACAGGGTAAAAGATGACATAATAGGTTTGTATTGATTTCTTACACTGCTGTTCATACATACACAGGCACATACCTACTCACAACACAATAACACACGTAGTTCAAAAGGGAGTGGGAAGAAGAAAAAAACACAAACTTCCACCCCCTGTACTGCAGTTGCATTGTGTACTTCCATTACACCTTAACTTGACTTTCTCATTCTGAAAGTTTGGATTTATTAAACCTACTCACATACTAGAGGAACAGTGATCTGCTTAGACAAAGGGCATGAAATTGAACTTCACTGTTGTTTGGTCATGGTGTTAATAATTGTGAATAATCATTAAATCATGATTGTTTCTTTTCAAAATTATCGCAACAAAAAACTGATATAATATCATCCCTAGTAGACAGGAAAGATGTGTTTTTTTCTCAACTAGAGTTTGACGTCTTCTTTGATCGTTCCATTGTTAAGACGCTTTGTCCAATCAGCTTCACACTGATTTTGAACATTAAAATATCTATATATAACTAGTTTAACACTTGCCATCATATATAATGACACTAAATACATATAAATAATCAAAGTGTTTTACATGACGATCTCTTTGCGTGTGGTCTCCAGCTGCATGTACTTGGTCCACTCGTTCCAGTTCTCGTAGGTTTTGGATTGGTCCACAATTTTCTGAAACATGGTCCTCTTTCTGAGAAGAAAAAGAAACACTTTCAACGTAATAATAACAGTAATATAATTTTTTTGTGTTTGCACTGTCACACTTTGGTCCTGGTTTGAGCTCTGTTATGTCCCGATGTGGACTTTTGTTCCTGGTTTAATCCTGGTTTAGGTCAGGTTTAGTTTTGGGTTTAATCACAGTTTAGTCCCAGTTTTAATGTGGTGTGTGTGCATGTGTGAACACTGTGATTGGTTAATCCATCTGTCAGTCTCACCCACTGTGAAAATCTGGGGATTGAGACAAGAGCCCAGAGTTTTTGTATAAAATATTCATGGATTTTAGTTTCCAATTTGTAGGTGACATTTTAAGGACTTTTTACCATTTTGAATTGTAAATTTCTATGCCAACGGTGCTATATTTTCATTTTTAAAACCATGGATGAAAACAGTTTTGGCTGGCCGTGCTGCCTCTAACAGCTTAGAGTACCACTACATACTACTATACTATTATTAATGACTCCTCACTTCTGTGTTGAAAATGAGATTGATTGAATTTAATAACACGTGTTGCGGACAAATGCATCCTTCTCACACTCTGCATTCTTCTTTAATGTTCCTGTTCGTGGGTCATTATTCATTGAGACACATGTAGCAGATAGGAGCCTGTGTTTAACATACTGTGTGAAACTCACTTAAAGTACAGAGCCAGGTCTGTGGCGATGATGGCAATGTCGGTCAGGTGAAGGACGGTGTCGTGTTGGCGTCTGTTCAGGTTTTGATAAATGTTTAACGACTGGAACATAGAAGAAGACAAAAAAAAAAAGAGTTAAAGGCATTGCAACGGATTTTTCCCAAGGTATTTGAGCAAATTTGTCTTGCCCCAGTACAGATATTTTGAGTATTTTCTTGTCCAATAATCAGGCAGTCCGCAGTTAGCATGCTAGTTGTTGTTAGTTTTACCGCCACGAGCAATCTTCGGTATCTGAGAGCTGTGTAAAGTGCTTATAAACTCAACAAGGTGAATAATTAGGATGTTTGGAATGCATAAGGTAAGATCACTATGTTATTTTTTAGCCATCTATCCATCCATCTTCTTCCGCTTATCGGAACAGGGTCGCGGGGGCAGCAGTCTGAGCAGGGACTCCCAGATTTCCCTCACCCCAGACATGTCCTCCAGCTCCTCCGGTGGCGTTCCCATCCAGCCGAAAGACATAGTCCCTCCAGTGTGTCCTGGGTCTTCCCCGGGGCCTCCTCCCGGTGGGACATGCCCGGAACACCTCCCGAGGGAGGCGTCCAGGGGGCATCCTGAGCAGATGCCTAAGCCACCTCAGCTGGCTCCTCTCAATGTGGAGGAGCAGTGGCTCTACTCCGAGCTCCTGACTGCGCTCCCCACCCTATCTCTAAGGGAGCGCCCAGCCACCCTGCGGAGGAAGCCAATTTCGGCCCTCACCTATGGTCGGTCATGATCATAGGTGAGGGTAGGAACGAAGATTGACTGGTAAATCGAGAGCTTCGCCTTTCCGCTCAGCTTTTTAGTGTTTCAAAAATTCTATACCTGCCGCAGACAACGTATTAACATGTGCTTAGTTTGTGCGAACCGTAAGGAGGGTTCAAATAGTACCTGGGAGAGATCGCTAGATTACTCAAACATGCATGGGTGACATATAAAACCTCTTCAGGCATGTTTTTTATGATGGAAAAACATTATAACATGGTAGAAAGGGGCAATTTTGCATGTAAGAAAATCACAACATAAAACATATCAATATATTGTACCCGTCCATACCAGGAGGATTCTGTATAGCTAGTCCTGTATTTTTAGACTGTCCCTATGGCTCCTAAATAAAAATAATGAATACGATTTTAAAGTGTATTCCCAGACACTTAAGTACTTCACTTGGTGCAGTATTACTCTTTCACTCACTCTCTGATTGGCTCCTATCCTGTGCCAAATGCCTCACAAAACGACAACCAGCCAGACACAAGATGACACCGGGGCAAGTTTTGTGAAGTACGGTGCAGTGAAGTTTTTATTTGTTACATTTTTAAAAACAATTTATTTTTAGCTGTTAAAATGTTTCAGAGGATTTTATGCTTATGGACCCATTTTCCACCTGGGATATTAAAACAAAAGATCCAAACTGAACAATAAATCCAAGACTTAGCATTTTGATGAGCTGCATAAAAATGACTTGGGCTTGAAAATAACAAAAGGACCTGTGTTACTATTGTTTTTACTGTTGAGCGCTGAGTTTGAATATACTTTATTTTTATTTATTGAAAAAAAATATTAATAAGACAGTGTTGGATTTGTGCAGTCGCCACATTATTTATACCAGGTACCTCGTCTCTCAGCAGTGTCTTCCCAAACTCCAGATGGTGCCTTTCCAAAATGGAGGATCCGTGCAGCTTAGCCAGAGGGTTTCCAGACCTGAGCGTAACAGAGACAGACAAGAGGAGATGAGGAGTAATAGATTAGAATGTACTCGGTTACATACATTGCTGAGCTGCAGTATTGTAGTTAGTAGTAGAGAAGTAGTATTACACCTTACCTTTCAACTAGAGAAACAAATCTAAGGAACTGTATGTATAATTTTGATTTTAAATTTCACAACCATGACCTACGTGTGTCCCCAGATATGAGGGAGACATGTTCAAATACAGTACAGTAGGCAAGGCACGTTTATTTGTATAGCACAATTCGTACACAAGGCAAAGTGCTTTACAGAATAATAAAGACATTAAAATCACACAAATCAAAACATAAATAATCACAAATTATCATCATAAAATGAAAATAGAAGAGTGCAGAATAAAAACCTTTCAGTCATATGCACAGTTAAACAGAACTGTTTTGAGCCTGGATTTAAACATTGTCAAAGTAGAGGCCTGTCTCACATCTTCAGGAAGACTGTTCCAGGTTTTAGCTGCATGAAAGTGAAATGCTGATTCTCCATGTTTACTCCTGACTCTGGCACCAGCAGGAGGCCGGTCCCTGAAGTCCTCAGAGTGTGAGATGGTTCATATGGCACTAACATGTCAGGTGGCGGTGCTAGGCCATGGAGGGACTTGTTCACAAGCAGAGCTGCTTTAAAGTCTATTCTCTGAGCCACAGGAGCCAATGCAGAGACCTGAGCACAGGATGCATGTGTGTGAAGTACTTCCTGGTTCTAGTCAGGACCCGAGCAGCAGCATTCTGGATGTACTGCAGCTGTCTTAACGCTCGCTTAAGACTTGTATAACTTTTACTGATAATAATTCCTGTATTCTTTATTTATTCTGAATTACAAACATATTGGGCATGTTTTGGTTCTCAAGAAGATCCAATCAGAAAGTAGAATGAGCCTCACATCTCTCATGCGTCTCTCATTAGGGTTGCCAGTTTCAATGCACTAACTACACTCAGCACCTGCAGCCAATCATTAATAAGTGTTAGTAGTCTCTGCAGCTCAGTGAATCAATTCTCGAGGTTCTGCGCTTTCACATGAGGCCTGGTCTTTCCTTTAAATAAGAATTAAATGAATTGGATAGTTTTGAGCCATGATTGTGTCATATAACCAACAGCCCAAATTACAGTACTATGTGATTTAAATAAAAAGATGTTAAAACTATCTGAGAGGATGTTGTTTTCCTTAATACTCACCTTCTTGCCTTTCACTTCTGTAACACTATTTTTGTGACTACTCTATTCTCCACTAAAGACAGTGTTCATGTTATAGTGACAGAGGCGGAAAGGGCAGCCATATTGGAGGGAGGTGAGTGTGTTATAAATCAGGTTTGGTGCTCTCTCGGGTGGGCCTGCTCCTTTCTGAGCTAAATGCTAATAGCTCCTCACTTTGTCCCATCCATCACAGGGGCGTAGCATAGGGGATGTACCACAAGGGGGTGTGTCGGGTTCATGTCGGATGGAGGGAGTTAGAGAGGGCAAGAGGAGTGACCACTGTCGAGTTGAGTCAATTAACAACCTGCAAGACTCAACACAGCAATTTGTCTCTACTTCACATTGAGACACCTTTATAAAGTCATTAGGTAAGTTCATTTGTCCACTATTACGTTAAAGGCTCTGTACCTGAGTTTTTTCCTTGTATTTGCGCAAAATATGCCTTGCCCTAGTACAGATATATTGTAAAAGAAAATCTTAAGATCTAAAAAAAAGTCTGCTGCGTGCTGTCTACATCAAATTGGAAAGCATTTTATTGTCTGATAATCAATAAAAATGCTTCCAATTTGATGTAGACAGCACGCAGCAGACTTTTTTTTTTTTTTTTTTTTTTTTTTTTTAGTCTGATAATCCCCCTCCCTGAAACCGCCACCTTAACGTGGTGGAGGGGGTTGAGTGCCCGAATGATCCTGGGAGCTATGTTGTCGGGGGCTTTATGCCCCTGGTAGGGTCACCCATGGCAAACAGGTCCAGGGGGACGGGTCAGACCAAGAGCGGTTCAGAAGCCCTTTATGATGAATAATACTCAAAGGCCAGTTACGTCGCCCGGACCGGCGTCACCGGGGCCCCACCCTGGAGCCAGGCCTGGGGTGGGTGCTCGACAGCGAGCGCCTGGTGGCCGGGCCTTTCCCCACGGGCCCCGGGGGCTCAGCCCGAAGGAGCGACGTGGGGGCCGTCCTCACGTGGGACCCACCACCCGCGGGAGGATCCATAAGGGGGCGGTGCCAAGAGATCCGGGCGGCAGTCGACGGCGGGGGGCCCCGACGACCGGATCTCCGGACATGGAGACTAGCTCTGGGGACATGGAATGTCACCCTCGCTGGGGGGGAAGGAGCCTGAGCTTGTGTGGGAGGTTGAGCGTTACCGACTAGATATAGTCGGCCTCGCCTCCACGCACAGTTTGGGCTCTGGAACCCAACTTCTTGAGAGGGGCTGGACTCTCCATTTCTCTGGCGTTGCCCGCGGGGAGCGGCGGCGAGCTGGTGTGGGCCCTGCTCATTGCCCCACAGCTCAGCCGTCACGTGTTGGAGTTCTCCCCGGTGAACGAGAGGGTCGCGTCCCTGCGCCTACGGGTCGGGGACAGGTCTCTCACTGTTGTGGCAGCCTACGGGCCAAACAGCAGTGCAGAGTACCCGGCCTTCTTGGAGTGCCTGGGGGGGGTACTAGACAGTGCACCCACCGGGGACTCCGTTGTTCTCCTGGGGGACTTCAACGCCCATGTGGGTAACGACAGTGACACCTGGAGGGGCGTGATTGGGAGGAACGGCCTCCCTGATCTGAACCCGAGCGGTGTTTTGTTATTGGACTTCTGTGCTAGCCACAGTTTGTCCATAACAAACACCATGTTCAAGCACAAGGGTGTCCATCAGTGCACGTGGCACCAGGACACCCTAGGTCGGAGGTCGATGATCGACTTTGTAGTTGTGTCATCTGACCTCCGGCCGCGTGTTTTGGACACTCGGGTGAAGAGAGGGGCAGAGCTGTCAACTGATCACCACCTGGTTGTGAGTTGGATCCGCTGGCGGAGGAGGAAGCCGGATAGACCTGGCAGGCCCAAGCGTATCGTGAGGGTCTGTTGGGAACGTCTGGCGGAGCCTTCTGTCAGGGGGGTCTTCAATTCGCACCTCCGGGAGAGCTTCTCTCTGATCCCGGGGGAGGTTGGAGACATGGACTCCGAGTGGGCCATGTTCTCCACCTCCATTGTTGATGCGGCTGCCCGTAGCTGTGGTCGTAAGGTCTGCGGTGCTTGTCGCGGCGGCAATCCCCGAACCCGGTGGTGGACACCGGAAGTAAGGGATGCCGTCAGGCTGAAGAAGGAGTCCTATCGGGCCTTGTTGGCTTGTGGGACTCCTGAGGCAGCTGACGGGTACCGGCGGGCCAAGCCAAGCGTGCTGCGGCTCGTGCTGTCGTGGAGGCAAAAACTCGGGGTTGGGAGGAGTTCGGGGAGGCCATGGAGGAGGACTATCGGACGGCCTCAAAGAAATTCTGGCAAACCGTTCGGCGCCTCAGGAGGGGGAAGCAGTGCTTCACCAACACTGTTTACAGTGCGGGTGGAGAGCTGCTGACCTCGACTGGGGATGTTGTCGGACGGTGGAAGGAATACTTTGAGGATCTCCTCAATCCCACTGTCACGTCTTCCGAGGAGGAGGAAGCCGAGGCTGGGGACCCGGAGGCGGACTCGTCCATCACCCTGGCCGAAGTCACTGAGGTGGTTAGCAAGCTCCTCGGTGGCAAGGCTCCGGGCGTTGATGAGATCCGTCCCGAGTACCTTAAGTCTCTGGATGTTGTGGGGCTGTCTTGGCTGACACGTCTCTACAACATCGCGTGGCGGCGGTCGGGGACAGTGCCGCTGGACTGGCAGACCGGGGTGGTGGTCCCTCTGTATAAAAAGGGGGACCGGAGGGTGTGTTCCAATTACAGGGGAATCACACTCCTCAGCCTTCCCGGTAAGGTCTATTCCAGGGTACTGGAGAGGAGGAGAGTCCGGCCGATAGTCGAACCTCGGATCCAGGAAGAGCAGTGTGGTTTTCGTCCTGGTCGTGGAACACTGGACCAGCTCTACACTCTCCATCGGGTGCTCGAGGGTTCATGGGAGTTTGCCCAACCGGTCCACATGTGTTTTGTGGATCTGGAGAAGGCATTCGACCGTGTCCCCCGTGGTGTCCTTTGGGGGGTGCTCTGGGAGTATGGGGTCCGGGGCCCTTTGCTAAGGGCTGTCCGGTCCCTGTATGACCGGAGCAGGAGCTGTGTTCGCATTGCCGGCAGTAAGTCAGACTTGTTCCCGGTGCATGTTGGACTCCGCCAGGGCTGCCCTTTGTCACCGGTTCTGTTCATTATATTTATGGACAGAATTTCTAGGCGCAGCCAGGGGCTGGAAGGGGTCTGGTTCGGGAACCACAGGATCTCATCTCTGCTGTTTGCAGATGATGTTGTCCTGATGGCTTCTTCGAGCCAGGACCTGCAGCAGGCACTGGGGCGGTTTGCAGCCGAGTGTGAAGCGGCTGGGATGAGAATCAGCTCTTCTAAATCTGAGGCCATGGTTCTCGACCGGAAAAAGGTGGTTTGCCCTCTCCGGGTGGGTGGTGAGCCTTTGCCTCAAGTGGAGGAGTTCAAGTATCTCGGGGTCTTGTTCACGAGTGAGGGAAGGATGGAACGCGAGATTGACAGGCGGATCGGTGCAGCGTCCGCAGTGATGCGGTCGCTGTATCGGTCCGTTGTGGTGAAGAAGGAGCTGAGTCGAAAGGCAAAGCTCTCGATTTACCGGTCAATCTACGTTCCTACCCTCACCTATGGTCATGAGCTCTGGGTCATGACCGAAAGGACAAGATCGCGGATACAAGCGGCCGAAATGAGTTTCCTCCGCAGAGTGGCTGGGCGCACCCTTAGAGACAGGGTGAGGAGCTCAGTCACACGGGAGGGCTCGGGAGTAGAGCCGCTGCTCCTTCACGTTGAGAGGAACCAGCTGAGGTGGCTCGGGCATCTGCTCAGGATGCCTCCTGGACGCCTCCCTAGGGAGGTGTTCTGGGCATGTCCCACCGGGGAGGGCCCCGAGGAAGACCCAGGACACGCTGGAGGGACTATGTCTCTCGGCTGGCCTGGGACGCCTTGGGGTCCCACCGGAGGAGCTGGAGGACGTGTCTGGGGTGAGGGAAGTCTGGGAGTCCCTCCTTAGACTGCTGCCCCCGCGACCCGGCCCCGGATAAGCGGAAGAAAATGGATGGATGGATGGATGTCTGATAATCAGGAAGTGCACTGCTATCAAGCTAGTTGTTTCTTTCACTACAACTATACACTTCTGCAATGTATTTGAATATATTTTCATCATTGTCTAGTCTTACTTCATCTGGTAGAGGTTGTTGGTTCCTCTGTGGTCGATATCATGAAGAAAACCAGCAGTGACCATGGCCATACTTTCCAAATCTGTGTAGTAACGCTTCAAATCTCCAGTCTGGAAATAAACAGATTCAATCAGTCATTCAAATGTGATCTGATCTGAAACATTTAGGTCACACACCAACACGGCATGATTTTATTTATCTTGTCACATCTTTGTCAAATTAGTTTAACTAGAGAATCAAATCTCCAAATGGAAAGGCAATTGTTGAAATAGCTTGTTTGGGAGATATGAAAAATTAGAATAAAAAAATGATAACTATATCAACAACTATAATAAAAAAAGAATATATATTTAAAAATAGCTTACTTTTTATGCTTAATTTTCCTTGTAAAATTGTAATTTATAGTATTGTTTGTTTGTTTTGTTTTTTTTTTTATCTTAAATGAATTGTATGTAGCCTGCACTTTTACCCTCAATTTACATCAAAGCATAAAATCAGAGACTTAAGTGTGGCTCATTCTGCTTTCTGATTGGATAATCGTCTTGAGACCCAAAACACCAAATTACAACATAAATAAATGGGCCATCATGTCCTATCTTCTTGTAATTAAAAACAAATCAGCTTCAGAATAATAATCAGTAAAAGCTCTATGTGATTTGAACACATTTACCTTGTATGTAAGTGCAGACTATACAATTTATTTAATATAAAAAGAAGATTTAATATAAAGTACTTTACTTACTTTACTTATAAAGTAAGTAAAGTAAAATTAAGCAAAATAAAGCAGAAATATCACCAGCAAACCGTGTTATGAAAGATTACACATCAATTTTCTGTTCTTTCTCCATGTAGTAAGCTGTTTTTAAATATATACGGTGGCCCAAAAGTAACTGACACTTTTAAATCTTCAGTAGCTCCTTTAATTCTTAAGTTATACTCACCAAGTTTTAGCAGTAATTTTGGCAATATATACAGTTATAATTGTTCACTTACACTTGAACTTATCACTACTTAAACTAGGGGAAGTAAAAATTTAAAATCATTTTTTTTTAAGTGTCCACCATTTTCGGTTTCACACTGAATAGTCCTATCCAACACACTCCTCATAACATTTAAAGCTTATGACTCTTATTTGATCCTCGATATTACATTTTAAGTCATTTATCGTCTGAGGTTTATTCACAAACACCTTTTCTTTAGGATAACCCCACAGGAAGAAATCGGGACTAGTCAGGTCTCGGGGGATCACATACTGCCCCCTGTCTTTGAAAAAACCACTTATTATTCCTTTAATGGCATTTACTCTTGGGGCATCTCTGGTATTAAAATGTCGATGGTAACACCACTGGGTTTCTGAATTTGACCCATGTGACTCAAAGTACCACTGTACAATGAGGGTTCGTTCCTCGGTGATATATTTGCTCATATTAATGTTGGAAGGATATTTCTAAATGCTCTGAAAAAATAAAATTAAAATATTTAGAAACAAGAGAGTTATGATTTTTTTTCAGCTGTCAGTGATTTTTGGGCCACCCTGTACTTGTGCGATTCACGCTCCCATAGATGAATGCTGTTGCTGTGTCCTTGGGCAAGACACCTCACCTTCAGCATCTGTGTACATAGGGGTATGAATGTGTGTGTGAATGGGTGAGTGGTCCCTTGATGTAAAGTGCTTTAACTGCCTTGAAATTTAAAATCTAAATCTTACATACAGTTCCTTAAATGTCTCTTGTGCTTCAGTATCTTTGTGAAGCGCTTTAGCTTGTGCATGAATAGTGCTTTATAAATATATTTGCCTTCTCAGTTTGATTTTAATCTTTATACTGCCTGGCCTTTATTAAATGCAGATATTGGATTACTGCAGCAGTGTAAAGTCCCTGGTTTGAAAAGTGTTGTGTTCAGGCCCCACTGGCTCGCTTTGTACACACCAGCCTCTGTAGATACTGTACCTCAAACAAACGCATGGAGGATATAGTGAGAATATACTGCTAAACCTGTGCAGCGAGATACAGGCAATTCCACAAGTAAAGGATTCAGTAAATAAGGTTCACGGTCTGCAGGAGAAATTCAGCAGCTATAATGGGGTTTTTAAGTAACAAATAAAAAAGTTTATCTTGGCTAGAGTGTATCTACAGCACCGTTTCTGAAACTGTGATACGCTTAGCACTGGTGGTACACGAGCTCCTTCAGGTGGTACTTTAGTTTCTCTAATTTGTGTGTTTGCCTAATTTTGAGTTCATGTTATCCACTTGGATCATTTCTTGTTTGTAACTGCACTGGAACTGGACCTGGACTAGGCTGGTGGCACATGGGAAGCCAAATCTTTTCTTTGGTGATACTGTAGACGGTTTATAGAAGAGGACGAAAGCAGTGCGACTCATAGCATTCAGCTCCAGCCAAATTAAGCCAATCAAGGCTTGCAGTTATAGCAGCTATAATCGGCAACCGAATCCCATAGTTTGAAAACCACTGATGTAAAATGACTTTGAATGAAGGCAATCTAAAGATACACTATGTCACTTTTCTAATGGAGGGTCTGCCACCGGCTTGTCTCCACGGAGATGTTGTTGTTTTGCTTGGAATGTTGGAATGCATGAAACTTATCTACCTCCTTGCAGACGAGAAGAGCACCATCGGGCTAAATTAGGTCAGAAGGAGAGGCGACCCCACTCACAGCAAGAATGCATGGTTCTCAGTTTCCAGGCTACCTACACCCAAAAAGTTCTGAGGTATTATCTAAGTAGGGAAGTGCTTATTTTTTGTTTAGGTCAATGGTTAAGACTTAACTTGTTTACTCAAGGTCAGTTAGAAATACTGTGCTTTGGGTGATTGTAGACTTCGATTTAGAAAAAAACAATAATAATAAAAATGATTTATTGTCCCCATACTGAAATTTGACCTCTGCACTTGCCCCATCCTTCAGTGTCACTGAGGTTAAACCTGTCAGGAGCAGTGGGTGACAACAGTCCAGCGCCCAGGGACCCATCTCCAGATCTTAAGCTTGGCTTGTTTAGGAAGATTATCCATTGTTCTGTGTTGTTTTAAAAATTCAATGTTAATTTTAAACCAGTCTTTTTTTACCATGAGCAGAGTGAACATGGTCTGTCCCACGTTGAACCCGTGTCTCCAGTTGTGGTAAGTGATGCGCCTGTAGCCTTTGCTCACAGAATACATGAACCGAACCAGAACCTACAGCAGAAAGAGACATTCAAACTATTAAAAAACAACTCATTTCATCTGATTTGTACATCATATTATCATGTTGAGCACTGACATGTTTCATTTAGACCTATATTGTATATATTGTATAAGCAGCTCTTAAGGTCCAAATAAATCCCCCATGTCCTGTGTGCATCTAGTTATAAAGTGTTTTCTTGTCCAGGAATCAGGACCTGTGTGGTTAGCATGCTAGTTGTTGTTAGCCGTGACGTGACTTCAAAATTCCACTCTGGTCTTTGGGTTTTTTTAAACTCATTGCAGCATAATCGGGTCGCTCAGAATGCAAGAGGCAAGTGAGGAATAACTTTGGACCACTGCAAACCACTTAAAATGAACTAGGAACAAACAGGTAAATCCGACGTTGTTTTATAATCAGATACACAATAGAAATAACCATTTTATCAAGTTAATCATTTTCTGCCAGGGATTTCATTTAAATAGTAATCTGATTCCATGCTTTTCAAGATCTTTCTTAGGTTAGAGACATTCATAAAAATGACTTTAAAATGATGGAAGAGAAAGGACTTAAAGCTCAAAATACAATATTATGAATTATGATCCAGGGGGCACTAAAAGATGAAGAGACTCATACTAATGACATAAAGCCAATACAGCCCAATGGAAGGTCACACGGCTGCTTCAAATACTGAAGACACAATATAATCCAATTTCAACTCTGCGTTTTATCTGAGTGCTTCCTAGACTCCCAACAAGGTGGTCATTTTAGGACAGCTTGAAAATGAAAGCAACAGTCGATCTGAAGAAAGTAGTGCTGTCACGAACCTAAAGTTTCAAACTCGATTTCAACACGAAGTAATAGACTTGATACTGATTTTCGATACCAAAAGGATCATTTTAAAAGCTCATGTTAGACAATAGTGCCACTTTTAATACTAAATAATAGTGTTTGTTCATTGTACCATGTGTTCTGACACTACTCTGATAAAACTCAAGATGAAACTGTTCAGGAAAGGTCATATTTTACCTGGTTTATGTGATTTTTTTCAGTTTTGCTCAAACCTGCAATTTCTGAAGTACCATAATATTCTATTTCTGGTCCACGTCTCAATAACCAACTTGTACTTTTTCTACAAAAGAGTGTCTCGGATTGTTTCAGCTCCACTACCATTTTTTTTTTTTTTTTACATTGGTATGTGCTTAGCTAAATCTGTTCCTCCATATCCTTTTATTCTTATTCCGCATACAAACTGCTAACCCTGTAGTTTAGATCTGTACAAACATCTTCTGAAGTGTGATTCTTGTATTAGTTTGTCAGTCTCTTTCTCAACTCTATTGGATGCGTTTAAAATGTGAACTTTGAACAGAATCCTATTATCAAAACATGGATCTCAAATCTAATCTCAGTCATAATTAGATACTTCCCCCAAATGCTTCAGCCCTAGTATGACATTATTATTTATATTTCTGGTATGAATCAATTTAAAAAGTGCACTAAAGGACATTTCTTGTAGAGGGCATACACCACCTGCTTGTCTCTGTGAAGATGTTACACAGTATGGCATTAAAGTTATGTAGCTCCATGGAGACACCTCAAGCCAAGTTCTGGGTCTGGTCTGTGGAAAGGTGACTTCGCTCACACAGTAAGAATTCATGTTTTTCAGTGTATTTGCAACTAAACAAAAACACACACAATAAAATACATGCTAGATAGTGTTTAATGCCATACTGTGGAACATTCCTGGTAAAACAACACGGAGACAAGCAGTTAGAGGAGACCAACTGAATAAGTCACATGGTGCACCTCAGTTGAGTAAGTGTATTGGTTTACTTTTGAATTTAAAATAAAATATCTGAAAACTGGCTAAATCACATAGCCTCGATGAAAATACAAAGTAATGAAATGAAACTTAAAGACATTTCATATCTCATGGTGCATTGCATGAGCCGTACCTCTCTGGGGATGTGGAACTTATCAACCACTTTGAGCTCGTAGTACATTTTGATTCCACATTTGACCAGGTCCATTTCACTGTGATCGAAGTCGCAGAAGTGAAACTCAAAGATCTCGGCTTTCTTTGAGTTTGGCAGCGCCTCAGACTGTACAAGGATAGAAATGTGTCATGATGCAACACATTTTATACAACTATTCAAGCTATATAATATGTGGTAGAATTTAAGTGGAAATAATCACACATTATTTGGCCTTTACTGGTTATTAAAGGTCCTATATTACACAAAATTGATTCTTGTCAACTTTAAGCCCTGTTATAAAGCTGGTACCTCCTCAGAAACAGACCTGAAGTTGTGTTTTGTTCCATTCACACATGTTTGAGCAACTCTGTATTATTAGTCTGTCTATGTCTCCAAAGCTCAAAACTCTATTCCACCTTGTGATATAATAAGCAGTAGTTTTCAAGTTAACAGCTACATTTTACCTTGTTCATAGAGATTGGCAGTTCCAGGGCTGAAATTATCCAAATGATTCTAGTGAAGTTGTATGGAGTTTAAAAACACAGTAAAGCACCTCCTGTATTACCACATGACATCACGAGGTGATCAGAGTGTTTTCTGTTTCAGAGAAGAACTAAATATGTGTGGGCTTGGGTGTTAAACATGTGTGAATGAAACAAAACACAACTCTAGGTATGTTTGTGATGAGGACACAGCATTATAAGATAGATCAGAAAATAGCATAATATGGGCCCTTTAACCAACCATCCATAATATTAAAAAAAGCCTTTCAGCGGTTATATCCATGTGTTTGTAGTACTGTATATGCATTTCCAGGTTGCTGATCTATAACGTAACACGTGGATAAAATCTGGTTAAAATGAATATATCATAAAACCATTCCAGGTGCAGGTTAAAACATGGTTAACAAGTTCTTTTTGCATGATACACCCCCTTAAACTCATTCATACCAGAATCTCTTGTAGCTCCTCCTCTTCACAGTCACCGGGTTCTTTGCCAAAGCGCTCTCTGGTGTTCTGTGGAAAGCATTTTTAAAATACATGTAACTGTATCAAAGTTCCTATATATTTCATGTCGAAGACCAACTGCACAAAGTACATTTCTGCGATATTTTCTGAGATATTGTCCTATTGAGCTCATGTTTCAATGTGCTTAAATGATTAAAACAAACTCTCAAACTCACGAGGATGTTCTGGATCTCGTCTTTGCGACACTTGACGTGGTACATGACCATGTCCTGGAAAATGTCCTTCCTGTTCTCCAATTTGTTCATCCGGTCGTAGGTGTCTGTGTTCAGCACCGACCAGCCCAAGAACTGGGTGAGAGACTACACAGAGGGACAGAGAGGGTGACAAGTGTTACTCGGATATGATATGGTTATAATATTATGACAGCGCGCTAGTGATTCCCATTGCATTGTGTCAGTGTTTCATTTTTTTTGCTTCGAGTATCACCATAAGCTTTTTTTTTTTTTTAAACAATCCCATAAAAACATTGCAAGGATGAAGAGTTTTCTACAAAGACCATTTTAACTACTACCATTTACATTACATTTCTTTATGGTCATAGCTAACGTGCTAGCCCTATTTGTTCCAAATAGGAAGTGAGCATGGACGCGCTTCTGGCTCCAATCGATTTTGGCTACAATTCACTTGAAAAATTGTCGCCCCTCCCTCTGTAATGCTGCAGTGAGCCTCATCATTCTGGTCTTTGTATGTTCATATTAACCCGCTCTACATGATCGCGGTGTTTCTCTTTCGCTATGTTGTGTATGATTCAAGATATGAACATTAATAACAGACAAATCAAGCACCTTCTTTCCCCGAGGTCGTTCCCGGTAGCATTAGCAACAGGTTTGTTTGATAGTGTTGCTAAGCGCCCTGCTACATCAGCGCTGCGGGTGGGAAGGGGCGTTACCTCCAACACACTCGCTCTGGATTGGCTCTTTGGTTGCTATGATACTCGCGGTCGGAATTGCAAATATGGAACTCGGCTCCAAATTTGCCGTTATAACCGCTAGCATCGATGAGCTTCATTTGACTGGAGCCGAACGCTATGGGTGGTGTCACTCTCACGTAGCCCACTTCTTTGTACAGTCTGTGGTTACAATGGATAAAAAACATTCTTTTGTAAAATGATTATTCATAAATATTCTCTAAGCTTTCGGTCATCATATTTCAGCCTTGGTGAAAGCTCTACCTATGACTGTTTGTGGGTGAACATCAGCTGATCTAATGCTGTCCTTCAAAACAAGATTTCTAGTCTCCAAAGTCAAAGATGTGTTGGTCAAATGAACTTCCCCATCCCCCAAACTCTAATCTCACCATAAAGCCTCATAAATCACAAAAACAACCAAAACAGGGGCAGTATTTTCAAACATCAATACTGCATGTCGAGCTGGGATCAGACCGGACAGTGCAGTTAGCTCCAGTTTAAATGATGGCCTGTGTTATGTTCTGTGGTTTAGTGATTGGTTTCATGTCTGCGTCTCCACCTTCTCTTCCACTCAGTCCATCCATCACTCCACACACCTGTGATTACCCCCGCCACAGGATTTACCATCATGCACCTCGTCATAGATTCTCATGAAATGGATGCTCCTCCCCTGCTGTCTTTGCCCTCACAGAAATGGGGGAAAGGTCATTGTTTTTTGCACAAATTTGAAGATAATTCTTTTACATTCAACTGGAAAGATGAAGATAATATCATTTTAGAAAAGCAGGTATTTTCTAATATTCTGAAGGTTTGAAGCTCCTGCCTTTAGATTAGTTTTGGGGGCATTAAAATAATTATATTACCAATAGAAGTGGAGTCTACCTTCACCAAACGATTAATGAGTTCTATACATTTATCAATCTGAAGCTGTTCTGAAGCGATGTTTGTTAGGTTTGTTTGGGCAATTGTTTTTGGCTCCGCCCAAACCTCAATGCTGCTCTGTTGGTGATTGGCCCAGTCTCTGAATCATTTGTGGCCCCCAGCGCAATAACAGCAGCCGCAGCGGGACAAGATGGATTCCTGTGAGTTTATGAACTTACAAATATTGCTAGAATTAATCTTGCTGGTCAGGTTAACAATAGGTTACATTCATTAATTAAAAAGGGATTAGATAAACCAGGTAAAAAAAAAAAAAAAATAAAATTGCAATCTGACTCTCTTATTTAGACAGCAAATTTTTCCATTGTACAGGGTGTCCCAAAAGTCACTGACACTTTTAAATCTTCAAGAGCTCCTTTAATTCTTACGTTATACTCACCAAATTTTAGCAGTAGGTAAACTGAAGCTTCTGAGATTTTTGGCAATATATACGGTTATAATTGTTCACTTACACTTGAACTTATCACAACCTAAACTAGGGGAAGTAAAAAATGACCTAATTTTTAAAAGTAATGTTTTTTAAGTGTCCACCATTGTCGGTTTTGTACTGAATAGCCCAATCCAACATACTTTGAAAAACATTTGAAAGCATTTCTGGGCTTATGGCTCTTATTTGATCCTCAATATTACATTTTACATCGTTTATTGTCTGAGGTTTATTCACAAACTCCTTTTTTTTTTTAAGATAACCCCACAGAAAGAAATCGGGACTAGTCAGGTCTCGGAGATCACATACTGCCCCCTGTCTTTGAAAACCACTTATTATTCCTTTAATGTCATTTACGCTTGGGGTATCTCTGGTATTAAAATCGACGGTAACACCGCTGGGTTTCTGAATTTGACCCATGTGACTCAAAGTACCACTGTACAATGAGGGTTTGTTCCTCGGTGCTATATTTGCTCATATTAATGTTGGAAGGATAGTTCTAAATGCTCTGAAAAAATACAATTAAAATATTTAAAAACAAAAGAGTTATTAATTTTTATCAGCTGTCAGTGACTTTTGGGTCACGCTGTACTTGTAAAACAAAATATATGTAGGTAGTACTTGGTGTGAAAAGTTTGAAAGCCACAGCCCATAAAAAACTTCATCACACAGCACATTGCAGCTGCGTCTCCTGTATGTGCTCCACTGTAAAGTTCACTTTGCTTCTCCATGTTGTGCTCTCAGTCTCCAGTAAAAGCCTGATCATTAATATTACAGTGTTTGTGAATGCTGAGTGTATTTTTAAACTGTGACTCAGGCTCTACCTCCATCAGGGTTTCGTCCATGTCGTCAAAGGGTTTTCCGTCTTTCCTGTTGTAAAACGTAGCCACACCCACTATCTCCTCCTTCTTGTTGACAATCGGCATCGACAATACGTTTTTAATGGTCCACCCAGACTCGTCCAGAGGTTCTTTCTGTGATTACAAAAACACAAAAACAACATTAGACACTTTTAATAGTTCCCATGATTTATGTAAAATTATATATTGCAGCGGTGTACCCTAGAATGCTACAAAGTTATAAACATTCACTTTTAATAAATTTAAATTTTGAATCACACATAAAACTGTTTTTAATGGTAAGATATAAGACTGTAATAATTATTTTGTTACTTGCTTGGGTTCTGTTTCTATATTTTACAAGATTAAAGTGGCTGTACCCCATTTTTGACTTTGTAATAAAGTCAAATTTGTCTTGACTCATTCTAAAAAATATTGTAAAAGGAGCTCTTGGGGTAAAAAAAATATGCTGTTTCGTGCTGTCTGCATCTAAAGAGTTTAAAGAGTTTTTATTCTCCGCAAACCAGGAAGTAAGGCTGATGCACTGTTAGCATGCTAGTTATCGATACGTTTGTATTTGTGAATTTTTTGGCTCATCATCCATTACTACCATAGGCTGTATGAGGACACCCAAACTGCTCCAGCCTAATGAAGCGCGCCCATGCTCAATTCCTATTTGGAGCATAGCGGCTACCGGGTTAGCCATGTCCATTTATATATGTATATATATTATATTATGTTAATAATTTTTACAAAAAAAACTTAACAAATGGATTATAACACCACAATGTGTAGTAAAAGTTAAGTTTAGATGGAAAATGTGTTCTGTATTTGCCATAGTGATCTGCATTATCTATCCAGAAGGCTTTCTAATTGTGCATATCTTAGGTTGATGGGGAAACCAGAGGACCCAGAGACCACCAAGAGATACAGGTGGAAACTTGTGGAAACTGCACACAAAACAACTCCACATGGTTCTGGACCGGAAATCAAACTAGGGACTGTCTTGCTGTCAGGTGACTCACCACTAGCTCACCACTTTTAAAACCATCTCACCTGAAAAGAAAAGGTCTCGTCCTGCGCTGCGTTCATGATGTTACAGATCTGTGGAAACATGGGAAAGTTCTTAAAGTCAAGATGCAATGTTTTCCCCTGTTGATATTCACAATAACATGCTGGTTTATTTTTTTTTTATTATACTTTTTATCTATTATTTTATGCCTCATGAATATAATAATATATAAAAATATATTACAACTCAAAATTACCCAATGATTTCACCATGCAAGAGTTTAGATGAGTTCTAAGATGACAAACTTCCAAAGGCATCTTAAGGACAGACTCTTTACTCAGTGGAGCACAAAGTTGGATTACAATTTTTAAGATGAATTCTATTGTTCATAGATGCGAGTATTGCTGGTCACAGGGGAGTGAGTTTTCATTTCCGTGATGGTTAGATCTCTGAAAATAGTATAATTTGGTTAATGTTGTGCTCAGACACTGTGCGGCAGAATCACGCAGAGAAAGAGCCATAAATGAGAGTTTTTTTTTTTAAAAGGGGCTCAGGTGTTGGACCAGGACAAACTCCACAGGATAAAAGGAAGTGATGGAGTGGGAGAGTGTCCCTAATATATGTGCTTGGCAATTTCGTTTATAGTTCTGGTTTAGTTCCTCTCTTGTCCAAGTTTACTACAACTTAATGGTGCACTATGTCACTTTTCTGGTGGAGAGGCCCACCAACTACTCGTCTCCGTGGTGATTTTATTTTCTTGTCTGGAATGTTCCACAGTGTAGCATTAAACACAGGTAGAGCATCGCAGCAAACACCCTTAATGAAATAAATGCAGAAAGAGAGATACATTAAAATGTGATACTGTGGAACATTTCTTTCTTTTTTTTCCTTTTTTAAATTTTATTTCGGGAGGAACACATAGTACAAACACATTCCTTCCAGTTCAGATATTACATGAAACAGCATTATTATTCAAAGTACTACTCACTTATACTCAAAAGTACTTTTCATAACTACACCATGTTCTTTTAGTCCCATTCCATTTTAGTGTATTAAAAAAGTAAAAAGGAAAAACAAAACTATTTACAAGAACCGGGGAGCTCACAGGAAAAACAAAGTGTAGTCAAACACTGTAAATATATTGTAGAGTAAAGTCAAATGATTCTTCACCCGAACCGGATAATTAAAAAAAAGCCTGTTATAAGTGGGGTGATATACTTGATCCACTTGCTTCGAATGTTTATTGTGCAAGTTAGCTTTTCCATCCTAAATATTTCAGATACTATATCAATCCAGCCATCCACTGAAGGCGGAGCAGAATTTAGCCATTTTTTGGTGATATTCTTTTACTTATCCATGCATTTGTCTCCAGTAGGTTAGACTACTGTAATGGCCTGCTCACTGGCCTCTCCAAACGAGCCTTAAGACAGGAATTATTATCAGTAAAAGTTATACAAGTCTTAAGCGAGCGTTAAGACAGCTGCAGTACATCCAGAACACCGCTGCTCGGGTCCTGACTAGAACCAGGAAGTACTTCACACATGCGTCCTGTGCTCAGGTCTCTGCACTGGCTCCTGTGGCTCAGAGAATAGACTTTAAAGCAGCTCTGCTTGTAAACAAGTCTCTCCATGGACCAGCACCAAAGTACATCTCTGATATGGCATATGAACCATCTCACACTCTGAGGACTTCAGGGACTCAGGACTAAATATGGGGAATTAGCGTTTCAGTTTTATGCAGCTAAAACCTGGAACAGTCTTTCTGAAGATGTGAGACAGGCCTCTACTTTGCCAATGTTTTAATCCAGGCTCAAAACAGTTCTGTTTAGCTGTGCATATGACTGACAGGTTTTTATTCTGCACTCTTCTGTTTTAATTGTAATTTATCATGATTATTTGTGATTATTTATGTTTTGATTTGTGTGATTTTAATGTCTTTCTTATTCTGTAAAGCACAGTGAATTATTTTGTGTACAAATTGTGCTATACAAATAACCTTGCCTTGCCTTGCCACCAGGAGGGTTTACAACAGCTTTTTATCGCTTCTCCGTTCTAAGAGACCAACCCTACCTAAATACAGAGTTTCAAAGTTGAATGGAATGTTCACTCCAAAAACTAAGTTTAACCTTGCATGGATCTCACTCCAGTGCCATACTGTGGAACATTTCAAGCAAAGCAAGAACAATCTCCACAGAGACAAGTAAATGGCAGTAACTTGGCATGGCATGTAATTTGTAACTAACCTGCTTGTCTCCATGGAGACAGACATGTTTAATGTCATATTGTGTTCCTTTTTTGTATTAAAACATTTAAACAGCAACATTAAACTGTATTATTCCCGTTCCAACCCTTGAACTGAGGAGTCTCCACTATGATTTGAGGCCTTTTGTTCATTATTCATCGTCTGCCTCAGCCCCGCAGATAGAAAAATATTACATCTCCAATATCCTCTGTCATTTTGAATTGGAGCTCGCAAAATATCCCTGTGCTAATATCATAAGACTTTTAAATGTGGAAATAAATCATTCAAATGGAGGATTGTAATTTGTGGCAACAGTGGTGGAGTAGAGGGTTCATTATCACCCACAAATGGAATGGTTGTCAGTTCAAATCTTGCCGTTTAAATAAATTAAGAAAGTTAATACACACATTCTTACCAGTCCGTTCTCAGCCACATATGTTGGTAAACCACTAACCAGAGCCCAGTGATCTGCAGGGGGAGATCTGTGTAGACAAAATACAACAAAACTATATACTAATATCATTGGAGCTATAAGAAAAGGTGCACTGTGTAACTTTTGTCCTGAGGGTTGCTACTCTCCTCAGACTACTCAGGCATTGGATCTGTTAACCCTACCTGTTGAGCTGCAGTGAGACTTTTGTTTGATATTTCCTATTATTACAGTGTTATCTCGGCAGCATCAGGGTCTATTGTTCCTCTAATATCTCTAAAAACAGCCCAAAGCACAGACTCACGGTATGACTTTAATGTCCTCTTTCCCGTGGAGGATGTAGTCGATGATTTTGTAGAAGATCACCTCCTTTAAAAACAAAAGAAGGTTAAAACATTAATAAAAATGTGATGACGTGATATGCAGTAGAGATACGTTTTTTTTTTGTTTTTTTTATGGACGATGCCGATACCAGCTGTTTAGAATCCAGAGAAACCGATGGCTGATCGTATTATGAGTTGGCTGCTATGATACTTGCTGTCGGACTTATAAACACATATTTTTGGGCTGATTTTGAGTATTTTCTCCAAATTCTGTCATTTCATTTACTGCAAACTCACCTACTGCCCTTTTTTTACCATAAACCTAAGATAGCTGTGTACTGTAGTCACGTTTTGTGCAGTTATCTCTTTGTAAAAAAGTCACAATAATTCCCATATTGACATTTTGGAGCTCGGTATTTACCGTGAGTACAATTTCTTTTTAATAATGGGTAGGTTTATGCCATTTCTATATAATAAGGCAAGATTTGAGCTGTGGAGGATAGAATAAATAACTTCTATGGCTTATTATTGGTTCCTTCTGCTTTTCATTTGTTGACGGTCATGCCTTTTAATGATACTGTTTGTTTAAAATTGTTTTTTTGGAATTATCTTGCTTTATCAGTGGCATAAAACTGTTTTAATATTATAATTTATCGCTAAATTTCTCTGTAGCAATATATCATGCTTCAAAATGTGTATCTTTTTGCAGTAGGTCGACCAAAACTAAATATTGGCCTGTGCTGGAAATGTGGGCTGATAGGGTTTAACGAGTATTTTGTTGATATGATTTTTTATATTTAATTTACATTTCCAAAAATCTTTAGATATTGAATGAAGCACTCATATAATCTAAAAAAAACATTGTAAAAAGTTGTAATTTAATTCCTCAAAGCTACAGGCAGTTGTTTGTTTCCATATGGTTCTCATCCAGCAACATATGGCTTTATCTTGTTTTTGCTGCACTTAATTGACTGTATATCCTCATGTTTAATTACGGGATTATGTGAAGCACCTTGTGACCATGTTTTTGTGTGTGTGCTATACAAATACAGTGATTATTATTATTATAACATGGGATTGACTGGATACAGTTGTCCCTGGCATATGCTTCCTTATAATTGCCATCCAGCATTATGTAATTTACAATGCACAGCCAATATCATTCAGTCTTTAATTCTCACAAGGAGCAGTTTTACATTTTTCAGTATAAATATACGGATAGATCTGTCACAATAACACATTTTGAAGCTCGATATATCGCTACACAGAAATATTGTGATTAATGATAATGTCGAAACTACTTTACGCCACTAATTAAGGTTTGAATAATGCAAGATAATCCCAATAAATCCCTTTTTAAATAGACTGTTTCATTAGAAGACATGAGCTGCAACAAATAAATAGCAGAATGTACAAATATTTAGCCATAAAGGGACTAATTCATACCTCTACAGCTCAAATCTGATCGTATTACAGCAAAAATACCTCAAATCTCCCCCCATTTGCAAAGAAAAAGCACTCACGATAAATACTGAGGCCTATATATGGACTAAAAGGTGTTTTCCTGAAAAGTAAAAGTTAAGCTCCATCCCTGGCTGCATGGTTTTGTTTTGAGGAATAAGAAAAGACTGGAGCTGGTTTCTATAAAGCTGAGAAGCTTCAAAAACATCTGGAGTTTGACAGTGTGCCGAGGTCTGAGGGAATCTGAGAGAATGTGATAGAATCTGAGAGAATGTGAGAGTAGCGGAGAGAAAAAAAACGCTACAAATCTGCTGCATAAGATTTCTGTTACACAAGAGACATACCAGTAACACTTCTCAAATGAAATAAGATGTGCCTGCTGGATTTTATAAGCAAACTTTAGCTCTACATATTGATACTTTGCAGTGACATCACATTGGGGAAGTACTGCATGCTTGGCTATGGCGGAATGTTTAGCCGTTACACAATGCGCGTTTAGGCGTAAGAACGTGTATTGAGACAGGGTCTATGAATAGTATTTTCAGAAGCCTTACCCTGCCGTCTGGCGTCTTGGGACCATCGTACGGAGGGACCTCACCCATCAGGATTGGCCACAGGTCAAAGAACTCCTACAAAACACAACACGTTCTCAGAGAAGCAAGTTCACCAGGATAATTCAGCCCACAGCATTTATTTTATGTTCATTTTACATTTAAGGCCAAATACCCACACATCCTCTTAAACTGTAGGTGTAGTTAGAAAAGAGTTGAACTATTGCATTATTGTGAGGAGTCCAAAATGCCCCCAACAAGTAAAGTGGTACCATTATCGCCATACATACTTCATTCTTCATGTTGACTGCACTTAAAACCGAGTAAAGGTCTATGTAGTTCTGCTTTCACAGTGTGCTACTACAACTACACAGAGCACTGAGTTAAAGGAGGAGTCAATATATAATACCAGGTCATGACGTTAGTTAAGTTAAATATGTAACAAAAGCTTAAAGACATGATTAGTGTTCATCAATATTCTCGCTTCTCTTTGAGGATATTGGTGAATCTTCACAGTAATAGGGCTGCAGTAACTGAAGTAATTGCTGACCATTTAAATAATCATTCATTGATATGTGGATCATATATATACATATATATATAAATTTTACATACTGGGGCTTTAAACAATACCTCCGATATCAGCCAAGACCTATTTTACTTCCACTGCACAATAGAGATGATAAATTGACTACTCCACTAATCAAAAATAACTGCTGACTAGTTGGATACAAAAAAAACATTAGCTGGAGCCCAGTGTCAAAGCTGATCTCATGGTCCTCCTCTTGTCGTTCTATTCATAAACCCAGACAGCCATCTGTGCTGCCTCTCCATGTGTTTGTCTACTGCGGCAGGTGTGCTAGCCCTGCAGATGCTATAGGCAATTAGTGCCACTCTCTGAGCCAATCACAACACCCAAACAAGACCAGGATCAGGGGCCACATTACTCTATATAAGAACATGTTTTGGTTTATAACTTAAGCGCTGAATTATGCAAATTTGGCAAAAGAACAGCCTCAAAACAGAGAAGGTAATTATAGCCTGTGACAAGACAAAATAGAGTTAAAGTGTCAAATCTGGTGCGACTAAAGTAAAGAGAGAATATACAATTTTATTTCCTGGTTGGACACAGGCAGCAGCTATAACATATGTAGGAATAATTCCATAAACTGTGACCAAGCAACCATAATGTAAACAAGGGCCATAGCTTGTCTAAATCACACAATAGTTATGATTGTGTTAAGAACTCACCATTACTTCCTGTAATTTTGGACTTTTCTTCTCAACTCTTTTACCACAAATGTTGAACTGATTTAAAACTATAATCATTTCATCATATGCATTATTGTTGCATTTCACATTATGAAGCCGTGGCATGCTTAACAACGCTGTCAATCAAACCTGTCGCTAACACTAGCGGGACCGACTTCAGGGAAAGAAGGTGTCTGATTTGTCTGTTATTAACATTCATATCCTGATTTACAGATACAATAGCGAAATAAAATTACCAGAATCATGCACAGCGGGTTAATACAAACATTTTAAGACCAAAATGGCGAGCCTGACAGCAGCGGTTACAGAGAGAGGGTAGTTGGTTTTTCAGTAGAACGTGAAATGGAGCCACAGTCCATGCACACTTCTTAATATAAAGGCTAGAAGGGCAGCTATGTCCATTGATATACACAGTGTATGGTGTTACCTTGGTCTTGGTCATGTCCAGCAGTCCCACAGAGTAGCGGTCACAGTTTAAAAAGGCCCGGACGGTGTACAGAGCTTTGTGAAACTGCCTCTCGATGTCCGTCAGCTCCTCGAACACTTTACTGGCCGACCACAGCAAAACCTGCGACAAAAACCTTATATTTAAAACTCGCCTCCCGCCAAAAGTTTGCACCAACTTTTATTGACCGGAAATGTCTTTTGAATTCTGATCGAATATAGAAGCTCATCTTTATCAAACACTATGTAGTTTGAACTTGGGTGGGCAAAGTTGATAAAAATTAATATCTCAATATTTCCTTGACTATCCCAATAACAATATGCAATCAGTTTTATGTAATTTACAGAAATATGCAAACATGTCTTTTAAAGTATTTGTTCAGATTTATGTATCAGACAAATGTGTAATGACTGCAAAATTACTCTGAAATGAACAGAAATATCACGTTATATGCTTATTTGGAAGTTTATATTAGTATTTCACTTCAGCAGTAGCAGTAGTAGTAGTAGTAGTAGCAGCAGCAGTAGTAGTAGTAGAAGTAGTAGTAATGATTGTATTTGTTGTGTAGTACCTGCCCCTTCCTGGTCTCACAGCTGTGAAGGTAGCTGAGGTGAAAGACCCTCAGGACCAGGTTGGCAAAGTTCAGGTATTTGTTCAGAGTCTGAAAATACAGAAACACATAAACACAATGCTGAGTTTAGCTGATGTGGTGGTGAAGCTGCCGTTTCAGGGATTTACAGCAGAAATCCTCCCTCTCAGCACCACTCAGCTCACAGAGGGTTCAAATGGCAAATACAACAAGTCTATCAAATGGCTTTTTCTATCGAGCAAGTCAAATATCGTTTAAAATCAGTAAACTCTCAAACTTTTCCATAGTCGTCAAAAAGTACTGTCATGCATCTTAAGTGGACAAAAATTAAATTGAACCAAGACTAGATAACTTGGGACTATTTGTACAAAGTGGAGTAGGGCCTGGATTGGAGGATGCAAGACGATTTCCATATATAATAAAACTAGGGATTGTTTTTTTTGCAGATATAGCTCATATTTAGCTTTCAAAATTCATAGCAAGGCCCACAAATGTATCTTAAGTTAAAAAGCATTTATCTGACATATAAAATAAATTGCTGAAGCCATGTAATACTCTTTTATTTCCATTTTTACTCAGTCTGTTCAAAAAGGACACACTACTGATATCGGCCAATACCGATATCAATTCATTTGTATTAATGTTGGCTGATACTGATACTGGAACCGATATATCGCCCATTCCTAAATAAAATAATTTTGACATTTATTTAATCCAAAACAGCTGACTGGGATCCAGACTCCACACTTCTTCAAAACTTCATGAAGATGTGAGTTTGGTGAATCTCCCTGTTTTCAAATGGGCGTGATTGAAAACGGGGAGATTCACCCAGATGGAGTAGAATGGATTAGCCAATGGTGGTCCTTATTGGGCAAAGTAAAGAAAACAAAAAATATCACAACGACATATATACACTGTGGATTTCTGCAGAATCAATGAGCAATGCACTAAACTCTGTTAATCCAAGGTGAGATCAATTTGATTCTATTTGTAAATCATAGGTGACCAATGAGCTCCTTCGTTTCACATGTGTCACTGGAAAAAAAAACAAAAAACAGATTGCACAATCACATTTGACCGGGTTTGAGATGCAACAAAGGACGTGCATACCCGACTGATCAATCTTAATAAAAAACATTCTGAATTTGCCAAGCAACCAAAACGTGTCAAAGTAGCTCATTGTAGCTGAGTTGGTAGAAGGTTTGTCCACTGATCAGAGGGTTGGTGGTTCGAATCCTGCTCTGGACACTGATTAAGCGATCAGACCCACAGCAGGGTAGGGATGTGTATTCTCTCATGAATGCTGTTGTTGTGTCCTTGAGCAAGACACTTAACCTGCCTTGCCCTCAGTGTCTGCGTACAGGGGTGTATGAATGTGTGTGTGAATGTGTGAGTGGTTCCTGAATGTAAAGTGCTTTGAGTGCCTTGAAGCTGGAAAAATGCAACCATTTACCACTCTCAGTACTACAGTCTAAAGACGATAAACTGTTCAATCTGACTTGGAAAGCTCTGCTCCTTGAAATGATTCATCTGTTGATTTCATTTAGCAGTGAGGATCCAATGCCAGTTGAAAATAAAATTTAATTAAAAATTATGGTTGACCAAACCAAGGATAATTCATGGTTATTTTTTTAGCCATATCTCCCAGCTCTATTAGTACATATCAGAACTAAATCAGGTCTACACTGAGGCTAAACCAGAACTAACCCAAGGCCAGGACTAAACTAGGTCTGTGTTACACATACCAACTTTGTATGGTATTAAAAGTAGAGCATTGTACCTCCTCATCTTTCTTATTAAAGTGGGGCTCGTCCTGTTTGTTGACAGCCATCATCACAGCCACCACGTCCTTCCCGTTCATGACGGGCACTGCCAGGATGTTCTTGGTCGAATACTCTGTCAGCTCATCCACAAAGCTGCTGAAGTGAGAATCCTGGGAAAGTAAAAACAATTATTCATTTCTTGACCTTTATTTATCCAGGATACTTAGGTATACCTTATTTACAATATACAGAGGGTTAAAGAAGAAAAAATAGACAAAAACATACAAATTTAACATGCATTGTCCCTATACACATGCAACACATGGATGCACTAGGCCTGTCACGATCATAGACTGCATATATAAATCAGGGCTATACAAACTACGGCCCAGGGGCTAAATCCGGCCCTTAGACCTATTTTTGTTGGCCCTCAAGCCTCCTCCCAAATAGGCCCAATTGATCAGGAAGTATTTTTTTACTGCAAACTGAAGAGATTCTACCTCTATAACCTGAATAACATCACATTGCATTGTGACACACACCTAAAAATAATCTATAATAATCTAATAAAGTCTTATTAACGGTACAATGGCTCTGTCAAAATTGTAAACGCACCATTTGACTCCCTGTATCGACACTGGTTTGTGGCCCTTCGCTTCAAATATGTGTCAGTATGTGGCCCTCGGTGAAAAAGGTTTGGACACCCCTGATATAAATGGACATAGCTAACATGTTAGCCACCATGTTCCAATTAGAAAGTGCTCATGGCTCCATTGACTCTGGCTCCAATTCACTTTACATTAAAAAAATGGTCACCCCTCACCTCATGAGCTTCGCTCCGGATTGGCTCTTTGGTTGGTATGATACTTGCGGTCGGAATTCCAAATATGGAACTCGTCTCCAAATTCACCACTATAACTGCTAGCCTTGATAAACTTCATTTGACTGGAGCTAAACACTATGGGTGACGCTGCACTCACTTAGTCCAGTTCTTTATACAGTCTATGGCCACAATAAATACTACATCATTCAATAGGTAAATGTTAGGTGGAACTATTACTTTTGGGGGTCGATATTTCTCATGGGTACTTTTTCTTTCTATGGGTGGGGAACATTTAGTTTTTTTTCCTACTACAATAAGCAGTAAAGATGAGCAGTAAAGAATTGAATAACTAACTTTAATTTCCCAAGTATTCGCAAATCAGTATCATTAAAGAAAAAATAAATGAAATAGACTTTTTCCATAGTATTGAAAATGATTATGGGGACAACACAACAACACTATTAGGCATACATTTTACTACTTAACAGATCCATCAGTTTCTCCCTCCCCCTCCTTGGTCTGATCAGCAGGGATTCGTGCTTTCTGCAGAGGTGAGAGAGGAAGAGGAGGAAGAGGTGAGACAGGAAGAAGAGAAGGACGAAGAGGAGGGGAGTGGGAAGGGGAGAGGAAGGAGGAAGGAAAGGAGAGAAGAGAAGAGGAGGACGTCCAGGACAAGTAAAAGAAGGAGGAGAAGAAAGAGGAGTAGGAGGAAAAGGAGGAGGGAAGAGGTGAGAGAGGATGAGCAGTTTGTTAAAGCCAGGGACAGATCCGCCCTGTGGGGAGTTTAAGCCTGAGCTCTCATCCACCATGTGGAGGAGACAGAGTCAGGCTGGTTATATTTTAGACAAAGGTGACATAAAGATAGAGGAACAGCCCTGATCTGTACTATAGGCTCCTCTGTCACTACGTTTAGAGAAGGAGAGAAGAAGAGGAGAGAAGAGGAGGAGAGGAGAGAAGAAGAAGAAAGAAGAGAAGGAGGAGGGAGAGGAGGCAGAGGAGAGGGAGGAGGAACAGCTCTGAACTATAGGCTCCTCTGTTACTGAGTTTGGAGATGGAGAGGAGAAGAGGGGAGAAGAGGAGGAGGAAGAGGAGGAGGAGGAGGAAGAGGAGGAAGATGAGGGAGAGAAGAGAGGGAGGAGGAACAGCCCTGCACTGCACTATAAGCTCCTCTGATGTGTTTGGAGATGGAGAGGAGAATAGAGAGAGAGAGAAGAGGAGGAAGAGAAGAGGAGAGGGAGGAGGAACAGCCCTGCACTGCACTATAAGCTCCTCTGTTATTGTGTTTGGAGATGGAGAGGAGAAGAGGAGAGAAGAGGAGAGAAGAGAAGGAGGTGGCGAAGGAGGAGGAAGAGAAGAGGAGAGGGAGGAGGAACAGCCCTGCACTGCACCATAGGCTCCTCTGTTACTGAGATTGGAGGAGGAAGTGTAGAGAATGACTAAATACAAGCTCTGTGTATTGATTAATCAACTAAACCGGAGAGCACCTTAACAACTGCTCTCTGTGCTAAGTCTCTCTCCCTTTAGAGCTCTATAATAACACAATTGGCGTGCATGCCGCTAATGAAACTACTGCACATCGCATCAGGTTTGTGAAGTTGTGGTGTGCTGTTTTGTGTCATGCTTTTGGGTATATTTATGGAAATGACTCAAACATGCATGGTTGACATCTAAAACCTCTTCAGGCATGTTTTGGATGAGAGAACAACGTTATACTATGGTAGAAAGCTCCAAAAAGTCAGTTGCATTCATGCATTCACAATATCACAATTGGGACGAATCCAGGGCTAAACCCAAAACTAAACCTGAACCAAACCAGGACTAAACCAGGACTAAACCAGAACTAAACCAGGACTAAACCAGAACTAAACCAGGACTAAACCAGGACTCGACGTGACTAAATCAAGTCCACATCAAACTATAACATGAGACCATTACTCAATTTTGTTTTCCTAGATAAATACATAAAAAGGTACCAGAAAGTTAAGTTCAGGTATCATTGAAGTAGTAAGTGAGTAGATAGGTCAGATTAGTGCTGCGTGTTTGTGCTGAGTTTGTGAAAAGAGTCGGAGATGCGTGACCTTTGGAGTAATCTGGGATAGATCTAATTAAGGAGGATTAAACGCTCCACCTCCTGTGCACACATAAGATCTATCTACACTAACCTCCTTCACATATAAGATTTATCTACACTAACCTCCTTCACACATAAGATCTATCAACACTAACCTCCTTCACATATAAGATCTATCTACTCTAACCTCCTTCACATATAAGATCTATCTACACTAACCTCCTTCACATATAAGATCTATCTACTCTAACCTCCTTCACATATAAGATCTATCTACACTAACCTCCTTCACATATAAGTTCTATCTACACTAACCTCCTTCACATATAAGATCTATCTACACTAACCTCCTTCACGTATAAGATCTATCTACTCTAACCTCCTTCACATATAAGATCGATCTATCTATTCATACTACTTTGTCCAAGCCTATTCTCCTCAGATCTCAGAAGGCCGGGTCTGGTTAATACTTGAAATGGAGACCTCTGGGAATATGAGGTGCCACAGTGGAGTGCCAGTGTCTTTAGGCAAGAGACCTCACACTGCTTAGTATGAAAGTTTTTGATTTGATTTGATTAGCCTTTATTGTCTCCCTTAGGAGAAATTTGTCTTGGGACAAAGAAACTCATGCCACCTATAAAAAACCCATACAACGCTATAACATACACACAGTGGGCACATCAATTAATACAGTTCATCAGAAAAAAAAAAAAAAACAAAAAAAAAAGTGGTGTGTGCGTGAGTGCTGCTGGTGGTCGCATGGGCTGATGCCGCAGACTGGCAGCCTTGTTTCCATCAGTCTGCCCCAGGGCAGCTGTGACTACAATAGTAACTTACCACCAGTGTGGCGTGAATGAATAATGCACTGTAAAGCACCTTTGAGTGTCCAAAAAAGCACTATATAAATCCAATAAATGTATTATGGAGCGTGACATTGACAGGCGGCCTAATCGGTGCAGTGTCTGCAATGATGTGTTCGCTGTATTGGACTGTTGTAGTAATGAAGGAGCACAGTCGAAAAGCAAAGCTCCCGATTTAATTCAATCTATGTTCCTACCCTCACCTATGGTCATGAGCTTTGGGTATTGATCAAAACAACAAGACTGCGGATGCAAGTGGTCAAAATGAGTTTCCTCTGCTCCAGCAACTAGGCGCTCTTTTAGAAATGAGAAAAAAATTTAGAAAAGGGTGAGGAGCTCACACAGAAGGAGCTCCAAGTAGAGCCACTGCTCCTCCACGGCGAGAGGAGCCAGCTGAGGTGGCTCAGGCATCTGTTCCGGATGCCTCCTGGATGCCTCCCTGGGGAGGTGTTCCAGGCATGTCCCACCAGAAGAGGCCCCAGGAAGACCCAGCACACGCTGGAGGAACTATGTCTCTTGGCTGGCCTGGGAATGCCTTAGGGTCCCACTGGAGGAGCTGGAAGATGGAGGATGTGTCTGGGACGAATTCAGGTCATTTAATGTCCTCTGCAAATAGCAACTAACCTGGATTTTTATTGAAAAATGTTAACCCTATAGTTTATACCACTAATAATATAAATTATAATGCTACATAACACTTGTATAATACTTTTCATGACACTCAAAGACGCTTAACATAGTTTAAGGCACAAATGAAAGAGAGAGATAAAAAGGAGATGCAGTCATTTGAAGCAGTTTTGAACAGGTGAGTTTTCAGGGCTTTTTTGAAGATGGTGAGTGTGGATGAGTCTCTGATGTGTTTGAGCAGGGAGCTCCAGAGGTTGGGGGCAATCTACAAATGTATGGGAGTTTTGTTTTAGTTTGTCAGTTCTGGACTAAACCAGGTCATTTCGTTAAGGTTAGATGCACAATAGAATTTTTCTGGTGAAGGATCTGCTAATGGCTTATCACCATGGAGATGTCATTGTCTTTGCCTAAAATGTTCCAGCGAATGGCATTAAACTTTTTAATTATCATATAGACAAACAGGTTTTGCTTCAAGGAGAAGTCACAGGCCAGATCTGTGAAGATGCAACCCAGCTCACAGTATCAATACATGTTTTGGCAATGTAATTTTGAGCAATTAAAATACCTATGAATAAACATGAGAGTTTAATGCCATTCTGTGGAACATTCCAAGCGGACAAGTGGACCTTTATTTATAATGTATTTTAAGTTAATTTCTCAAGCAGTCTAAAAGGCGCTGTGCCTCATTTTAAACAGTTTACTTTTTCCTCACTTACCTCATGCATTACGAGTAATCTAATTATTCACCACGTTGAGTTTATAAGCACTTTTCACTGTTTTGTCATGACGGAAATGCTAACAACAACTAGCATGCTAAGCGCACACTTCCTGATTCTTAGACAGTAAAAGCTTTCTAATTAGACAGTATACAGCGGATTTGTTTTGACTTTATACAAAATATCTGTCCTGGAGCAAGACAAACTTTGCTCAAATATCTGGGATGCAGGGCCTTAAGTTGCACACGTCACAGTAAAATTACCCAGTGTCCCTTCAGCCCAATTGTTTTTGTATTGTCTGTTAAAAGCAAAGCAGTGATGGGCTCCACTTGTAGGCCTTCAGTTTTGTGCACTGGGCCTCATTAAGAGGAAATGTCAGAAAACACTCAGAGAACTGTGACAGAGAAGCACAGCCAGATACTTCTAAATGTCAGGACTACGGCTGTAATGAGACTGAGAGCAGCTCTTGGACAGAAATAAACCCACGCACACAAACACAGAGAACACTGGTGTCATGGCTCCATCTGGTGGCTAAAGAAGCACAAGGCAACAATGGACTCTACATCTAGAAAAATTGATTGGGATCTACTTAAAATTAGGGATGCACCGATCCAGTGTTTTCATTTCTGATACCGATTTCGATACTATAGATTTAAGTATCTGTCAACACCTGATATTAACCAATTCCAGTGCAGGGAAAGAAAACAGCATTTATTTCCTTTAAACTAAAATAAAATAAGACAAAGCTGATCCAGATGTGTTATGGAGTTGTTATTTATACCTCAAGTAATTACAAAACAGCTTTGAATAAATACAAGTTGAAACAATATGACACTTTCTGGGCCAACTGTGACCAGTCTTTTTGGAAGCCGATATCCCATCCATCAAATTTTTCAGTATTGGCGCTGATATCTGATATCAGTATCAGATCGGGGCATTTCTACTTAAAATATGAATACAATAGAAAGAGTGAGTTAAGAGCTGCACCATTTAATTTAGTATTTATCAACCGGAGTCCCCCAAGGAAACCCACCCAGACACATGGAGAACATGCAAACTCAACACAGAAAAGCCCAGTCCAGCCTCTGAGTCAAACCTGGAATCTTCTTAGTTTTTTAGCTTTAGTATCTTCTTCTTAATTTATTTAATATTTAAGCAGAATAGTCCCGCTAAGATTAAGAATCTCTTTTTCAAAGGGGAGGCCTGTGCCAACCCAGAATCAAATCCAGGGCCTTCTTGCTGTGAGACAAGCGCTCAAACCACTGCACCCGATTAGTCGCTGTAATCTAATGTAAGGTATACTTCAATAATTCCTATGAGAAAATTCCTCCTCCTCCTGATGGTGCTGAGATCAAAGCTAGACTAGATCAGGACTACCTTAGCCCCCGGGAACATAACAGAGAGTAAGATCTAGCTCTCGTCAGCATTCTTGACAGCCAGTATTGATTGACTTCAGTCCTAGGTGCGTCATACATGTAGTTGGACAGTATCGGCGTGTTTACCTGAGACACATCCGTGACGTTTACCATCTTCTTGGTAGTGGCCACATGCCCCACGATGCCCATGTCCAGAGGGTAAACAATCTCACTATCAGGAGCAACCAGGCAGTCATCATACAATGCATCCTTATGGACGTTAAACAGCCTGCAATGGAACAACACAACTCACATTTCAATATTTTTTCAATAGACATTTAACAAGAAGTTGTCAAGCTATAAAAGATATTTAAACGTTCTATATGATGCAAAACTGACTCATGTGAACTTAAGTCATGTTATAATGCTGTTACCTCCTCAAAAACATACTTGGCGTTGTGTTTTGTTTCATTCACACATGTTTGAATAATCCTTTATTATTAGTCTGTCCACATCTCCAAAATGCTCTGTTCCACCTTGTGATGTCATGAAGCAGTAGTTTTCAAGTTAAAACGTTTTACCCAGAAGAGACTGGCAATTCTAGAGCTGAAATAATCCAAATGATTCTAGGAAAGGTGTATGGAGTTTAAAAATACAGTGGAGCACTTCCTACATATATTACCACATGAACTCAGTGTAAATGTGCAGGGTTTGTGTGTTAAACATGCGTGAATGAAACAAAACACAGCTCCAGGTCTGTTTATGATGAAGAAACAACATATTATAACATAGATCAGAAAATAGCATAATCCGGGCCCTTTAACCTATGTATTATCTCAAAAGGAGGTCATTTTCTTACACTTAAATGTGTTTTGAATAGTTAGAAATTAGTTATGGTTATGTTTATGACTGATTATTCTATTGTACAGTTGTTGTTTTTTTTTTTTTTTTTAAACCAAATCAAAGTTTAGCCTTGTGCCGTGAGTTTTAGAGTCTGTTTTAGAGTCCATTTCACAATTACATCACAAGATTATTCAATGAAAAATTATATGTGGGTCTCTGATGTGTCATATTTGAAACCTGCCAAATATCGGCTTCCGCCGTTTCCTTCCTGTCTTAAACTGTCACTTTCTCACACCTTGTCTTTCCCTTGGTTTTTGTCATTCCTTTTAAAATAAATAATGCAGTTGTGGTTCTGTTTCTATAGCCACAGTTGTCGTGGGGCAGACTGGCAGTGATGTGGCTGTTTTAAACTCTCTGCCCACAGTTACACCAGACCAGGTCAAGTGTCTTGCTCATGGACACAAAAACATGATTTAATCTACTGAGTATAAGATGACAGCTATATTTTGGTAAACTTTGCTTAGCTGTACTGTGTTAGTGCTGTGGAATTGATCACAGAATTTCAATTAATGAAGACTGAGCTTCAGTCATTTCTAATGGTAAATTTGTGATGATCTTGGGATTTTTAATGGAGAAATTCCACAGCCAATCCTTTGTCAATCAAAGCATGTGGTTTGAAGTGGAGTAGACTGAAGGCTGTGTGTTTTATGTTAAATGTCAACAATTAAAAGTCCTTATTGCTTGTGTCCAGGAAATGAAAAGGCAAAACAAATGTATTTGACATAATAAAACTGAATACACATTAGGATCAAGCAATATAAGGAAAAATATGGTGATTTATTTGTTGTCATAGTGGCCATTCCATTTCATGTTGCAGCAATTTTGTCCGTAATCAAGATGGAGTTTTCTTAATAAACAATGCATGATATGAGCTAATACACTTTAATGCATTTGTTCATTAAAATCTCTTATTTTCTTATGTGCCTTAATGTTACCATTTGTAAATAGGCCGACTGACCCGCCCATGTTGTATTCTCACATAACACCACTAGATGCTATCTACATTATTGCTGTGTGCCAGCTTTGGCCTGACAAAAGACCAGAGAGCATAGGTGAGACTGAACAAAATCCAGGGATGGGGAGGGGACAGGTGAGGGGAGGGGACAGGTTTCTGCCATCTACAAATGGAAAAAAAAACCCCTCAAATAAACCTACAGAAGGCAGGTTTAATCAATACATTTATTAATCTATTTTCATGTTGGTGACGTTCACCTGGTGGCAAGCTCTGCGACCCCATTCCTCTGGCGGTACATGAACAGGCTCATGCGGTCGGCCCTCAGCATAAAGCTCAGGTGCTTCATCAGGTTAAACACAGATTTCTCCATCTGCAGGTTGTCATGGATGTCTCTCACCAGGTCCATCATGATCTCGCTCTCCTCCACGCGGGACAGGACATGATACTTCCGGGTGTCCACCGCGCTCTTCCGGTTGGTGTCCAGGAGCTCTGAGATCACTTTGGGTCTGAAGTTGATGTCATAGTACTGCTTAGCAAACTGAGGGTTCGAGTCCAGGAACTGAGTGGCGGTTGCTGCGTCCACCATGGCTGCAAAGACAAGAGGACAATTACGGATATAAAAAGGATTAAAGTGGAGCTAAATACATTAAATCAGCTTTTTGAAGATGACTACATTGTGCATATAATGTTTTAAGTTGTAAAGGAAGTAAATTTGCAGCTTTGTCAAAATCATATTAATAACATATCCCCGTAGGGCCCTATGAGTATGTAAATATGACAATGAAATTTAACAAGTGTACAATAGGGAGACCAGATTTTCAGAATTAAAAAAGGACACACCCAGGCTGGGAAAAGAGCGCATTACATTGTTCATTCTCGAGTCACTGTGTCAGTCATAATCTGAGGGACTTAAGTCAGTGCAACAGAATGCATTTTTTTGTATCTTATGTTAATTTTCAAGCATGGCTTTGTGTATTTTAGCTAAAGAAATGACAATATATTTCCCACTTTACTGTTGGTGGGAATCAAAGTGGTCAGAAATAGGCACAACTGGCAGATTTCTTGTATAAAACTGGGACAAATCACTGGTAAATCTGCTGGAACATAGGACACAGGGCTCAAAACTGGGACTGTCCTGGGTAAATAGGGAAAAAGAAATGAACATAATTAGCATAAACAGTGAGCTAGCTAACTTAATGCTAATTTCTGCTTTATTAATGTTTTGTTTCCTTTTTATCCCATTGCCACATACATTTGTATATAAACTGGACATCTATATACTACTTGCATGTGAAATATTGTAGCCAACAGTTCCATGGAGACAACAGGTGAAGAAAGAGTCAGGTTTGTGGACATGCAAGCCCTCATAATATGGATCTTCCTCTGTTTTTATTGAAATTAAAAACATTCAAAATGAAAAAGACTTATGTGGTGGGGGTATGTGTATATTGAGCTGCCAGTAGAAGAAACTGTCAGGGCAAGTGAGCACTGTAATTATTATGTTAAAATGAGTCTGGTGCAGAAGAATAGATTAAAAATAGAGAGAGCAATTTTGAGAGTTTGAGCTCTGAGGGAAAACAGAATATGCTGGATTACACTATTTACTGATACTTTGCAGTTGATGTGACATTCCCGCTAACTGTAGACACTGCTCTGTCTGAAGCTCTGTTACTCAGGTAAAGACTTTATCTGATCTTAGTTTAACACAATCTGACCATAAAGACCTGAGCTAGTGGCAGGTGACAGGTGATCTGATTTGTGCTGTTAAACAAGTCTCTCACACATAAAATCACAGTAACAATCTAACTTTCAGTTTTTCAGTTAGTCACTGTCACCTTTTTGTTGAAAATCAAACACCTAAACAGGACCACAGACACTCGTATTGATCACAGGCTCCTGAAAATGCACTGTTTAACTCCATTTTGTACTTTTTCTTAAGTTAATGTGTGCATTGTGTCACCATGGTAACTGCTGAACATTCCACCATAGAGACACATGTGGAACTCCACCAGCGTGATGTCACTGTAAAGTATCAATAGGCTCTTCTATTGATAGGATCTGTCCAGCGTTCTCCAAACTCAGGCTTTCTCTAAAACAACACAAGATCAATCAGGTTTGTAATGCACTTTGAACAGTGAACCAAAACCAGTTAAACTCGCTGTGGTGTGAATGGAGCTGCAAGCAAATAAGATACTTCTCAACAGTTGTTCAGGCGTCAACAAGTCTGCAGAACTCCTGACACAGTTACAAACTTTTACATAGACCATTACAGTGGCACTAAACAGCTTCATATCATTATAGTGAACAAATGGCCGTCTATCTTATGGGGGAAATCTCCAAATCAGCTCTGTCACAAGAGCTCCATACATTTTTGTGACAGAATTGGTAAATTTTCTTATGGAGTAGTGGTTTAGTTTCTCCAATATAACGCTCACTGCACTCTTCACTACACTGAATGGACTAGACCACATTCCTTTGTTTATGGCTTAGGGTTTTGTCCTTTGGGAGAACCAGTTTCTGTCTGAAAGTGTTTGTAGGTTTGAAATAGACCAGAATCTTAAACTGTCTAAAACTTCTCTGAAGTTGCTGTTGCCAGCTTTGTAAATAGTTAAGCCTCTCTTTCTAGGTTCAGATTCTCTGTTGTCCTGTTTTTTTAGCTCTCTTAGATCTATTGAGGGCCCATTTTGGATACCCTCAAGCCGAGGGGGCTTTCTCCACATGTTGTTCCTCCTTCACTTTTCCCTCTGTGTTTGTGGGGGCCTAAAACACCACCTACCTGCCATATATAACTTAATCTTCATACTCAAAGCAAGCAAAGGAAACAAAGAGAACAATAGAGATAGCCAATAGATCCATTAAGGTTGAATGTAGGCTATTAAGGCTAAAACTGTAAACAATAGCTGTTTACAGTTTCAGTTTAGTTAGCTCCTCCCTTCAGACAGATATAAGGCAGTGTTCACAAGCAATCTGACCAGAACTGAAGAAGCAGCTTGGATGAGCAGCGGAACATCTTCACTCCGACTCCCAATTTTTTGTCCAGTTGACAGATTTAACTTTGGCTTTTACTATGGATCGGACCTGGACGACTAAGGGATTACACAGACAGTTGGTAGAGTGTTTGTCCACTGATCCGAATGCTGACGTTGTGTCCTTGGGCAAGTGTCTGTGTACACTGGTGTATTAATGTGTGTGTGAATGGGTGAGTGGTTCCTTGATGTAAAAAGCTTTGAGAACCTGAAGGTGGAAAAGCATTATATAAAAACTTGACCATACTGTTACTGCTGAAATCTAGTTGTTTTTGGAAAAATGACAGACATAGTTTAAATTTTTTTTAAATGCCATAAGCAGCCTTTATTATTACAATAAATAAAAGAAAATTAGAAGATTATTAAGAGTTTCATAGAAATATTGTTTGTGTTGGCTGCACTTAATCAAAGCAAAGGATCAGGGTCATTGGAGTTCAATTTAATAGGGCTGTAGTCGACTAAAGAAATTATTAGTGAACTAGAGATATGTTCAGTCAATCAAGTAGTCGACTCAAAAGGGGGCGTGGCAAAAGCTCTCAAAACTAGAAGCATCTCTATGATCAGAACATGTATATCACAGATGAATTGTACTAAAAAGACTACCAATGCAAAAACAACAACTATTTATACAGAACATAACTTGGGAACAGTGTATTTATATATAAAAAAAGGCATATTAAAGTCATAATTCACTCTCAACCCTTGTAATAAAAAAACAAGACCAATGGTGGAACATAAGAAAGTAAAGCAGTAAAGTACTGTGTTTTTTTGTTTTTTTTTGTACTTCACTACAAACCCGGTAATGACAAAGTACATGTATTTAGGATTGCTCCTTGCACAAATCTCACTGCAAACACTCCAACTTGGCCAAAAGACACTAAACCCGTGTGCGATTAAACATTATCAGTTACATTTGGAATATGATTTTGGGTGTGGTCACGGTGAATTTTCAACAAAAGTGCAATTTTTAGACAATAAAAAAAAAAATCTCATTCACACATTTTTTCTATGGAAAAAGTCAATAGGGTGTTTATGCAGACACCATCGACCGTGGTAATGGACGAAACAACTAAAAGCCAACAGCAATTGAATGTGGTCCTTCATTACAACCAAACAATGCATTTCAACAGAGCTACAGTCCGATACGATATTATAATATTGTCACATATCGTCCAAATCAACCCATGTTATGCTATTCAGTTGAGTACACAAGTCAGTATTGTGTAACTAAAGGCAACTTTATACAACATTTCCTTAAAGCTAGCTTACAAAAAAGTAATATACAGAATTGTCCTTACCTGTTGAATGTCTTTGTGTACCCTGTAATGATAATCCCTGTGTGGTGCTGTGAGTGCAGGTGTCTGAGAAAAGAAAAGGATTATCTGCGATGGTTTTAAATGGTCATGTGTGGATTTAATTTAAGCCTGCATCCAATTACAGCTGGGATTATAACAAATGTCTCTCCATGCGGAATGACTGAAGTGTATTATAGTTTATCATAGTGTCTAGCCAAATAAATCAATGTCCTCTTTCACCACAGTTCTCTTTGGTCTATCCTCCTACATGTGTTTATGGCATTCTGCTTCCTACAACATTCTGAGGTCTTTTTCACATATAAAAGATAACCTATTTGAATTTAAATTATTCAACAATAACAGCCCTAGAATGTCATCAAGACCTCTAGTTGCAGACGAGGCTCTGGTAGAATAGGATGTATGCACTGCTGTTTTTGCTCCGACAGACCTGTCTCCCAGCGCACCTCCGCACGTGCTCGTCATTAGAGGACAGACACCCATCAGTTGGCTCATGCGGACTGTCAGCTCTCGCCCATTGAAGATGCAGTGTCCTATAGGGGCACACATGGTTATGATATAATTATAGTTTCCCTAAGATATTTTACTAGTGTTTAGTAACAAAAAGTTTTCTCACTATAGTTGGCAGAGGGTCCAAGGTGGAAACCAGACTGTAACAGGCAGAGTTACTAAGAAAGTTCAAAGTTGGACCTGAAAGTATCACTCTGTTGTGATGTGTTGTGGTGCGTTTTTTTGTTAGGTTTTGTTTTTTTTCAATTGTTTAAGCTTAATGAAAAACAGTATGTATGTTCATTTCAGCAGGGGGCACCTTTGACTCAATTCTTTATTGAAAGTTGACATTTGCGAGCAAGCAGCTCACACAGACTCCCACGCAGTTACAGTTTTCCTAAACAAAATTTGATAACAGCAAAATGCAGTTTTATATTCAAAAAAGATCAGTTGTCCTCTAAAAGGAAGTTTTACTATGAGAACTTTGTTTATGTGTTTTCTGTGCTCTTTCATTCATTTGACAGTGCAGCTCAGATGCCTTAGTCCCTCTGGTCCCTACTCACAGGTACCACACAGAAAAACAAGTTTAATACAGTCTGCCATTGAGGTTCACACTTAACAAATAAGAAGCTGGGGCTTGACGAGCTGCCTTTTTTGGTTTTGTAAAGTAGGATGTCAAAAACATACCAATAACATATTCCCATAGAGACATGCAGGATAATTAGATAAACCAATACAGCCCTATTAGTATGTAAATATTATGATGAAATTTAACAAGTGTACAATAAGGGAGAATGGATTTTCAGAATTAAAAACAGGGACACACCCAGGCTGAGAAGAGAGCGTGTGACATTGTTCATTCTCGAGTCACTGTGACAGTCATAAACTGAAAAATGTAAGTAAATGCAACAGAAAGCATTTTTTGTACCTTATTATGGTCATTTTCAAACATGGTTTTCTGTATTTTAGCTAAAGAAATTATATTATATTTCCCCCTTTACTGGTTGCGGGGATCAAAGTGGTCATAAATATGTACAACTGGGACATTTCTTGTATAAAACTGGGACAAATCACTGGTTTTGGATAAATCTGCTGGGATATGGGACACAGACCTCAAAACTGGGACTGTCCCGGGTAAACAGGGGAAAACAAATGTACATAATTAGCATAAACAGTGAGCTAGCCTACTGTGGTAACTTCTGCTAACGTTTAGTTAATGTTTTGCTGTCTTTTTATCCAGTTGCCACAAAAAAAATGTGTGTGTGTGTGTATATATATATATATATATATATATATATATATATATATATATATATATATATATATATATATATATATATATATATATATATATAAACGTAGAGCCTTTTGAAGTGGACAGACAGATAACGGCTCTTTGGCCGTGACAGTTACGAAGCACTGCTTAGTACTGCTGCAGTTTCAAAGCTCTGCGACAAGAGGGCGCACACTCCCTGTACACTTAAAAACCATAGGCCAACCGCAGAGCATGTCCAAGAAGTAAGTGTTATGCATGTGGAATATTGTAGCCAAAGGAACAACAGTTGAGATAACAGGTGGAGAAAGTCAGGTTTGTGGACATGCAAGCCCTCATAATATGGATCTTCCTCTGTTTTTAGTGCAATTATTAAAACATTCAAAATGAAAAAGACTTATGTGGTGGGGGTATGTGTATATTGAGCTGCCAGTAGAAGAAACTGTCAGGGCAAGTGAGCACTGTAATTATTATGTTAAAATGAGTCTGGTGCAGAAGAATAGATTAAAAAATAGAGAGCGCAATTTTGAGAGTTTGAGCTCTGAGGGGAAAAAACAGAATATGCTGGATTACACTATTTATTGATACTTTGCAGTTGATGTGACATTCCCGCTAACTGTAGACACTGCTCTGTCTGAAGCTCTGTTACTCTGGTAAAGACTTTATCTGATCTTTGTTTAACATAATCTGACCATAAAGAACTGAGTTAGTGGCAGGTGACAGGTGATCTGATTTGTGCTGTTAAACAAGTCTCTCACATAAAATCACAGTAACAAGCTAACTAGTGTTAGCCAACAGTTTTTCAGTTAGTCACTGTCACCTTTTTGTTGAAAATCAAACACCTAAACAGGACCACGAATGCTCGTATTGATCACAGGCTCCTGAAAATGCACTGTTTAACTCCATTTCGTATTTTTTCTTAAGGTAATGTGTGCATTGTGTCACCATGGTAACTGCTGAACATTCCACCATAGAGACACATGTGGAACTCCATCAGCGTGATGTCACTGTAAAGTATCAATAGGCTCTTTAATCTGTCCAGCGTTCTCCAAACTCAGGCTTTCTCTAAAACAACACAAGATCAATCAGGTTTGTAATGCACCTTTGAACAGTGAACCAAAACCAGTTAAACTCGCTGTGGTGTGAATGGAGCTGCAAGCAACCAAGATACTTTTCAACAGTTGTTCAGGCGTCAACAAGTCTGCAGAGCTAATCGAAAAAATGCCTTAAGCAGCTTTTATTATTACAATAATTAAACGAAAATAAGAAGAAACCTTAAATTAAGATTATTAATAGTTCCATAGAAATATTGTTTGTGTTGGCTGCACTTAATCAAAGCAAAGGAACATGGTCGATGGAGTTCAATTTAATAGGGCTGTAGTCAGCTAAAGAAGTTATTGTTGAAAGATAACATACTTGAATTTAAATTGTAAATCGCTATGGCAACGGTCCAAAATTTGTATTATTCTGTAACCCATCAATAGGAGTTGTGTGTAGCCTATGCTGTTGAACACACTCCAGCAGCAGACAGTCCAAAGGAAGTCTGAGTGTCTGAGCCGTCACAGACACGAGGAGGAGGAGGAGGAGAGGAAAGAAGAGGAAGAGAAGAAACGATTATATTCTTACATGTGGTTCGGATGTCGCTAACATGTTAACACTAATGCTAACGCTGTGTGTTCTGAATGTAACTAAAAAACATAATTCCTACAACAATTTCAAAAAAAAATCCCAGTAATAACAAACAGTCCTCCTTTAGTCCTGGTTTAGCCCTCGTTCAGTCCATAAAGAAATGCTGAAAAACATAAAACAAAACAAAAAAAGAAAGTTTTCATCACTGTCCATGAAATTTGCAGATGAAAATAAGATTGGATCAGGGGTGCACAAACAGTGATAGAGATGGCTGAAGTGTTGACATGAGACAGGCGCTTCATGTGGTGCTTCATAGAATTACACTAGTGAGAAGATAAGTGTTTATTTTTACAGACAACATGAGAAGATAGATTCTGAGACAGAGATATGCCTAACAATAATAGGCTATAATAATATATATGCTCTGTGCACAGCAGCGCACTAGCTAGCTCACTGTGTCTCAAAGCAGGCACTGTTATACAAATCAGAAATCAGACACTAACTATTACAATTCTAATTAATTTAAATAAAGACTACCCAATTATTTTCATATGTAGAATACTTCAGTTTGTGGTGTTGTGTTAATGTTTACTATGCCTCAAAATTAGCATTAGCGTTAGCATTGTGACACGAACATCCCTCTTTCTAAACACAAGTGTCCAAAAATGTGAGGTATTCATTTTATTTGTAACATATAACATTTCTGGTGGAGGGTAAGTCTACAAATGATTAAACACATACAATTAAGCCTACAGGTAAGGTAGGGTGCAGGTTCATTCTTAGGGAAAACAAATAAACAAACAAAAAACTTACCGTGAGTGGGGTCTCCTCTCCACAGATCTGATATGTCACTTGGTCTGGTGGTGGTGCTTTTTCTTCATACATATTATTAAATTTAATGCCAAACTGGAACATTCCAAGCAAAGCACTCCCATCTCCAAGACAAGCAGGTGGCACACTCTCCAGAAAAGTTACATAGTGTACCTTTAAAATAATACGAATATGTAAAGATGCATTTGTTTCGAGATCTTAATTGAATCTATTTTGGTTTTATGTATTTACTTTTCGTCATTTATATTTCTAAATAAATAGAGACAAAAACGAAGCCGGAACGAAACGTTACGTGTGCCGCTGACGTCATCACGCACGTACTATTGAACAGCCGCGGAGTGAGTAGCATGCAGTTTGTCTCAGCGCACTAAAGTTTGGATTAAAGACTTCCCACGGGCTGCTCCGGGGTCAGGTACGGTTAAATGTTTTATTTACCTTCATAAAGTTTAATTATGATCGCATTAACTTTGTCACATTAAGTTACCGAGATGTAGTCAGTCTAGTCAGTCCACGTTAACAGCTTGTTTACAAAGGTGTCCATTCATCACGATCTTTTAGCGCTTATGTGGCACTTCAGTACAGGACTAAACCAGATCTGAACCGAAAACAAGGACTAAACTAGGTCTAAAGCAAGATAAATAAGCTCTGAACCAGGTTTGAACTGAAAACTAGGATTAAAGCAAGAGTAAACCAAGTCTGAACTACAAAACAGGACTAAACCAGCTGTAAACCAGGACTAAACCAGGACTAAACCAGGTCTAAAACATGATAAAGCAGCTCTTAACCAGGTCTGAACAGAAAACTAAGAACAAAGCAGGACTAAACCAGGTTCAAACTAAAACCAAAGACTAAAGTATGTCAAACATGAACCACAGAACTAGGACTAGGATTAAACTACATCTCAACCAAAAACTAGGTCTGAACCAAAAACAAGAACTAAAGCAGGATAAAGCAGGCCTGAACCAGGATTGAACAGAAAACTAGGATTAAAGCAAGAGTAAACCAAGTCTGAACTACAAAACGGGTCTAAACCAGCTGTAAACCAGGACTAAACCAGGTCTAAAGCATGATAAAGCAGCTCTGAATTAGCTCTGAACAGAAAACTAAGACCAAAGCAGGACTAAACCAGGTTCAAGCTAAAATCAAAGACTAAAGTATGTCAAACACGAACCACGAAACTAGGACTTTAAACCACATCTGAACCAAAAACTTTGACCAAAGCAGGACTGAACCATGTCTGAACCAAAAACTAGGACTGAACCAAAAAGCAGGTCGGAACCAGGTCTAAAACAAACATATAGACCACTAAAGTAGGACTTTTTTACCAGAAAAAAAAAAATAGGACTAAACCAGATCTAAACCATAAATATGTACTCAGTCAGGGCTAAACCAGGTCAAAGTCAAAACCTGGCCTTAACTAGGACTAAAGCAGGATTAAACCAGGTGTGAATGGACTAAGCCAGGACTAAACCAAAGACATGGACTACTAAACTAGGACTAAAGCAGGATTAAACCAGGTGTGAATGGACTAAGACAGGACTAAACCAAAGACATGGACTATTAAACTAGGACTAAAGTAGGATTAAACTAGATAAAAAGTAGGGATGCACCAATAACAGTATCGAGTACCAGTAATCATATTCACCAATGGGTTGCCAATACCAAGAGCCGATACGACTGTAACTGCTCCGGGTCTTATTTGATTCTTACAGTTCACGTCTGAGTTGAGCAGTAAAGTGATGTAAAAATAATGTCTGGTATCGGTACGCTGTATTGGCGAGTGCTTAAAATTAAGCACTCGTACTAATTTTGGAACATACAGTGGGTCAAAACCAGGTCTCTAAACCATATCTACGACAAAAGGAGGTCTTGAGCAGGACTTAAAACTGACCAGGACTTAAAACTGGACTAAACCTGGTTTAAATCAGGAAGATTTAACTCTGTAAATTAGGACTATACCAGGTAAATTCAGACTAAGGGCTGATTCACACCTGAAAGAACTTAGAACTTCCAAAGTGTTGTTATTTTCATTTGTTTCTCAGACTTTTGCTTTTTACACTGTCTCCCTCAAATCCGGGCATCACATTTTCCCTGGTGCAGTCTCTACTGTCGTCATGAGTGGAGCATAGAGGCCTGGGCTTGACGGTGGTTAGCTAAAATACATATCAACAGGAGAAAAGACCAATCTGAAGCAGTGTCAGGCGGGTGTAAAGAGTTGCCTAACATTTCATTGGTTAAGGGCTGTTGCAGTTTTGTACGAGCGAGTGTGCTGATATATATGTGTATATATATAATTTTCTGGCTACTCTCTGTGATTGGATGTAAAGCAGACGACAGCAGTGGATGCAGCAGTGGAAGTGTCGTGTGTTTGTGTGTGTGTGTAGTTTATAGATCGCTGAAAAGACATCGTCCAGACAATAGTACACAGCCATCCACTACATTGTATTTATAGATGTGCATCCTCTGGTATAAGTGACCAAGTGCATGTGTTTAATATGTTTTCATATAAGCGTGTGTTTGGTAAATGGCTCATTTTGTTTTTTCTAACGTGACAGTTTAGCTTTACATAGTTGTTTTTGTAGTTGTGTACAGAGGGCATTTTTTTTCACTTTTGGTGGCTCTGGGAAAGAGTATAACTTGACTGACACTGATTGACTCAGCCACAGGTGGGGCGATAGTGGCTCAGTGGTTAGAGTATTGATCCCGCTCGAGTCTTGCTCGGACCAAGTTCTGCCGTTGTGTCCTTAGACAAGACACTTCACCCACATTGCCTAGTATGAAAGTGGTGTGTGTGTGAATGATAGGTGGTGGTCGGAGGGGCCGATCACGCAGATTGGCAGCCTCGCTTCCATCAGTTTGCCCCTGGAAAGCTGTAGCTACAGTAGTAGTGTGTGGAATGAATGAATAATGACTATAGTGTAACGCTCTGAGAGGCTCTGACAAGCCTGTAAAGCAGATTACAAGTGTAAGGCATTATTAGCATTATTATCATTATTATTTTTATTATTAGATGATTTTAGGTCAAATAAAGTGTATCTTTACCTCACACAAGCATCAGGCTGTATTATGGCTGGGTGGTTTGCAGTTATTTTGTTTGGAAGCATAACTGTCATAATTTGACAAGAGGTCTGTGCATCTTCCCACTGTGTCAAAGCAACACAGTATGTGACTTTACTGTAGTTTATAACCACTGTAGGCTCGTTTCTCCCTTTTCTCCTCATATTTGGGCTCTGTCTCCCTCACGTTTGCTTGTATGTGCCTGATCAAACACATGTCACTTTCTGGATTTGATCCAAAAATCCAGACCAACACTTGCAAGTGTGAAGGCACCCTTAAACAGGACTAAACCAAACTAGGACATGTTGCTCATAAATTCTGTACTTTTCCTGGTACCTTCTTATTCGGCAGTATTATCACTTTGTGTTGAAAATTAAGTGGACCAATTTAAAGTTTAGCGAGTACGCTACAGAAGTATCACTCAAATGTCATGCCATTTAGTGAACTTCCTCAGTCTGCAGTCCCCGTTCATGCAGGGTCACGTAAACGTTTGGTATTTAACAGTAAATAAAACTAGAATATTGTTTCTATCACAATTGTTGTAGAGTGGATTGTGCTTACCGGTATGTTTAATCTTTTGATGATAAGTTTTCATGTGATATAAATAGTTGCCTGACATTTCAGTCCTGTCCTGGCGAACACATTTCATATGATAGAATGTTGAGTCACTGTTACATAATAGATAGACTATTAGTACTAGACATAAAATAGTACTAGAACAAAAATCATCACAGGTTGTTGTTTATTGACAGAAAGTTGGTTGAAAACCAAAATCAGAATTACTTTTATTTATCGTCAAGGGAAAATTCTTTTCATTACAGACGTGCAGCCGACCAACAGAAGGATACAGTTATCAAAAATAAAGTTAACACTATTTAAGTATCAGTAATGCAATAAAAATAACTACAATAAGTCTTTAATATCACCTAAACCCGCAGTGAAAATAAAATAGACTTTTAACTTAAATTATACAGAATACTGCCATTGTCAGTGAACAAAATTCACAAACTATGAACGTGCTTCAGCGTTATGGTACAACATAAAACAAAGAATAATAATAAAATAGAGCTCTATCTGTTTGAGCTGCAACAATGAACTAATCACAAACAGTCGACTTTGTACTTGTATTTTGATAATCTTAATTGTTATCTTGACTATACAGACTCTAAAACATATTTTTAAAAGTCCTTTTTTGTAACAAAGACATGTCCAAAAAGCGCAAACTATTTCTGAATTTCATCAATGATAGACTTTATTATAAATAGTATCGATGTAAAGTCAGCGTATTTCAACATTTATTTAATTGATAATGTATTTAAAAAGTCTCAATAATCGTTTGACTAACTGAAAAAATTATAGTTAATCACTGACTAGTTGACTACTAGAATAATTGTTAGTTGCGGCCCTTTGCTCACAGATGGTTGCAGAGTCCTTTTATCTTTATGGCAGTGAAACCCTGAGATTAGATCATTTTAGATATTTATACCCAACAGGTCTACAACAAGGACATAGCAAAGATGAAATTAAAATATTTCAAACTAAAACTCAAAATACACTGTACTTAGGGCCGGGCAGTTAAGACAAGATAAACCTGTATTTGTCCCGCAATGGAGGAATTGCAATGTTGCAACGCAATGTTCAAGAACAGTAGGACAATAAGAGCATGCAATCAAAATAAAGATCAAAATGATACTATACAGATTGACAATAGACAAAAACTAACAAAGTAAAGCTGTAAGCAGTGTTTGCCATTAATACAGGAGACTACGGTGGCCCCCATAGTCTAAAATATATTGGCATAACAAAATTAGACTTTGTTGCTTATTGTATTATCATAAACTTATAAAACAGATGATGTAAGGTACTGTGTGTGCATCATAACCATCTGTCCTACAGCAACATTGTCAGTAGATTTCCATTTCTGTCTCAGCTGAAGCCCAGGAAGGTAGTTCTGGACAAAACAGAAATGGTCACTGATCACCTGACTGTGTCTCCATCTCCATCTCCTGACAGAACATCGAGTGGGTCATACACCGCCTGTGGTAACGCTGCCCCATTAACAAGACGTTTGGTGTGATGGGGTCAATGGCGGCCGCATCAGAGGAGGCATACCCAAGAGGTTTAGAGTTCAGGATGCCCTCTGCCTCTATCAGCGTTTTAAGCAGGACCTCCTCTACCACAACTTGATTCTTCAGGACAGCCTACAGAGCTGACTTGACTGACCTGACTGATTTCATTTTCACAGGCCCCCCCTGAAGTGAGGAGCATGTGTTGGGTTGAAATGAAAGTTAATGATCTGTTTGGCCAGTTGTTACTGTAGTTCTGGGGCCATGTTCTCAAAGACGGTCTGGAGCACTTTGTTACCGCCTCTGAAATTCGTGCCCTGGCCATAGCCCGTACGGCTTCCCCCTGCGTGCAATAAACCTCTGTAAAGACATAAGAAAAGAGTCAGCGTTAAGGCTAGGTAGGAGATCTAAGTGCACACATCGGGTGGTGAGGCATTTATAGATGATCCTCCAGCGCTTCTCTCTTGTGCGGCCAACCTTAATCAAGTATGGGCCAAAGCAGTCTATGCCTTTAGACCAGAATGGAGGTTTATAAAATTGCAGCTATGATGAGGGATGGTCAGCCATCTTGGAAATAGAAGAAGAAGTACGCCATCTTCTGCAGTGTTCACACTGGTGTTGATGTTTCTTTCAATAGGTGCAGCGAATCTCTGCATACAGTCTTTCTGCACATGGGTGAAGGAGCTGAGCATCATAATGCTTTATGATGAGTTTAGACAGAGTGTGATCTGCTGCCAGCACAATAGGGTGAATGCTGTCTGGGTGTACATCTGTGGATCTGACACAGATGGCCTCCAACTCTGATCACACCACTGAGACTGTCATACTCAGGAGAGAGAGCACTCAGATGGCTGCTTGAGTGAACAGGGTGACCTGCCCTACCGAAGGGAGAAGCAGGATCTCCACCTCTGGACGCTCTACTGCAGTGAGTGTTAAGCCTAGTTAAGCTCTTAAAGGAGAGCTTAACTATTCAGTTAAACAGAGCTGTGAGGCTATGAAAGCACGTGTAATCTTGTAGTGTGTTCTCGGCTTGGCCTTTGGAGAGAGCTGAAATGAGACGCAGGCTCCCTTTACCTGGACCACACCATGGCAGATGGTTCACAACAAGAGTGACTCTTCCTCCTGCTTGAGGCCTAGTGATTCAACTGCAGCTGGGAGGATGATGGATTTCTCTGAGCCGTCATTTAGGAGAGCAAATGTGTCCAGGGACTTCCTGTCGTGGTGCAGCTGGATGGGCATGACCTTGATCATAGCACGGCCTGAGTGACTGAGGGGGCCCAGGACGACTCTGCTGGTGTTCACTGTCAGGATATTAGGGTCTCTTTCTTGGCCTTGGTCATTTCATGTAGGACTAATAAGTGCTGGTCTCCACAGCTGCTACACTGTTTCTTCAGCGTGCATTGCTCAGGAGTGTTTTTACAGCTGCAGCATGAGCTTCTAGATTTCTCCTTTATCCAGGAGGCTATGGGCTATGGCCACTGAGGTAATATTCTTCACAAAATCTATGGGAAGCACACTCCCAGGCATATCAGTCAATGACATGGTTGGGAGTGGTCCACACAGCGAGTTCTGTCAGTAAAAGCACGGAGACTGGAGCAAAGTTCAGACTTTGGAGGAATACATTTTACTATTTAAATGCCACTGACTAAAAGTCTGTCTTGTTTAAGTTCATGAAATTAATACACCCATTTAACTTCGGTGAAAATAATTCATATAATTTGAACATAAATCAGGATGGGTCAGTGTAAAGGAAAAAAATCATGATTCATTTCCACTCCATATCGCCCTGCCCTAATATTACTTCAGAGTCTGCTGTTCCACTTTACAAATGACTTTCCATCAGACTGCATTAAAGCTGTCAGAGGCCTTATCTTATCTGGTTAAATGATTTAGAGACTTTTAACCAAGGTGGAACCAGTGCAAACCAGCCTGTTGTTCATATTTGTAACATATTATAAATGACATTCATCATTTGGATACAGTGTAGTCTATTGTTTCATGCTCCCTCCAGCTCCTACTTCAATGTGCTTCTTCTCCACTGATTAAGAAGTGTTAATGTATTTTTGCGTGTCAAAAAGACTACCAACTACAATATTGTCCAGGGCCTATTAAGGACTTATTTGAAACAATTTTAAGCAAAATTTTTCTTTTCACAAAAGCTTCAGAAAGTGGTGCCATTATTCAGCTCCAAAGGTGTGACTGTCCAACCTCAGGGCAAATTCATGTAGCACTCTGATTTCAGTTATACACATTTATCAATCAGGAAGGCTCTCGATGGAAGTGTTTGGCAGAACTTCATGAGGAATATTTAAATCTGATTGTTCAAAGCATCACAACAGCAGAACAAGCCAAAAAGTTACACTTTTCTTAGATGCAGTGGAGAGAAAGACAGACAAAGGACAAGTGCTTACCTTCTGCACATTTTTCACAGACAAAATAGTCTGTGAAAGTACAGAGTACATCTGTTGGTGACACCATGTTTGTTTTGGTTCATCTGCCACCCAGTGTCCAGGCCCTTTTGCACCAGTTGGAGTTTGCCAAAATGGATTCTCGTGAGTTTGTGAACTCACAAATATAACATGTAATATTTTTTCTCTTTTATTTCTCCACAGACAAACTGGACCATGCAAGAAGATGACTGCTGCACCGAGGCCGACCTGCACCACCCTCTCATCCTGGAGCGGGCAGAGAAAGACAAGCCCAAAACTTTAAAAAGCATTCTGTCCCAAAGAGTCAAAAAGCACTGCTCCTGCACTCCTCAGAAAGTTAAATCCAAAGCCCTCGGCTTTGTTCCGATCCTAGCATGGCTGCCACGTTACCAATTCAAAAACTGGCTATTGGGTGATTTCATGTCTGGGTTGATAGTTGGAATACTGCTTGTCCCTCAGTCTATCGCCTATTCTCTATTGGCCAGTCAGGACCCGATATATGGCCTGTACACTTCATTCTTTGCCTCCATAATCTATGCACTTCTTGGCACGTCGAGGCACATTTCTGTTGGGATTTTTGGGGTCCTGTGTTTGCTGGTGGGACAAGTGGTAGAGAGGGAGTTAGCATTGGCCGGATACCCTCCAGAAAGCAGCAGTAGTAGTAGTGTAAATATAAGTAGCGAATTGGTCTCAGGTCTAAGTAGTAACATAAGTGCAGCAGGAGGGTGTGATCGGAGCTGTTATGCCATAACTGTGGGAGCTACTGTTACCTTCACAGCTGGAGTTTATCAGGTAAATATGATGAGGTGACAATAACATATCACTATTGCTGATAGGTAATCTGTTATCTCAGTAATACACAATGAAAGGTTCAGTATTGTTAAACATTACAAGTGTAACAGCTAGAAAATCTCTGGGGTCTCATTTATTAATTTAATATTGAATATTTACTAAAACTTGCATACCGACAAAACACAAATTTCTGCAAGGGGGTAGTTTACTTTTATTAACTGCCAACACATAACATATTTAGATCACCATGTTACTTTTTATTGTTTTTAAAATGCTATATTCATGGCAAACAACATATTGAGTTACGTTTCACTTTCATTTTTGACTCCCATCCCCCTCCGTCCCTTTGCTCCACACTAAGTAACTGCCCCTTCAGAGCGTGATCAGTGTGCATTTTCAGAGCACATTGCATCAGGTTTGTGCATTTTGCCAATTTGTGTCTAACTTTTGTTAGTTATGAAAAATTTCCATGTGGAGGCATTGACAAACTAGACTTCAGGGTTGAGCTTTGCACAGACATGTACTGCTAACCGTAAGGAGGGTTCAAATAGTGCCCAGGAGAGATCGCTAAATTAGTGAAAGAGGCATGGATGACATCTTAAACCTCTTCAGGCTTGTTTTGATGGAGGAAAGAGAGTTTTTGGAGCAGATTGCCCAGTGCTACTTTTTTTTTTTACTCAAACGTGTGAATAAAACAAAACACAACTCCGGGTATGTTTTTGAGTCGGTAATAACATTCTACCATGGCTTAAAGCTCACAAGAGTGCATTTTGTGCAATATGGGATGTTTAATAGCCAATAGCTAATAATTTAATGTTATAAATGCTACACTATAAGTAGTACTACATGCATTCAATCTAGTTAGCATTATTAATTTTACTCAGTCTTTCCCCAAGCAGTAATCATGACCTGTCATCCAGAGCATTTTGCTAAACAAGTCACCTTAACTTAACAGTAGTCAAGTGTTTTTTTGTGATATTGGGATAGGCTTACAGTATTAGTTATAATAAAATTGTTGGTCTAGTATTTCTTCAGCAGAGTTCCCCATTAGTAGAAGAGACTATATTGTCCCCAATAGTCTAAAACGAACATCGACTAAACATTGGCATCTCCTTGTATTGTTACTCACACAAAAAGTAACTACACTGTTCAAAAAACTGCTTAGATATAAAATACAGGCAACAAGTGACATTAAATTCCATAAAAAGTATTTGTGCCACCATATACTGAACAAAAGCTATGGGAAAGTGCTCTGACTATTGTTACCTCCCTAAGTTACTTCCTGTCTCTTGTCCCATGCAGGTGCTGATGGGAGTCCTCCAGGTGGGCTTCGTCTCCGTTTACCTGTCGTCCTCTCTACTGAGTGGGTTTGCCACAGGCGCCTCTCTCACCATCCTCACGTCCAGGTCAAATACCTGCTCGGCCTCAAGATCCCCCGCGCTCAGGGCTGGTTCACGCTCTTCAAAACCTGGACGGCCATTTTCTCTCACCTGGGCCAGACCAACCTGTGCGACCTGATCACGAGTTTGGTCTGCCTCGCGGTGCTCATCCCCACCAAAGAGATCAATGACCGCTTCAAGAGCAAACTCAAGGTCAGAAGGAGAAATGTAATTCTACTAATGAAAAAGATAAGGCTGTGCAGTGTGTTGCCAGATTTTTTGAGAGCAAAAAGTAACCAAGCCTTTGAAAAAATGCCCAAAACAAGCTGCAACATAGTTAACATCAATAATGGCTGTAAAATATTAACTAGGGGTGCACCGATACCAATAGTTCAAATATCAGCAACAATGGAGGAAAATTTCTGGATGAGGTATTGTTTCCACGATATTGGCTCAGCAGATATCACTGTGAAATGAGATTATGTACTGGCTGATGTAGGCCCAGGACGACGGATAATTCAACTTTAATTCATACAAAACTGTGTAGTTGTTAACTTGTGCTTAACTATTGATTACCGTACCAGAACTGAAAACGCTGGATCGGTGCACCCCTGAATATGAATATCAACCTGAAACAGAATTGAAAAAAGGATTAAAATCATTTATTTTATGGCATGGAAGTGCCTCTCGGAGCAAGCCCAAAAAAACAAAACCCACGACTCTCAACATTTGCAAGTAACTTTCCAAAAAAAGACAGCTATAGTCGCTATAAAGAAGCTGACTTGACAACTATGGCTGTGCAACCTTCTAATTGTATTCATTATACTTCGTTGGATTTTTGCCTCACTCAGACTTCACGTGGAGCTACTGTGGTGCTTTTTTCCTTAATAAATGGTTATGGTGTTAACTTGTGTTCTCATGAATGCAAAACCCGTGACCTCAACAACACAGCAGAGCTCTTATCTTTAAAATGTTACCTGTAAGCAGAAACTGAATTGGTTAGTCACTGTCATGCTCTTGAATCACTGGTGGATTTAACTAATCGGTAGGGATGGCAGTATTGGTATTGAAGTATTGATCGATACTGACTAAAATATGAATATCAATATTGTTATGCAAATACCCATACTGATTAACACCGAAATTTTAGGGCTAAGCATCAATTTTAAACATTTTAGGGCAATTTCTTCATTGTTTTGTGTCAACCACCTTCAACAGCAGCATGTTGGACTGACCCACGTGTCAGGTGTCCTTTAGGGCTAAAAGTTCAAACTAAAACATGTTCTTCACTCATGGTTTGAAATCAGATACAGGCCCTTCAAGAAACACTTGCTGAACCAGGACTAATCCAAGACTAAAACTGGTCTAAATCCACTTGTAATTGTTCTTTTTTCCTTCCCCAGGCTCCAATCCCGTTTGAGCTGTTTGTGGTCATTATTGCCACCATCGCGTCTCACTTTGGACATTTTAACTCCGAGTATGGCTCGGGGGTGGCTGGAGACATCCCCACGGGCTTCATGCCTCCACAGCTCCCCCTCTGGTCACTCATCCCAAATGTTGCAGTGGACGCCTTCTCCATCGCAATAGTTGGATTCGCCATCACTATTTCTTTGTCCGAGATGTTTGCCAAAAAACACGGGTATTCTGTTGATGCCAACCAGGAGATGTACGCTATTGGATTCTGCAATATCCTGCCGGCGTTTTTCCGCTGTTTCACCACTAGTGCGGCGCTAACCAAGACTTTGGTGAAGGAGTCGACCGGGTGTCAAACTCAGGTCTCTGGTCTGGTCTCTGCTCTGGTTCTGCTGCTTGTGCTTCTGGTCATCGCCCCTCTGTTTTATTCACTGCAAAAGTAAGTAGTATTTAAGGCCTGGTTTATTACTTTAAAGAATAATTCATAATTGAGATGAGTATTTCACATTTTCTAATTTAAAATGATGTCTATGTTTGGAAAATTCCCTTTGGAAACTGAGGTGTTCTTTGTAATAAGGTGTTGGAGCTCCCTCTACGTCAGCAACAAATAACATTTAGAAAGTCAACAACAACTTGTGAACACAGAATGTGTTTGGTGATGGTTTGTGGGCTAAAAAATGTCCAGAGTTTTGTTCCATGATGCAACTAAACAGGAAAAATGCAGACAGTGCATTCATCGGCGCTGACACGGTGGCCTTTCTGTGGTAAAGAGATAAGAAACACAAGCAGATTGTAAAACCTCATTACACAGATTGTAAAAGCTCATTACAAACATTAACCTGTGTAAAAACTTAAAGGTAACCCGCAGACCAGGGGTCACCAACCTTTTTGAAACTGAGAGCTACTACTGAGTTATACGAAGGGCTACCTTTAGTTATACATTATTAATAATGATTAATAATTAATGATTAATGATAATCATCTATGTGAAGACCTTGATCATGTTAATGATTTCTCACAATTATCATCAATGAGCAAGGTGGGAAACCGATATCAATATTCAGCACTTTAACTTTATTAATCTTAGTAATTGTTACATTTTCAGATGATCACTTACATCACTACATTTCAAAGAAAAAGTGTCCCATTTTCACCAGCCACTGACAAACCTTTTAACAAAACATAAACTATGTTGCACCATGTTTCAAAAAGTTATCAACTATGTACTGTGAAAAATCAATTTACATATTTTAAAATAAATCTTGGTTGCTTTTTGTGACTTCTTCGCCAGTCTCATGAACAAGACTGCTGCTCACCCACAGCTGCCTTTAGCTCAGGGATTTTTCTGCGTGTAGTGCTCTTCTCAGGAGGTAGTGAGCATGGTAGCTTTTATGACACGTAGTGAAGTGTCTTTCCACATTGTGCCACTTTGCCGCCGCCACAGTCGCCCCACACATGAGACACACGAGACACACGCAAGTTTGTAAAATTCGTTGTGAAAGTGATAATTTTTTTTTTCTTCTATGTTTTTGGGGTAAGAACCTGCATTCAGAGTGCATCTTAACAGTGCTCGCCGAGCACTGGTTTTGTCGTGCGCACAATACTAACCTTTGAACTGAGTAGATCAGTGTTCACCTTAACTTAGCTAAACTTCATGTATAATGAACATATTTGTAAGATATTGTCATTTTTAAATCTATATAAATGCAAAGGTGATTAAAAAAAATGGCAACAGAATAAAATAAAAACTGTAAATAAAATAAGAACTGTGCTATTTTTAGAACCGGGCACTGTGTTGGTGACCCCTGCCATAGACCATAAACCCCAAGCTTCCTAATAGACTAATCTTACAGCCTGAGCAAGAACCTAGGTCTGGAGATGGTGTTCCCTGCTCCTAACAGTCTGTATTTCAGGATTAGAGAAATTTCACAACAGGAATTGTTTGCAGATAAATAAATCAACTTGGAGCTTTTAATTGAAAAGTTCTGCCAGTTCTGTGGTTCTAAACACATACGTTTCCTACACAAACTACAACATATACGGTTTTATTTTGCATAGAAACCACTAAGTCTGTAGTTAAGAGCTGTACAAACATGTACTGAAATAATGATGGGTCGATATGAATCCAATATTTGGTAGTGCTATAAATGTATCTTAAGTTGAAGTAAAAATAATAAATGAACTTAAAACTTTCACTTAAAAATGTGATAATAAAGTGTATTTATCTGGAATATAAAATAATTTGTTACACTGTGTAAACATACAGCCCTGTGTAAACGCTCTTCTATTTCCATTTTTGCTCATGTCTTTTCAAAATGACAAATCTGATGGACAAAGTGGGAATAACACATGACATGGCACACAGACGCAGCACAAAATAAAATAGGCCGATACCGATTAATCTGAATTGACATCAGCGGATATCAATACTGGAACATACATACACCCACATTTCAGGGCAATGGGAAGGGCAGTGTATTAGTTTGTCAGTTCATATTTCTTTCCTTTTGACAATTTGAATGTGTTTAAAAAATAAACTTTGAACACAATTATTAAATTCTGATTACAAGGGTTGTCAGAAAAAATATATTTTTCCCACACTGCCCCATTTCTCTGCACTCACCAGTTCTCTCTCTCCTCAGGTGCGTTTTGGCCGTCATCATCGTCGTGAACCTCCGTGGAGCTCTGCGTAAGTTTATGGACATTCCCCGGATGTGGCGCGTGAACCGTGTCGATGCCTCCATCTGGCTCGTCACCATGGCAACCTCCGCATTGGTCAACACCGAACTCGGGCTCCTCGTTGGCGTTTTGGTCTCCGCCTTCTGCGTTTTGGCCCGAACTCAAAAAGCCCACGTCAAAGAACTGGGACGTGCTTCAGACAGAGAACATTACGAAGATTTGAAAGAGTATCTCAACCTCCAAAAGCAAGATGGCGTCTCTGTTTTTAGATACAACTCGCCTATTTACTACGCGAATCAAAGTTTGTTCAAAAAATCGCTTTATAAGTCTGTTGGGCTTGATCCGGTGCAGGAAAAAGCAAAGGATTTGAAAGAAAGCAAGAAAAAGCTAGCCGTTGAAGCTAAAAATTTACAAAACAATGAAAACGGAAAAGCAGCAACTGTGAATTTGATGCTAGAAGATAAAGCTAAACCAAAAATCTCATCTTTGGTGCTGGATTGTAGTGGTGTGCTGTTTCTGGACTCAGCTGGGGTAAATGCGCTAAAAGAAGTGCGTAAAGACTATGCAGATGTTGGGGTTAGAATCGTGTTAGCGCAGTGCAATACTTCTGTTCTAGATGCTTTGGAGAGAGGAGATTTCTTTCCCAAAGATCAACCAAATAAAACGGTTTTCTTCACCATCGATGACGCCGTCCACTTCGTCCAAAACCTTCAAGTGTCCAGTGGGAGTCATGAAATCTAAGAACCCATCCAAATGCTATACAAAATGTTTACAATCGCACATGTTTGTAGGATATGCTGCTTTGGCTTAGGTCTAGCCATAAAGTTACATGTTTAAAGCTGAACTGACCAATTTGATCCACAAGTGCTGCTACATCCAACTTTTCTAAACACCTAAAATGACAAAAGAGCAACATTTCATCACATTTGACTAACATTTTATTAATTATTCTTAAAATTGTATTGAAATTAGGTTTGTCATAACAGATTTTGAAATTCGATATATTGTTGAAGTAAATATACACATAAACAATAATATTGAAACTAATTTCTGAGAAAATGTACACACGATAAGTATTGACCCCAGAAAAATATTGGTCCAGATTTCATATATTGAACAATAAATTAATATAGTAATTATCATGACAGGCTTAATTGAATTGTCTATATCAGTTTCTTTATGTGATTAAAAAATCATCGAGATCGAAGCACTTAACTCCCCCTGTGGTTTTGTGTATCTGCTGCCTGACTGTGCAAAGTGACATATTCAAATTCTAATTTGTAGTACCAAGTATCTTTACATAAACAATTGATGCTTTGAAAAATTGGGTACTTTCAGCTTTAACGAAACGATCATTAAGCCGTTACTTAAAGGAGCTGAACGTGGCCTGTGCACTTACACTTTTTTTGTTTTTGTTTTTTTTAATGGCACTAAAATCACAAGTGAACCTGGGTTGCCAGTGCCTTAACCTGCAGATAGAGGAGACATACAAGTTTTTGTCATTCTCAGCAGCTGTAGAGCCGCTGATTCGTGATTGTCTGCAGATGCTGGGGTTTAGGCCGTCCTTTTAGGTTTAGACCACCTGGATTTCAGCATTGAAACTGGCAACCCAAATGAGAGCCTCATGTGAGGCTCTTTCTGCTCTCTGACTGGACAATCATCTTTTAGAAAGTAAAACAAACAACATGGACATTATTTTTGTAATTAAGGATAAATCATGATAACAAATGTAATCAGTAATATTTGATTCAAACATGTTCACTTTGTATCTGGGGACACAGATGGTAAGGTCATGTTTATGGAAAAATCTTACATACAGTTATTTTAAATTTGTCAACTTTTATATGCATAAGCATATCTTGTAACCAAAACTACCTACTTACCATTTTATTTTAGTTTTGAAAATTGGCACGTGTTTAATAGCACTTGCTCTTAAGTTTTCTGTTTTTTGTATTTATTTCATGCGTCGTATCGTCATGTTTGACCGGAGGTTGTCCATGCAGTACAAGACACCAAATGCTGTATTGAGATTATGCAACAGGTTTGTTATCAACAAGACCTGCCTGTAATCCATTTGTCTCGTCATTTATTGTCATTTTATGAGTGAATGGTTGTAAAAATGATATGTGGGCAATACTTAAAGTACTATAATTATAATGTAGAATAGATTGTAGTATTTAAATAACTTTGTAGAGGTAATGTGGTCATGTATTTAGATCCATTTCAGATGTACAATTCTAACATTTTGGTCACCTTTAAAGCCAAAAGCATGGATTATGAAAAAAATATTATTGCACTTGTTAAAACTAAAAACTTGTGGCAACATTTTGACATTCAACCCTCAAGAATGATGAATATGCAGATTAAATTGTGCAGTTATTCATGTTGCTTTTAATAGTTAAAGTTGCCCTGTGTAACTTTTGCAGAGGAGGGTTTGCAGCCTCCTTGTCTTTATATGTGGAACATTCCAGCCAAAGCAATACCAGAGAGACAAGCAGGTGGTGCTACCAGGCCAAGTCACAGGTCAGATCTGTGCAGAAGCGAGCCTACTCTTTGCAAGAGTACATGTTTTTCTTGGTATTTGTAAGTATCAGTACAAACATAATTAAATGCTGACTAGATGGATAACTTTAAGCAAAAACATCTACATGCAGACCTGTTGTCAGAAAAGTTACACAGGACTCCTTTTAAAATTTCTTTTGGTAGCCTGCAGATTTTATAAAATAGTTGGATCAGTATAGCTGAATAACGGACCTTGTAAATTATGTAATATATTAACATTTGTAGCTTTACTTTTTGAAAATTTCCCATGAAAATACCATTTATTTTTTATACTGGCTCCTACTTCAGATAGAGGGACATCTATACATTTTTACAATCTAAAAACTTGACTTGACCAAAAGCAACTTGTGATGCTTCTGTAATGAAAACTACACAACCAGTCATATGTTTGGACACACTTTTTCATTTTTGTTGTTTCTTTATTTTCATGACTTTTTACATTGTACATTCTCACTGAAAGCATCAAAACTATGAATGAACAATAGTAATAATGATAATGCATCAGACTTATATTGTGGCTTTTTTAGACACTCGAAGACGTACTACAAACCATAAGAAAACGGTAGATACATATGGAAACAGAAACGGGCTCAAAATAGGCCATGGATAGAAGGCCAAGAGTTTGCAGCGCTGACGACAAAGCAAAGGATCGATACTTTGAGCATCTGAACATAAAACATATTCTTTGTGTACTTCCTAACATCTTGCATCATATATTCAATGGTCCGTATGCATGTAAAGTGTAGAAAGTAGTAAACATAAAGCAGAAACACTGAATGAGCAGGTGTGTCCAGACTTTTGACTGGTAATTTACATTGGCCCTCATTTATATGCTTTCTGCTGACATGTTTTGTTCTGTATTTCCTCCAACGCCTCATACGTCTCATATTTGTGTTCACAGTGTATGTTTACCAAAGGAAACGGTTTTATAACCAACCAGGGCAAAGTTTGAACAAACACTACTGTTCGTGCTCCTATTCTAAATGAATTATTCATGCTTTGCTTTGAGAAATTACAGCTATGACATAATTACATGTCATAGTTTTCAGTATGCTGGCGAATGTAACCTTTTAGAAAATAGTTTTTTTGTTTAAAGGTCCTATATTACGCAAAAATGACTTGTCTGCTTTTAGCTATGTTATAATGTTGTTACTTCATCAAAAACATGAGTTGTGCTGTGTTTCATTCACACACACACCTCAGAGTAATCCTTTATTATTAGTTTGTCTACATCTCAAAAGCTCAAAATGCTGTGTTCCACCTTATGATGTCATGGAGTGGTAGTTTTCAAGAAAACATCTACCTTTTAGCTTTTGTTCAGTGGACATTGGCAAGTCCAGGGCAGAAATTATCCAAATGATTCTAATGGAGGTGTATTTAGTTTTAAAAACACAGTGGAGCACTCCCTGTATTACCATGACATCACAAGGTGGAACAGAGTGTTTTCCGTTTGAGGACTCAGCCTAAATATACTTTTAAGCCTGAGATCCGCAGCATTAGAGCACTGGCATCGATTGATATGTTTATAACCATCTGAGACAGAACTGTTCAGACTTGCCCAAACTATTTTAAATACGTTAGCTCCACCTTAGTCACATACTAGGGGTATAAAAGAAGTTTGATATTCAGGTGTGGCCCTGGAAAATCTAAAATACTGTTTGGCTTTCCAAGTACCACCAGATCTAAACCTGGTCTATAACAGGAGTATTCCAGGTCTAATCTGGGCTATTCCAGGTTTAATCTGGACTATTCCAGGTCTAATCTGGGCTAAACCAGGTCTAAACGTGGACTACAACATTTGCACTGTTGTTCTAAACAAGAAGTTATCCAAAGAAGGACAAAAAGTGAATAAAGTGAACTCTAAATGAGGCAACCCCACAGATGAAATAGCTGCCCAAGTACCACCTGAAGGAGCTCGTGTACCACAGTCTGAGAAACACTACATTTAGTTAAAGCTTTAGTTTACAGTTAAAGATGCCATTGTTTCATATCTGCTAGTTACAAGGCAGATGTGAAACCTGTTCTCCCTCCCCTGGCCCCTCCCCCGGCCTCTTCCCTCACCTGGCTCCTCCCCTCACCTGGCCTCTGTTCAGTCTCACCTGTGCTCTCTGGTCTTCTCTCTCGTCTTCTCTCTCGTCTTCTGTCAGGACAAAGTTGGCACACTGTCAGACTGCAGTAATGTAGTGGTGAGAATACAACAGGGGCGGGTAATTTATTTTTTATTTGATACATGAAAAAAATTCTGTGTCAAATGTGCAATATATTTTTTCTTTTCTGACAAATCAAATGTGAAAATGTTCATTCATTTTCATCAGGAAACTCAAAATAAATTCTTCCAGTTTTTAATTTCTTGATACACTTTTGGATTTTATATGTAAACTATTCTTTTTATTTAATTTTATTTAATTTTTAAGTCATTTTTCTTAAATTATGCCTTAAATTCTCATCACTATTCATCCAATTAAAATAGCAACATTTTCTTAGACATCAAAGATGCACTGTGGAACTTTTGTGGTTGGGGGTTTGCCACCAACTTGTCTACATGGAAATGCTGTTGCCTTGTTACAGGTCACAGATCTGTAACTTTGCACCACCTGTTTGTGTCCATGGAGATAAGAGTTAGTAAGTTTAATGCCATACTGTGGAACATACCAGGCCAGTACATTTCATTATGGAGCTGAGCAGGTGACTGACCTCCACCGTAATGCTGACACAGTGCATCTTTAAAATGTGAGGGAAAAGATATTATCAGGAATAGTTTTTGGTTAGATCCATTCTTATAGTTTTTATTTTTTAGTGCAAATTTTAATGTATTTATATGTCATGTCAAACTGGACACTGGTGTTGCAGAAAGAGATTTGTGACAGTCTGAATGTAAATACCTTAGTGCCTTGTCCAAAATAAATGTAATTTTCCATTTAAATGTACGCTGTGTAACTTTTCTGGTAGGGAGTTTGCTACCTTCTCGTTTCCGTGGATTTCCATGTTCTATTTAAAGGGCCTATATTGCGTTATTTTGTCATTTATCTTATAATGTTGTTTCCTCGTTACAAACAGACCTGGAGTTGTGTTTGTTTCATTCACATGTTTAACACACAAACAAGATTTAAGCTAAACTCTTCTGACAAAACAGAAAACACCTTGTGATGTCATGTGGTAACACAGGAAGTGCTCCATTGTGTTTTAAAGATCCATATACCTTCACTAGAATCATTTGGATAATTTCAGCCTTTAAACTTGAAAACTACTGCTTCATGACATCACAAGGTGGAACAGAGCATTTTCAGTTTAGGAGATGTAGACAGATTAATAATGCAGGATTACTCAAACATGTGTAAGTTAAACAAAACACAACTCCAGGTTTGTTTTTGATGTGTTAACAGCTTTAGAACATGGCTTTAAGGTCACAGGAATCCAATTTTGCGTAATATAGGTCCTTTAAAAGTTACATAGTGCATCTTTAAGAAGCAAACACCCAAATCATAATGTACTCAACAAATGTTCATTGTTTGTAAAGGGATCTTATGTGAAATAAATCAAATATTAGATTTATAACAGCAGATTTAAGCTTAAATTTGTAGATCTTTGTATCGTTGTCGCCTCCAATTCAATACAAACAGTGAATGACCGACACATTTAACAGTAGAGTTATTCAGACATGTCTTGCATCACACATAGAGATTTTTAAAAATTTTATACATTTTCACTGCTGTTGACCAAAAACACAAATATGAACAATATATCTGGTGCTGGCCTGTAGCTGCAGATGTCCACCAGATGGCAGCATAGATCAAGTTTTAGTCAACAGGCCATCCACTGAGGATACATTTTAAAAATCACAGGCCTAACTTCATTTTATTCAAGGTAGGTTACATTTGGCGTTATTGCGCTGCCTAGAATGTTCCGTAGTATGGCATTAACTTTGTATCTACATAAGCAAGATAAGCAGATGGTCGCACACTCATTGTTTAGCTGTCAAAACACCTAATGGAATAAATGTAAGATATAAGTTTGATATCATACTGTGTAACATTTCCATGACAACAAGTAGCTTCATAACTTTAACTGAATACTTTGCCTCCAAAAGTTTTGCCCTGATGTCTTTAGTGATCAACTTTCCCCCTCTTTACACAAAGCCATTTTTAATTACATTCAGCTGTACCTCCTGCAGATACGCCTCTGTCTGTTATCAGTGCCTTTCAATTCCCAATGAACAGAAAATCATTTGCTCTGTTAAATGAATGCTTTCAGACTAAATATAATAAATCTATGAGCTCCCGGGGGAAAAGCAAAAGCATGAAAACATTTGGAGAACTATTCAAACACTTTCTTCATAGGGAGAAGGTTTGGGGTTAGATTCTTGAACCTTCTTGAATGGAGTTTGCATGATCTTTGTGTCCATACCACAGACTGTATAAAGAAGTGGACTAAGTGAGTGTGACGTCACCCACAGCGTTCGGCTCCAGTCAAATGAAGCTCGTCGAGGCTAGAACTTATAGGAGGCGAATTTGGAGTCGACTTCCATATTTGGACCCGACCGCAAGTATCATAGCAACCAAAGAGCCAATCCAGAGCGAGGCTGTTGAAGGTAACGCCCCTTCCCGCCTGCACCGCTGATTTAACAGGGAACGGGCGCCTAGCAATGCTGTCAATCAAATCTGTTGCTTATGCTAGTAGGTGTGCGACCTCGGGGACAGACAGCACCTTATTTCTGTGTTATAAATGTTCATATCTTGAGTTTTGGACACAATAGTGAAATAAAAACACCAGGGTCATGTAGAGCGGGTTAATATGAACATTTTAAGACCAAAATGACGAGACTGACAGAAGCAGGTATGGAGAGAGGAACAACAGATTTTTAATGTGAAATAAACTGGAGCCAGAGTCGATGGAAATTCCTAGCTGCAGGATTAGGCGATTGTGCATATTTGCTCAGAATCCTTAGGAAACCCACACAGACACAGAGAGAACATGCAAACTCTGCAACAAAAGCCTCTTTTTGAACCGAACCTGAAACCAACTGATGCTATACAATAAATGTATCGCTGCTGGAAATCTTGTAAAATAACTCTTCCTTCCACTCTTCTTTCCACAGCAACCACTTCTTCAATATTTTATGAAGATGTGAGTCTGGTCAGTGATGAATCTTCCTGAGTTCAGATGGGGACGATTTGAAAAACTGTTTTTAAAATTTTTGGACGGCAAAATGCAACGTGTAATCTGGTTTTCCATTAGTAATGATTTTCAGGCATAAGACATCAATTTTTTTTTTTTTTTTTTCAATCTAGGCCTAAAATAATGAAAAAAGGATACTAAAACAGGACATTTTATTGGAAAAATAGTACACCCACTTTTATTTACTTTTAATTTTACTTTTATTTTAATTTTAAATTTAAATTTAATTTTAATTTTAATTTTAATTTTAATTTTAATTTTAATTTTAATTTTAATTTTAATTTTAATTTTAATTTTAATTTTAATTTTAATTTCTTTTTCCGGAGACCAGTTTTGTCCCCTGATATGTCTTTACATCATCAGCAGGTTCAGACTGTCCCTGTTCCTGCTGTTTGTGTCTGGGAAACACTTTACAAGCCTCTTTTCTTCCTCTCGTACATCCAGCCTCTTTCAGATCCACTTTGTTGTTGATCTGTTCTGCTTCTTTTATGTTTCTCTTTTTTTTTTCTGTCAAATCCTCCTAAATTCCCCTGCTCTGCTCTGTATCGCCCCCTGCTGAGCTCCAAATCCATGTGGTTCAACGCTTTCACCCGTATCGTCTGTGTGTGTGAAGATACTTTATGCTTTTGTCTGCTGTGCATGGATTTCAGAATCATAAAAAAAAAAAGAAAATAAAGGACCGTTACCATACCGATAAACAATTAAAACAAAATATTATATCTTTTCAGTGGTAAATGTCTTCAAATTCCTGAAACTCGTGGATGTGTCACAATATTGATCTGACCTGCCTCTTTACTAAATACATCACATCATCACAACTGGGTCATACTCACAGCCCACAAATGAAGAGCTGCAGTTCGTTGTAGCAAGTAGTGGATTTCTTTTCATTTTATTTTTTCATTTGTGGGAAAATGGCTCCAGGACGCTGCCGAATCTTATGTATATCACAGTTTAAAGGGCCTATATTACACTATTTGACTCGTGTGAACTTAAAATCATGTTCTAACGCTGTTACCTCCTCAAAAACAAACCTGGAGCTGTGCTTAGTTTCATTCGCACATGTTTGAGTAATCCTGCATTATTAGTCTGTCTACATCTCCGAAGCTCAAAATGCTCTGTTCCACTTTGTGATGTCATGAGGTGGTAGTTTTCAAGTTAAAAAATACCATTTACGTTCAGTAGACATTGGTAATTCCAGAGCTAAAATGATCCAAATGATGCTAGTGCAGGTGTATGAAGTTTAAAAACACAGTGGAGCACTTCCTGTATCACCACATGACATCACAAGGTGGAACAGATTGTTTTCCAAGCCTAAACGTGCAGGGTACTTAAATCAAAAATGTACTTAAATCAATTTAAGTAAAAGTATTAAAGAACCTGTTTAAAAATGTGCGAAAAGTAAACATATTTTGCACAGATTTTGAGATGTGATGAAGCGTCAATGTTGTGATTTTAATAAAGATTTGTGCTGAATTTTGTTCAACAGAAACAGTTGAATAAATATTTTTCCCAACTGTTTGTATTTGTATATTTTAGTTTCCTCAAACTAAGAACATGTTAAAAAAATAAACCCTCAGCCTTTTCAGCAGGTCTCAGACAATAATGAAAAATACTTTTACTTTTCTGTCCTATTCAAAAATGTAGTGGAGCAGAAAGTACAGATACTTGCTCTCAAATGTAGTGAAGTGAAAGTAGAAAGTATCCAGTAAAAGTAGAAAGTATCACTTAAAAGGGGAAACTTAGAATCCCACGACCAAGTATTTAAATAGAAATTTAAAAGAATAAGAATAATACTTAAGTGCAGTAGATATTACTTGTATACTTAAGTGCCGTACTTTACTTGCCTGGGATCCAGACTACACACTTCTCCAACACTTTATGAAGATGTGAGTCTGGTCAACGCTGAATCTGCCCTTTTTCAATTGGGCGTGATTGACAGGTGGATTAGCCAATCGGGGACAAGCATGGTCTGTATCAGAAACAATAAAGGAAAAAAATATTACAGGAGGCTAAAAAACATCATGGATTTCTGCAGAATCAATGAAGCACTAAACTCTTATTCTGAGGTGACAGAAATTTGATTTTATTTGTAAATTATAGGTGACCAATGAGCACCTTCATTCCACATGCATCTCTAAAAAAAACAGATCTGATTGGACGATCATGTTTGGCTTGGAGGACATGGAGACCAGACTGATCAATATATATAAAAAAAAAAAAAGATATCAGTCTGGATTTGTCGGGCAAGTACTTTACTACTTTTTGTTACATCCCACCACTGGTAAGAACAATGTCGGTTTGTATGCAGGACAAAAAAGGGTAGTTTACATGCACGGATCACAAATACAACTTTGAGAAGTGAAATGACATGATTAAAAGCTCTGAAAAGTCCATTTTGCAGAGTATGTCTCCTTCATTAACAGTCGGATATGTTCAGTGCATGTTTCTCTTTCAGCTCCTGCTCCCTCCACTTCTGTGTTTGTGACTTTAGCTCTGTTAAGTGTAACGAGGAAGTCACATGTCATGATAATCGAGTTATGTTAATTTGTGCACGGGAGCCACAGTGCAGTTTGCATCATGACTTATGACTTGGATTTACACTCAGTTGTAATATTGTAGCGTTCTCTGGTTTACTTTCTGAACACAAGGTCATACACCCAAAACAAGAGCAAAAGAACAGTCTCCAAAACCAACCAGGAACCGACCAATAGAAGCTGTACGTCAGCTCGTCGGCATAGCAACCAAGTGTCACATACAACAACACATAAACAGATACAAGAACAAGAAGCAGTGTCTGAACTTAACACAACATTTTAGATCAGTGCCATATTTTAGATCATGTGTGGCTCTTGCCATGTTTGGCTTTAAATGTATGGCTCTTAAATGTTTGACTCTTAAATGTTTGACTCTTAAATGTGGCTCTTAAATGTGTGGTTCTTAAATGACTCTTAAATGTGTGGCTCTTAAAATGTGTGGCTCTTAAATGTGTGGCTCTTAAAAATGTGGCTCTTTTGACTCTTAAATGTGTGGCTCTTAAATGTGTGGCTCTTAAATGTTTGACTCTTAAATGTGTGGCTCTTAAATGTTTGGCTCTTAAACTCTTAAATGTTTGACTCTTAAATGTTTGACTCTTAAATGTGTGGCTCTTAAATGTGTGGTTCTTAAATGTATGACTCTTAAATGTTTGACTCTTAAATATGTGGCTCTTAAATGTGTGGCTCTTAAATGATTCTTAAATGTTTGACTCTTAAATGTGTGGCTCTTAAATGTTTGATTCTTAAATGTTTGGCTCTTAAATGTTTGACTCTTAAATGTGTGGCTCTTAAATGTTTGACTCTTAAATGTTTGACTCTTAATGTTTGACTCTTAAATGTGTGGCTCATCTGTGCATGAATCTATGTGACAAATGCTTATCCTGACAGTTTAAACCAGGGGTGTCAAACACACTTTCACCAAGGGCCACATTCGCAAAATGGCTGTTCTCAAAATGTAAAATAAATCTAACAACTTTTTTAACATTTTAATTAACTGTTTCTGTATTTATTACTTATTCATGCTACAAATATTACATATGCATTTGCTTAGATGTATAAATTTGGCTGTGTAACTGTGTATCTCTTGATAAAATTACATTTTAAGACCTTTTAATTTACCCTGTCGAGGGCCACTTAAAATGATGTGGAAGGGTCACATTTGGCCCGCGGGCCTTGAGTTTGACACATGTGGTTTAAAGTCATGTGAGCAGTTGTGTTTCTTGTAGAGTTGTCATGATGCTACAATTTCAAACTCGATTTCAATACTAAAGAATACGCTTGATACTCGACACAGATTTCCACACTAAAATGCCATTTTAAAAAAATTTTTTTTAGGCAGTAGAATGTGATTGTCAACATACAATAATACGACTTTCTCTGTTTTCATCTTGTCATCCTAAAACTACTACTTAAAAAATATTTGCATTATTTTGTCCATCTGAGTCCATTATCTCTCTCTCTCTCTCTACTTGAGTAATTCACTGGGTAATATTCAGAAGTAACTGTACTCTTACTTGTGTACCTTTTTTCATTTCTCTACCCTCTGATTACTCACCTGAAACACCAAATGCTTTAAGTTGCAGTTACAGTGTCATAAACTACAAATCCCATAATCCATTGCTGCGGTCACACTGATGACTCCTGGATTCCAGAGAGAGGTGAAGAAAATCCCTAAATGTGCTTTAATCTGGAGTTTGTATTGAGTCTCGTGTCCAGGAGGCTCTGCTCTGAACGTCTGGAGAAGAGCAGATAAACGATAAGGACAAATAAACTATTGATACTGGCTTTTAAGTGGAGTCTGTGTCTCAAAGCGAATTTTTAAAATAACTATTTATTAAAAGCATCTATTTTCTGCACTAAACTGGTCACCTTAATAAGCCATGTTTGCACTGTTGTTCTGATGCTGCTGTTGTATTATTTTCTACCTCTAAATATTTTATTTTTAAGCATTTCTTTTTTCCTTTTTAACAGTGGCAATGCATGCCCTGATTCTGATTTAAAATAGCATATGCAATAAAATTATGTTGCACTTTAATAAAATGACTGTAAATATTCTGTATAGTTCTGTATATTCTGTTTACCATTCCTTAATTGTCTCTATAGAGATGTTACAGCTTGGGATGTTCCACACTATGGCTTTATCTACCTTCATGGAGACAAGCGGGTGAAGCCACGACCAGTAGTGAAGTAGTCAATTTTGTTACTTAAATAAAAGTACAGATACTGGAGCAAAAAATATTCAGGTAAAAGTATCACGTGATAAAATCTATTTACGTAAAAGTATTAAAGTACCCCTTTATAAATGTACTTAAAGAGTAAAAAGTAAAAGTATTTTGCACAAATTTTGAGATATAATAAAGCTTCAAATGTAGTGGCTTTGATACAGATTTGTGCTGAATTTTCTTCAACATCTTTTGTTTTGTTTTTTTGTTTTTTTCTTGTATATTTTTGCTCAAATTATGAACTTGATAAAAAAATAAATAAATAAAATAACCCTCAGCCTTTTCAGCAGGTCTCAAACAATACTAAAAATACTTTTACTTTTCAGTCCAGTTCAAAAATGTAGTGGCGTAAAAGTGAAAGTGTAGTAAAGTAAAAGTAAAAAGTATCTACTTTAAAATGTACTTAAGAAAAGTAGAGATATTTAAGATTTCTACTTGAGTACAGTACTTTACTACTTTTACTTTTTTACATTCCACCACTACCAGACCAAGCTACAGCTCACATCTGTGGAGAGGCAGCCCCACTTACAGAATAACATTTTTAGAGCAGTCTAGAACTATAAAAACAGCCATAACTGAATAAATGCTGTATGTTTAATGCCATACTGTGGAACATTCTGAGCAAATTTGTACACACAACCAAAAAAAGTTACATGGTGTGTCTTTAAAGTACATGAACAAAGTACTGTGGGTGCAATGGCTGTGTGTGGAAGGCCATCTGGCACAGAAAAGGTGCAATGACAAAAGAAATTCAAACTTTGGAGACTTGAAATAACTTTTTTTTCTGTAGAATAAGAGAAGTGAGAGAAGAGTGAGAGAAGAGTGAAGAGAGACAGACAGAGAGATGACTTGTGCAGATGTTTTATGAAAAATGTTTTTTGTCTGATGAAAAAACAGATGAAGAACATATTAAAAGTGCTGCACCTGATTTAAACAGTCTTAAAAATATGAGAAATACAACAGTTGATTTTATTTTATTTAATTTTTTATTTAATTTTGCAAACATTAATATTTACAACATAGAGTGCATATTTAAAAGTAGGAAAAGAAAATTATAATATATAGTGGATATAAAAAAGTGAGGCCCGGGCCTAATAATGTAACTTATGTTTCCTCCCAATTTACCTGTTTCTAACTCAAACTTAAAAATCTTTGTGTAAGAACATGTTGTTGTCTGTCTATCCGTCTCTTTCTGTCTTTCGAGGCAACCCGCCTGGGGCCCGTGCAGGGCCTCCCGGGCTGGTTACTGTCTATCTGTCTCTTTCAGTCTCTACATGATCCTGGTTTTTATTTCACTATTGTGTCTGTAAATCAAGACATGAACATTAGTAACAGACAAACCGGGTGCCTGCTTTCTGGGGGATTGCAAGATTATTTCAAGATATTATTGATAACTTCACTGCAGTCAATCTTTTCTATTTTCTCAACTGAAACTATATACAGTATATTTGTGAAATTAGGTCCAATAACCCAAAGAACTATACAAATAAACATTATACCTGATTTGAAACATTTGCGCCATATTTCACGACAACATTTTTCCGCCCAAACTTGCTTTTTTTTTACGGAGGTGAACTTTTTTTTTTATTGAGGGCCACATCTCCAAACATATTCGAGGTGGACGGCCAAAATAGTGCGATGCTTTTTACACAGCTTTGACAGAGCCACTGTGCATTAATAAGACTTGAAACACATTCATTTTAGGTCTGTATCACACTGCAATGTGATGTTTGAGGATGTAGTGGTCGAAATAGTTTAATTTGCTGTTAAAAGTACTGATCAATTGGGCCGGTTCAGCAGGAGGCCTGAGGGCCAATAAAAACTGTTCTGAGGGCCGCATTTGGACTCCGGGCCATAGTTTGGACACCCCTGTGCTCTAAGGACTGAGCAAGTAACAGCAACACAAATACACAAAAAATACGTTTTAACTAGAGTCATTGTTGTAGTGTCCACGCTGCCCGGGGGAAGCCATCTTGGGCAGTTCTTTGTGACAGACTTTTTCTTCTCAGGTACATGAGTTTTTGTGTGAGTGAAGAGAGAAGTGGAGACATGGTTTTACAGCAGGGAGAAGAGAGCTATTGTTAAAGGCAGACCACACCATTCAGGGGAAAGAAATCAGAATATTTCAAAAGAAGTTTGTCTAAATACAGCATTGTGACTGTCAAACTTTGTAGACTGATATTTGGTAGAAACATACATGTAACAGGTCTAAAGGAGGAAAGAGAAGTGAGGGCTAAACATGGAGGAATCAGGACAAAAAAAGCTACAGTATAGTGGTCCCTCGCTATATCGCGTTCTCCTGTTGCTGTTTCGCGGATGTTTTCAATGCAATTTGACATGCTTTTTTCTTACAGTGTATGAACGTGCATTGTGTTCTGCGTCCTGATTGGCTATTGTCCATTGGCCATTGTCAATCAGTCTCCTCCGTGTCGTGTCTCCTGTACAGTACAGAATGTGTTGAGTCAAATTTACATAAATGTTTGATCGACACCACAGCGGAGCGGCGCCAGGACGAAGAGGCAGGGTCAGAGGAACTGTGAAATACACGCGAGTCACTATTATTTAATTAAACAGAGAAATGTGAGAAAATGTTAATGCCTGTGTGAGAAAAGTGTATAAAGTGTGTGGTGAGGGGTTTTACAGCCTTAAAACATATGAAATAATGGAAAAAAAATAAAGCTGACTATGTAGATTTTGCGTAAACTCCACGATAAACGAGGGACCACTTTATACGTACAGTGCTCTGATTTTAAAATTGATTAACGTGAACATCTTAGTCCCCAGATTCAAGCAAGACATGGTCAAAAATATGAATAGCTCTTACAGGTAACAGCTATAATGTTGATTTATTCTTGATTACAAAAACTTCGGACATGATGGGCAAGTTGTTTCTGTTGATTATCCAATAAAAAAGCAGAATGACGTATGACTCTCTCATTTGGGTTGCCAGTTTCAAAGCTGAAATCCACTTGGTTTAAACTTAAAGGACTCTCTCTGATCTGAATCTTCGTTATCTAAACTCCAGCATCTGCAACCATTCATTTACCAGTGCTAGTGCGCCCTCTGCAGCTCAGTGAGTGAATTCTGGAGGTTCTGGGCTTTCACATGACGCACGGCTTGTCCTTATACTGAGAATGAGAAAAACTTGTATGTGTCCTCTATCTGCAGGTTTAGGCTCTGGCAACCCAGGTATCTTTTGTTTTTAGTTTTATCTTTTTAAACATTTTTGGCAGCATTTTAATACAAATTTTACAATACGATCTCTTTTTATGTTCCACAATAGTTGACTGTGCCTGTCCTCTCCTCCTCTGACCACCGCAGACATCTGATTTCCTCTTTGCTTCATAAACAGCGGTGATTCAGAGCCACAAGCCCCATGCTAACTGGGCCCAGCTGCTGTTTGTCCTGCTCCATCAGACACAGGAAATACTCTACCCACAATGCACTTCTGCAGGAGATAGGACCAGTAACATGGACCTGAGCAGGTGCCTTCCCCACAGTAGAGGCACATGTGAGTAAGCAGCAGCGACAGGTGGTGGAGTAGGTTGATTTATAACTTGACAATCTGTGGTTATAAGCCTCTTTATTCTGCTGTTGTGCACTTGAGCAAGACACTTCACAGAACAAGTCTGTGTCAATAAAATTTGGAGACTGGAGTTAGCCCATGACACAACAAACAAATGACAAAATGATTCATCTCCATGGTGTCAAGGGAGCTGTAACAGGTTTGGGGTCTATGCCCTTGAGCAAGACACCTTTTATATATGAACATGTGAATGGAGCAAATGAAGGTGAATTAATTTTGCAGATTAATAATAATAGTAATAATAATAATTATAATTTATTATTAGTAGTAGTAGTATTATGCTATTATAGTAGTAGTTTTAGTTATTATATTTTATATTATTATATTTATTTTTAAATTTTTTAAATTATTTTTTATTTATTTTTTTCATTTTTTTGAATCCCCAAGTTGCTGCAGATCTGACTGGTGCGCACCGTACCCATTGTGTCACTGTGATCTTCTGCAGATTTCATAACGTCAGTGGAGATGGATCACCTGTGTTTGTGTGAAATAATGGAGAAATAGTGATTACAGCTGAGGTAAACACGCACAGGTTTGGCTCCGGTTTAGTAATGACAACATCAAGGTTCAGACGACGGACCGAACCAGACGATGACACGAGGTAAACTCAAGTGATTCAATCAGACGCCCTCAGATGGCTGCTCTATTGTTACAGAAATAGAAAATCATAAATGAAAAACAGAACAATGCATGAGTCTTATACAGCGCGGTGTGTGAAGTGTCTTGCTCAAAGGCAAAGAATAAGTATAAATTAGCCTGAATTGGGATTAAACTGCCGCCCATTTCATTCATCATTAGCTTGTGCTCTGTGGTTAGTCTTATAGGTTCACTATTTGAGCTGTATCCTCTTGTGGACAAGGAAATTCAAAGCACATGCAAATTAGACACTAAAGGGAGGGTATGCAGCCTTGGCACTGTACTTTTAAAAAAGGTACTACAATCACAACTGAACCTGAGTAGCCAGCTCCAAGTTTTTCTCAGTAGATGGATAGCACATACTGCAACAGAAGAGGCACTGATTCATGACTGGCTGCAGGTGCTGAGGTTTAGGCAGCGATTATTCAGATCAGAGAGAGTCCTTTTGGGTTTAAACCAAATGGATTTCAGCATTGAAACTGGCAACGCAAATGAGAGACTCATGTGAGGCTCATTCTGCTCTCTGATTGGATAATTGTCTTGCGAACCACAGCACCTAATTATAACATTTAAACAACTTGCCCATCATGTCCAGAGGTTTTGTAATTAAGAATAAATCTGCATTAGAATTGCTACTTGTAAGAACTATGTGCTTGTTCTCTCTGTGGACAAAGGTAGATCATGTGTACACATTATGAACATCAAAATACATTTACTGTGAGTTTAATTATACAGTGAACTTTTTGGCCTGTTTGTTCTGATTCCTTCATGTTTAACCCTCACTTCTCTTTCCTCTTTTAGACCTGTTACATGTATGTTTGCACCAAATATCAGTCTGCAAAGTTTGACCATCACACTGTAGTATTTTTGACAAACTTCTTTTGAAACATTCTGATTTCTTTCCCCTGAATGGTGTGGTCTGCCTTCAACAATAGCTCTCTTCTCCCTGCTGTAAAACCATGTCTCCACTTCTCTGTTCACTCACACAAAAACTCATGTACCTGAGAAGAAAAAGTCCAACTGTTACAAAGAACTGCCCAAGATGGCTTCCTCTGGGCAACATGGACATTACAAAAATAATCTACTTTAGTTTAAATGACTTGTTTTTGCAGTATCTGTGTTGTTGTGGCCAGACCTCCTTGTCAAAGCCTGATCTCTCACCACCACTGTGAATATCAGGTGACGCAGTGCGGTGGCAGTGGCTGTTGTTGTGTCCCTAGACAAGACACCACAGAATGTTGTGTGTGTGTGTGTGTGTGTGTGTGTGTGTGTGTGTGTGTGTGTGTGTGTGTGTGTGTGTGTGTGTGGGTGGGGGTGGGGGTGTGGGTGGGGGTGGTTGGTTGGTTGGTTAGTGGTGGTGGTCAGAAGGGCCGATGGCACAGATTGGTAACCTCACTTACAACTACGATGCGACTTTGAGTATCTGGAAAAGCGCCATAACAGAGGAGGGCCACAGACTGGTGATCAATGCAGTGCGGTGCTTTATACACAGCTTTGACGGAGCCACTGTGTATTAATAAGACTTGAAACACATTCATTTTAGGTCTGTATCACACTGCAATGTGATGTTTGAGGTTATAGTGGTAGAAATAGTATAATTTGCTGTTAAAAGTACTGCTTATGATCAATTGGGCCGGTTCAGCACGAGGCCTGAGGGACCAATAAAAACTGTTCTGAGGGCCGTATTTGGACCTCGGACCATAGTTTGGACACCCCTGTACTATAAGGTTAGAGTATTAATCATAAACTATTTCTAAGTCTTTGTTTGTTTTATTAAGGCTATTAAAAATGTTCCCATATAAAGTCATGACTTACCGGTTGGTGCATTTGCCGCAACAAGATTTTGTGTAATAATTTTCCTTGCGCCCATCCATAAAAAAGATTACAAGCCTGTGTGACTGCTGTTATGTCAGGCGACTGAAATCTGAACTGAAGTCATTTGAACTTAGATCTGGGGTTTCAAACTTTTCCATTACAGTGAAAGACTTGGGACTCCCACTGAAAAATGACATTGGATGACAATTGGTAATATTTCAAAGTGGCCCACATTTTTCAAATCAGGTTTTTGTTTGTCTCCTTGTGCTGTTGGACCTTCACAAAAACAATACTGTTTTCAATGTAAAAGTCGAGTAAATTGTCTTTTATTAATAGCCTGTACCCTATTTCATTGTTTTGAGGTCAAAGTAAGTGCTGTGTTCTGTCTGCATCGATTTATAAAGTGTTTAACTGTCTGATAATCAGGAAGAGCACTGTTAGCATGCTAGTTGCTCTTTGTATTACTGTGACAGTGAAATGCCGCTCTGGCCTCTAAAAGTTGTGAAAGTTGCTTATAAACTCATTGTGGTGAATAACTAGGATGCTCAGAATGCATAAAGTAAGTCAGAAATAACTTTGGACCACTGCAATCTGTTGTTTAACTGTTGAAACAACATGTTTTTAAGACAGTACAAATTAGGTATAATGCCTTTAGTTTTATCTTCTTGCGATCCCCAGTTTAACCCTTCTTTTTTACAGTGTCGTGGATGTGAAAAGCTGAGCAGAGGCAGCCATTTTGTGACTTCAGACACAGGAAACACTTCTGTGGACAGGAGAGCTCCTTTTCTTCTGGAGCACCTCACTTCCAGCCACTCACACTTTTTTGTAAATAACATTTTTCCTCTTCAAAGTTCGCACACACCTCTCCAAAGAAAAGCTTTTCAAAAAACAGACTCTGAGCTTTGAGGAAAGACATGTGAATAATACACTGCCTGGCCAAAAAAAAAGTCACCACCTGGATTTAACTAAGCAAACAGGCACGAGCCTCCTCCAGTTGGTCAGGTCTAGGTTCAGGGACAGTCTGTGCTCAAAGAATGAGGTCAGCTGACTACCTGAATATACTGAATGACCAGGTTATTCCATCAGTGGATTTTTTTCTTTCTTGATGTCACGGGCATATTCCAAGATGACAATGCCAGGATTCATTGGGCTCAAATTGTGAAAGAGTGGTTCAGGGAGCGTGAGACGTCATTTTCATACATGGATCGGCCACCACAGAGTCCAGACCTTAACTCCATTGAGAATCTTTGGGATGTGCTGGAGAAGCTTTGTGCAGCGTCAGACTCGACCATCATCAATGCAAGATCTTGGTGAAAAATGTTTGCACCACTGGATGGAAAAAAAATCTTGTGACATTGCAGAAGGGAAATCGAACCAATGTCACGGTGAATGCATGCTGTAATCAAAGCTTAAAGGCGGTCCAACGTGTGTGACCTTTTTATTTTGGTGGTGACTTTTTTTTTTTGACCAGGCAGTGAATTACAAGCTCCATTAGCTCTGTATTGCCTGGGATCCAGATTACATAACTTTCCAGTACTTTACAAAGATGTGAGTCTGGTCACGGGTGTGGGTGTGACTGAAAGGTGGATTAGCCAAAATATGCCAGGGAAATCCATAATGAAAAACATTGTGGATTTCTGTGTAATAAAGGGAAGCACAAAACTGTTAATCTGAAAGAGAAATCTGATTTTGTTCAAAATGGTGTGTGACCAATGAGCTAAATGCAATGAATATATCCATAACCCACAACATACCTGAAGATGTATTTTGTTTCATGTCTCTGAGGAAGCAGTATCAATAGTGAAAGTACTGCTATGCTGTACCAAGGGCACTCACTGCCTGCTCAGTCCTGTTATCTTGGCCTACGTCAGCAGAGGTATAATACTCCCTACAATGGAAGCTAAACTTGACTGTACTGACTTATCACTTCGATGATTTCCACACTAAAACTGCAGTAAAAATAATAACTTTGAATCTATTTTGTTAATATTAGCTTTCATTTCTTCACTCGTCAGAGCACCAGCAGAGGGCGACACATCCTTCAGGGCTGCTGGGGTTAAACTGAAGCGTACTGTGCCGAGCCTAACGCTCATATGGAAACGTCTCTGTGTTTGATGTTCGAGTGTTAAACATTGACATTTTTCATCAAAAACACATCTTGGGAGACAGTCTTATTAAAGTGTGAGCTGCACATCTACAGCACAGCTTCATTCCACATGCAGAATATGTGAACTTTTCTATGATGGATTTTGTGATTTTAGTTTTCACTGAACCAAAAATGATTACTTACATCCGTCTTGTTTGAACCAGGCGTCTGAACCAGGCGCCTGCACAGCAAAAAACACTCACACACAAGTGAATAGAAATGAGGTGATTTCAGTCAAATCTCACAGAAAAGAAAAACTCCACCACAAATGTGTAAAACGTGACAGAAAACTGGTGCATGGACAGAGAGGAAGAGAGGAGAGAGAAAGAGAGACACAGAGAGGGAGAGAGGAGAAAGAAAGAAGGAGAGACAGAGAGGAGAGAGAAAGACAGACACAGAGAGGGAGAGAGAGAGGGAGAGGAGAGAGAAGAGAGAGACACGAGAGGAGAGAGGAGAGAGAGAGAGACACACAGGGAGAGAGGAGAGAGAAAGAGACACAGAGAGGGACAGAGGAGAGAGAAAGGAGAGACAGAGAGGGAGAGAGGAGAGAGAAAGAAGGAGAGGGAGAGAGGAGAGAGAAAGATGCACACAGAGAGGGAGAGACAGAGAGGGAGAGGAGAGAGAAAGAGACACACAGGGAGAGAGGAGAGAGAAAGAGACACAGAGAGGGACAGAGGAGAGAGAAAGAGACAGATAGGGAGAGAGGAAAGAGCGACAGAGAGGGAGAGGAGAGAGAGAGAAAGAGAGGAGAGAGAGAGACAGACAGAGGGGAGAGAGAGAGATGGACAGGGGAGAGAGAGAGTGAGAGACAGGGGAGAGAGAGAGAGAGAGAGGGGGGGAGAGAGAGAGAGAAAGAGAAAGAAGAAAAGAGAGAGACACACACAGAGAGAGAGAGACAGAGAAAGAAAGAAAAGAGAGAGACGGAGTGGGGTAGAGAGAGAGAGGAGAGACAGACAGAGAGAAATGGAGAGAGAATGAGAGCGCGCGCGAGAGAGAAAAAAGCGAAGAAAGAGAGACGGAGAAAGCGAGAGAGAGCAAGTGAGAGAGAGAAAGAAAAGATAAATTAATAGAGAATTAGAAAGACAGAGAAAAAGAGAAAAATAAAACACAAAGCGAAAAAAAGAGAGAAAGAAAAAGAGAGAGAAAAAAAGAGACATAGAGCGAGAAAGAGAGAGAAAAAAAGAGAGCGAAATAAACTAAATGTACAGTTCATCCAATACTTAAAGTTTTAAAATTTCCAAGAATACTGGGATAAACACAAACTGTTTATAAGAGAGTTATTGGTCAAAATCACAAGGTGTACTCTGCTGAGCTTGATCTGACCTGATCTGCTCGTCTCTATGGAGATCGAAAACTATAATGCCAGACTGTTCAGCATTCCAGGAAAAGTAATAATATGGAGACTAACTCCTGCCCCAACCTTGACCCTAAACCCCAACAACAACCCACGCTGGTGACAAACCCTCCACCAGAAAAGTTCATTGTGCATTCACTCTGCGCAAACACAGAACTAACTGTAAAAAACAAAAACAACAGCAAACATAGAAATCATTTTGACTGACTTATATTGTTATTAAAGGGATTTGTAATGAAAAATTGACATCTTTCCTTCTCATTTACCCTCTGAGATTGTACTTACTGTTTCCCAGTCCTGTAAAAGTACGTTTGTTCATGTCTCACCCTTAGATCGCCGTCTTTAGTCCATGTTTGGCTTGTTCAGGGTCATGTGGGGTCATATTGATTGCTTGTAATGAAACACGGCACCTGTTTGTGTGAATGTCCCGCGGCGGCTCAACTCTCGCATTTACACAGACTTAAGGAGATGGTGACGCTGCAGTTTTTGGCTATAGTGTTAAAAGGATCTGACCCACTGCACATCTGTCCTCAGACTAACCACAGCAGAAATCTTACCTCTGAAAAGTAGAGTAAATACGGCTGTAAACCCTTGGCTGTTAGCAGATGAATACGGTGATTACGTAAACTTAAATTATAAAAATGTCAGATGTTTTAGATTTTTCATTTCACAGGAAGCATAAAATAAGAGATTTTGGTTTTAAAATAAATGACCTATTATGGAATATATTTTTTATCAAATTAATGTGGACCTATTTTGACCCAAAACTAAATATTTAATACATTTTTGTCATGATCCACGCTTTCCTGCTCCTGTTTTGCCTCCTGTGTTCTCCTCTCCCCCTCCCTCACCTGCCTGACTCCGGAGCTGGGCGGAGCCCTGGCTCCTCCTGCACGCACCTGCAGCCCATCAGCGCTGATCAGCACCACCTGTGGCGAATAAGAAGGGCCAACTCCAGTCACTCGGTGCAAGTCCGTCCGCGTGACAATGTGAATACGCTAGTCCTGCTTTTTGAATGCTGCACTTACCTTTGTCCTATGTTTTACTGGATTTTTGCTGCCTCTCCAGATTCCTGCTCTTTGGATCATCCCAGCTCCTGCATCTCTGGCTCCACTCCCGTCTCCCGCCTCGTCGTCCTGGTACAGTCCTGTCTTGTCTCTTCGTCCTGCTCTTACCTGCATTCTGCTCCTTTTCTGCTGCTTTTCTCATTAAGGGCCACATATAAAAACACAGACAAAGCTGAGGGCCGATTGAGGGCCGTAGACTGGTCACCAGTGCAGTGAATACTTCAAATCTGTACGTTTATTACAATTTAAACTGGACAACGAGGCCAGGGGTGTCCAAACTCTGGCCCGGGGGCCAAATGCGGCCCTCAGACCAATTTTTATTGGCCCTCAAGCCTTCAGTTGGACTGGCCCAATTGATCATAATCAATACTTTTTACAGCAAATTTGTGTCATCCTACCAACATCACCTAAATAACATCACATTGCATTGTCATACAGACATAATATTAATATTACAATCCTTATTTAAAGTGTGAAGTCAAAACTATGTTAAATGCACCCGTCTGAATTATCCACTGTGGCCCTCCGTGTCGAATATATTTCAAGATATGGCCCTCGGTGAAAAAAGTTTGAGCACCTCTGCACTAGACCTTTATTCATGCTTACATCCTCAGTGGGACACATTCAATATTTGAGATGGACAGTAAGTAGATTTTCAGAAATGTACAGTAAAAAGTACTGTTTAAGGTAATATGGGTCAATTCACCAAGACGCTTGAAGGCTAAGAAAAATTGGTCTGAGTGCCGCATTTGGCCCTCGGGCCGCAGTTTGGTACAATGAGATTTTGACACATTTGGATTCAGTATCACTGCTGTCTTTGGTATAAAACTTTTAACGCTTTTGGCATGTGTTTTAGAGTTGGTTTAGTCAACATTTCAAACATTGTTTTCAAGAAAGTGTACTGTTAATTTAAAATACTTGTGATATGTGAGCAGTAAGGCCAAAACACAAATGTTCAAAGCATTTCAGGTTGTCAACATGAAGCTTTTGTCACTTACAGACTTAATCAAAGTGGAAATAAAACCTTTACTCAAGTGAGAGTACTGTTACTTCAATAAAAAATATTAATCAAGTAGGAGTAAAAGTATGCGGCTAGAAATCTCATTTACTGTAACCGAGTAAATGTACTGACTGAGTACTAACTGCCTCTGGAAACATTCTAGGCAAAACAATAACAAGGCAAGTAAAAGGTGGCCCCTTTACAAGAAAAGTAGAAAAAAGTAACTAGTAAGAGTAGTGTTACTTCAAATTACCATTGCTCAAACATTGACTGAAGAAGCACTGTTTTTATGGGCATCTGCCTTAACCATCAGTGACAGAATCTGGGCAAAACATCTCGTAAAACGACTCCTCAGTTTTGCTTGAAAGACTTTGACGGACATTTGCTCTCGTAAAAAACCTCTGGTATTTTGCTGCTTCTGCCGATTCAGCCAGCGCGCTTTTATTTCAGAACTGTTTTAAACGTCAAACAGGTGTCATGGCGTCCTCCTAAAACGATCAAATAGTGTTCAAACGCAGCTCGGTTCAGGGATCAAAGGGACAGATTAGAAAAACATGAAGTGAATCTGACGCTAGCTGTTTTTTAATACGACTAAAGCTCGTGTAAATTTACCAGAAAATGTGATGCACTCTGGAGTTTTACCGGAGCTGAGGGGCTGTGAAATATGGAAATGCCTAAAACAGTCAGTGGTATGAGAGGATTTTAGCCTCAACGGATCAGAGCTTCTACAAATGTTGTTTAATTGTGCATTTCATTAAAGAGGGAGTATTATGCAAAATCAATTCTTTTTTTAGCTTTCTACCAGTGGCTGCTGCTGATGTAAACACTGATTTTCATTATTAAAACAATAGTGATGATCAGGAAAGACGTTTTGCAGGCATTGTTTTTTTATTATATTACAACATTCGTAGAAGATTATTGTAACAAGAAAAGTTCATTGTGACAAGAGTGAAAGGAATCTGTCAAGGCCTTCTGCGTGTACCACAAATTCTACAATATATGGAACAGGGAACAGGTAATTATCAATACATTTATGAGACATACTTTTGGATATACTTTTGTTTTGGTTCTTAAGGACTGCATGAGTCTGTTTTGGACCAACAGAACTGAACCAGAGGTCAGACGTGCATGTTTTCTTACTTGGGATTAAATGGAGCTTGAAAGCGATGCTACAACAGGTGTTTACAGTGGCAGCTGGGCTGCAGGGCTCGCTGCTGCTCTGCGACTTAATAACACGTTCACTATGGGCTGTTGACTTGACCTCCCCAACTCTAAACTCATGCATGCCGCTGAAATGCATTGGACACACAGAGACGAGGATCTGATTGGTCAGATTTCTCTAATAGACAACCTAATGGGTTGTTTTCAGATCGGCCCCAAGCAGCTTGGTCGTATATTTTGAAACGAAACCAGGATCAAACAAGAACTAAACCAGGACTAAACCAAAGACCTGTACATCTGACCAGGGCTAGACCAAAGCCAATCAAAACCCTGGACTAAACCAGAACTAAACTAGGACCAAACCATGACTGGACCAAACTGGACGTGAACCAGGACCAAACCAGGGCTAAACGTTAGACCTAATCCTAATCCACCCATTGTCCGAGAGGAAAACAGCATATCAGAGCCACACAGGCCTGATAGGTGCACGCGGGGATTGAGAAATGAGAGTTGACTTGGACAAAATAATTTTTTTTCCATCCAGCAATTCTGTGCGGAGTGGAAGTGGGCCGCAAGAGTGCCAACTCCACCACCTTTTCCAATGCCAATGACTCTTTTCTTTGTCATTCTCAACTGGTTTGAAATACCTCCTAAAATTACACTTCTATATTTAGCATCAGTCAAGTCAAAAGCTCAAATAATTCTCCATTAGTCTGTGCACATACGAAGCGAGCGCTGGTCATGTGGCGGTAGGAGCCTTCTCTCTCTGAGCGTGTGGGCGTGTGCAGTACTTTACTCTGAATCTGGGCCTATTGTTTTGAATGAGTCAGAGCTAAGCAGGAACTAAATGTGTTACATTCAGGTTCATAAAAATGTGTGCATCGTGACCAGACCTCATCCCACTTTAACTTCCATAGACGCTGTGCCACCTGTGCAAGGGAACGAGCCGCAACAGGTCCCTGCTTCAAGAGGAAGAGTGCTGTGTGGTCATGGGCGTACTCTTTGGGGTATTAACAGTAGGAAAATGGCTGAAATACCACAAAAATACAGAAATACATTAGCCTATGTGCACTGTGTAACTCCTCTGGTATAGAGGGTCCGCCTGCTCATCTCCATGGGGATGTGATTGTGTTCCAATGTACGTTATTAAACTCTATTTTGCATTTATTCCATTACAGATGTTTTTATTGCTTAAAACTGCTGGGTTTCAGACGACATCACAACATTCTATAAGACAATATCATTTAATACAGAAGGAGGCACCTAAAATGAATATAAATAAAATGCAGATTTATGTTGTAATACAGCGAGTTCTTAGGTCTTATCACTCAAATAATCAGGTTTAACATTTGTAAATTTACCTCTTGAATATTTCATGACAAAGCGCAGTGTAATCCCCAGGGAAAACCTTTACTACAAAGTTCCATATAGCTTGTATCACATAGCTGATGTCTTCAGTCTGTATCTAAAACCTAAAAAGTAGTAAATATAAAGGGAAAAAAAAACATTGAATGAGGAGGTGTGTCCAAATTTTTGACTGGTCGTATACTTCATTGATCCTAAACGTTCTCCTTTCTGGTGAAGGTGTTGGTCTGATGGATAGGAGTTTGTTGAAAGCTCTCCTCCAGCTGTGAGCAAGTCCAGCTCTGCACCTACAGAGCACAGAGCCAGCATCCTCACCAGATCATGAAGCCACAGTGTTATTCTTCTTCAGGCTTGTTCTGCATAGACCATAGCATAGAGGACACTGGAAATTACTGTCTGGTGGAACATCTGCTGATGTTAAATGACCTCAGACCCCTGGGGAGGGCCAGTCTACTGTATTTTTAGGCAATAGGGCCAGTAGCTCAGTTGATGTTGAGTGTTTGAATCCTGCTCTCGACATAAACATCATTGGTAGCGTGACCCACAGACTGGCAGCTCGCACCAATGGAATATGTCGTTGTGGCCTTGAGCAAGACAAGCCCAGTGTCTGCGTACACTGGTGTATGAATGTGAGCGTGAATAGGTGAATGGTTCCTTGATGTAGAGCACTTTGAAGGTAGAAAAGTGCTTTATAAATGTGACCAGTTGCCATTTTAGAGCAGGTTAAGATGCTGTGGGTACATTTGAGGGTCTGTAACCATGGAGATGTTATTGCTTGCATAACATCTGCCTGGCGAGATGTGGAACTTTCCAGGCCAAACCATCCATTCCATCATGCTGAAGTTATTAAGATTCTAATGTGATGATGTGATAGTCCCAGATGGGGGCAAGAGACTGATTCTCCTATTATACTTTGCTATGAAATGTCTAAAATGTAAATGTAAAAATGTTAGAACTGATCATTTCTATTGCTGATTAGTACCAAAAATGTGCCTTGTTTTATGTGCCAAGAATCTGCATCTCAACATTATCCATTTTAGCTCCTCCATCTGTCAAAGGTTGTGAAACCCAGCAATATGTAGAAAAATCTAACATTTCACCATGCATTTCGTTAGACTAACAAAAATGACAACCCAAATTAGTTTAGTAAAAACTCCACACAGTACAGAACAAAACCGTCATTAAAATTCATTCTTTTTATAATTCTACCAAAATAGTACTTTCATTTCCCCTTTTAAATCCAAATGCAAATCCTGTACCAGGCTTTAGTTAAAGGTCATCTCGTTTCAAACAGCTTCCTCTCTCTTGTCTGGCATTCCTGGTAATTATTCATGTTTTTTTGTAAATAAATGTGGTTTTGTGTTGAAAGGCCGCCACTGCTGAGCCAGACCTGTGTCCTCATTCAAACAGGATCTAGGTTCAAGTAGTGAGTAGTGCTTACTTATAGTTATTTTGATATTTAGGATATAAAAAACTACAAAAAAAAGCTTAATCCATCTTGTTGCAGCAGAGGTGGCTAGCACTCAGTTACATTTACTCAGTTATTATTTACTTGAGTAACTTTTTAAATACACTCAGTGTGCAGCCGAGTGTGAAGCAGCTGGGATGAAAATCAGCACCTGCAAATCCAAGGCCATGGTTTTCGACCAGAAAAAGGTGGCTTGCCCTCTCTGGGTGGGTGGTGAGTCCTTGCCTCAAGTGGAGGAGTTCAAGTATCTCGGGGTCTTGTTCATGAGTGAGGGAAGGATGGAGCGTGAGATTGACAGGTGGATCGGTGCAATGATGCGGTCGCTGTATCAGTCTGTTGTGGTAAAGAAGGAGCTGAGCCGAAAGGCAAAGCTCTCGATTTACCGATCAGTCTACGTTCCTGCCCTCACCTATGGTCATGAGCTTTGGATAAAGACCTAAAACAACAAGTGGTCGAGGAGCTCAGTCACACGAGAGGAGCTCGGAGTAGAGTCGCTGCTCCTCCACATCAAGAGGAGTCAGCTGAGGTGGCTCTGGCATCTGCTCAGGATGCCTCCTGGACACCTCACTAGGGAGGTGTTCTGGACATGTCCCACCGGGAGGAGGCCCTGGGGAAGACCCAGGACACACTGGAGGGACTATGTCTCTTGACTGGTTTGGGAACACCTCAGGATTCTCCTGGAAGAACTGGAAAAAGTATGTGTGGAGAGGGAAGTCTGTGCCTTCCTGCTGAAACTGCTGCCTCCGTGACCCAGCCCCGGATAAAGATGAAGAAAATGGATGTATGGAATTTTTAAATAAATTGTACTTTTCAGCAGTATACTTTTCTCCTACTTATAGTTTCAGTTTTTAGTACTAGTAGTAGTAGTAGTAGTAGTAGTAGTAGTGTAGTAGTAGTAGTAGTAGTAGTAGTAGTAGTAGTAGTAGTAGTAACTGCATAAAAAAAACAAAAAAAAACACAGAGATTGTCCAAATGTGTCTAAACTTTTATTATCTTAATCCAAACTGTCACATAGCAACAGAAAAACTCCATCGACCGTCAGCTCCTGAAAGAGAAGCCTTTTTCATTTTAATACATGAAAATACCATTTGTTTTGTCAAAATAAATACTCAGGATTTATAAAAGTATTTTTCTCTCAACATTGGATGGGAAGTAGGTTTTCCATATTTCTACATATACACATTCATGTCTTAGGCAGTTAATGAATAAATAAAATAATACAATAGTTGAGATGGAACAGGAGAGGAGATGAGACAGTGAAACGGCAGCCATTCTGAATGCCCTGCTTCAAACTATGAGGATTTTAAACATCGTTCTTTTTCATTGGATTTGGCGAAGTTTAGTCATTTCTATGGCTCACAGTTTTACAGTGTTAAATTGTATTTATTTACTTTTTTTTTCATAATTTTCTCCCATAATATCCAAAAGTCCTCTTGTAAACAAAGAAAATGCCCAATCCATTTCTTAAAGCAGGGGTATTATACTTCTATGGCGTATTCATTGCTAACCCATAACATTTTTAGATCACCGTGTCACCTTTTATTGTTTTGAAAATGCTATATGCTTTGAGTCCTACCTTTAATCTCTGTGCTAAGTCACCCCCCCTTTAGAGCACTATCACAGCACAATCAGCATGCCTTCCGCTAATGAAACTTCTGCACATTGCATCAGGTCAGTGAAGCTGCTGTGTAGTTTTGTATTTGTATTTATGGAGAATTGTCGTATGGGAGCGTGGGCGACATAGGCTTGTGGGCGGAGCATTGTACAGAGTCTTAACCATAAGCGGGATTCGAATAGGGCCCAAGAGAGACTCAAACATGCATGGGTGACATCTCAAAGCTCTTTCAGGCATGTTTTTAACACAGGAACAACATTAACAAACAAGAAGCTCAGAAAGTCGATTTTGCATAATACCCCCTCTTTAAGTGTTTATTTCATATGATTTTTATCAGATGAAATAGTTATCAGGCATCAGTTTTCACATTTTTCAACCTTAATTTTAAACTATTGCAAACAGAACAGACTGGATAAACTGTTTTCACTTTAAACCCTCATAACACAGAGCGACCAAATCCAACGAAAGTCATTTTGGGTCTGAAGGACGATTGTAAAGGCCATATTAGAAGCAGGACAACCAATAGTGGAAGGCGTTTTACAAAATTCAAAAATAAACTTCATATCAGGGGAGAGCTACAAGTATTTGGCAAATAACTGAACAAATATAATACAATTGGCAGAAAAATTTTGAAATTAGGATTGGTGCTTTCAGTGGTGCCATTGGTACGCTGCAAAAAAATGAATTATTTAAATTTCTCAAATAAAAAAAGCAAAAAAAAAAAAACCTTTTTTTTAAAAAGTTGTGACAAATTTAGATCATTAAATGTGCACTATGTAACTTGTCTCCATGCAGATGTTGTTACTCTGGAATGTCCCACAGTATAGCATTAAAATATCTCCATACATACACACACATTTGACTCCACAAGACCAAGTTACAGGTCACATCTGCGGAGAGGCAAACCCACTCACTGTAAGAATGCAACACATATACATTTAAGCCATACTGCTGACAACTGCAGGCAAAGCAACATCTCCATGGAGACAAGCAGGCTGCGGATATCCCAGCTGAAAAGTTACACATTGCCCCTTTAAATGAATATATGCAAGTCAATAGATGTATCATTATTGCAGTGTAGCATTTTTAAGATCCCTGTGTACCCCAGCCATTTTTTCTTTTAAAAGTTGTAGCTGTTTTTGTGGAAATGACCCATACTGGACCTTCTATTGTTAAGCCTGTAGTCAATGATTTATTTATAGAGAAGAAAAGTGCGCTCTATAAAATGAAAGTGTGAATATGAGTAATAGGATTTTAAAGAGGGAAATAGCAGAGCTTGGGCTACATGTGCTGCTTAAATGGACGAGCTTTTACCCATCAAGTGCTCTAACAGTGAATTATAATGAACCTTTTCCCACAATGCACCTCTCCCATCCATCACTGTGTCAGACGGGGCCCTGAATGTTAATGTAAGTATGACAAGATGAGGCAACGCAAACTGATTTCTTTTCAAAAAGAGGGTTCAATCATGTAGGTTTTATTTAAGCAAAAGTGGGACGAGTGCTGGTCTTGCTATAGAGCCAGGAAGGGCATCTGAGCTACAATATATGGTAGAGGCCTAGTCTTGGGTTAGTCCTTGATTTGGTTTAGTCCCTGCTGTAGTCCCCATTTAGACTTCTTTTTTACTCTTGGTTTAGTCCTGGTTTAGACTGGTTTGGTTCTTCTCCTGGTTTAGTCCTTGCAGCCCTGGTTTAATTCACGCCTTGGTTTAGTCCTTTTTTTAGTCTTTGGCTTAGCTGTAGTCTTATGTTAGATTTGTTTTAGACTTGGTTTAGTCCATGGTTCAGTCCATGGATTAGTCCTGGTTAATATGGGTTTATTCTTGGTACTAGTTTAGTCTTTGGTATAGTCCTGCTTTAGTCTTTGTTTAATCTTGTTTTAAACCTGGTTTAGTTCTGGTTTGGTCCTTGATTTAATTTTGATGTAGTCCTTGGGTAAGTCCTTGGCTTAGTCTTGGTATAATATTGGTTTAGGCCTGGTTTAGTCCTGATTTAATCCTGGTTTGGACTTGGTTTAGTCTTGGTGTAGTCCTGCTTTAGACTTGGTTTAGTCCTGGTTTAGTTCTAGTTTAGTGCTTGGTTTAATACTACTTTAGTATTTGGTGTAGTCCTGGTTTAGGCCTGGTTTAGTTCTGGTTTAGTCCTGGTTAAATCCTGCTTTAGACTTGGTTTATTCTTGGTTTATTCCTGGTTAAAATAGGTATAGTCCTGTTTTCTTTGTTTAGTCTTGGTTTAGTCCTGGTTTAGTGCTTGGTTTATTCTTGGTTTAGTACTAGTATTGTATTTGGTGTAGTCCAGCTTTAGTCTTGTTTAGCCCTGGTGTAGACCTGGTTTAGTTCTAGACTAAGCCCTTGTTTTAATTTTAGTACAGTCCTTGGGTAAGTCCTTGGCTTAGTCTTGCTTTAGTCCATATTTAGTCTTGTTGTAGTCGTGGCTTAGTCCTTGACTATGTCCTTGTTTTAATTTTGGTTTAATCCTGGTTTAGCCTTGGTTTAGTCCATGGTTTTGACTTGTTCTGATTGAATCTACTTTAATTTGTAGTACAAAAGGTTTCACGTAATGCAAATTTTATAATAACTCATATTTGTCCAAGTTTGTTTAAAAAATACACAAAATCTTGACTGGTTTAAATTGATAACTGAACTACTTATAGTGAAAATGACCAGTCTCCATTGACTCTTCTACACCATTCATTTGACAGGAGAGGCTTCATTGTGGTAAAGCTGGGCAGCTCATCACTGTTGGCTATATGTTCCCATGAATTTAAATAAACCAGGTCTGGGTCTTTGCATCCGTTGACATATAGGCGATAATAAATGTAAAGATGTGGAGTCGTGGGCGGACGGGCGCGAAGGGGCCACGCCATCAGAACAGAAACCATGAGCTGAATTTTAAACGCAATTGGGTCACTGCTATCTGAATGCATATTGCATCAGATTACTGCATACATGAGTTTGCATGGATGTGGAGAATACAATTAGGATTAAGGGGTTAAACAAAGGACAAAGGGATAGTCCTAGTTTTGCCCTTAGTGTAGCTCTGGTTTAGTCTTAGTTATGTACTTGGCATGGTAATTCTGGTTTGGTGTTGGTTTAGTCCTGGTTTAGTCCTTGGTTTAGTCATGCAATTCTTTGGTGTAGACCTGGTTCAGTTAATGTTTAATCTCAGTTCAGTCCTAGATAAAGTCTTGGTTTAGCCTTGGCTTAGTCTCGGTTAAATCCTGATTTAGTCTTGGTTTAGTCCTGGTTTGGTCCTGAATTAGTCCTTAGTTTAGTCCTCTTGCATCAGATCAGCACATACATCGAGTTTGGATGGAGAAAGATTGAGGGGTTTAACATATGGCAAGAGTTTAGTCTCGGTTTCGTCCCTGTTTAGTCCTGGTTCAGTCTTGGTTTAGTCCTCCATGAGTCTATGTTTAGTCCTGGTTTGGTCCTGATGTAATCTGTATTTACTCCTGGTTTAGTTTTGGTTTAGTCTGAGAAATCTCGCTTACATGGGCTGAATTTTAAATGAGTTCAGGTCAATGTTATCTGAAAGCCTCTTGCATCATGGAAAAAAAAAAAAAAAAAAAAAAAAAAAAAAAAAGATGTATGTTGTAGAAGGAATGGGGATCTGTGTGGAAAATAGGCTTTGGAGATTAAGGGGTTAAACATAGGGCAAAGATAGGAATTTTGAATTGTGCAGTAGGAAAATATGGAATAACATGTGATTTCTAATGCCAGTTTTGTAAGATCAGTTCTCATCCTCAAGTGTAATAAAGCAATGGCTCTTCATCACTAAAATATCTCATTCTAATCTGTTTTATTTTATTATTATATTTTTGTTTAAACCTAAAATAATGAAATAAACACTATGTATTTTGTACAATAATGCTAATGACTTGCTAATTGTACAGAAAGTGTCTCAGTGCTAATTAATGCCAATTTACTACGCTACATGTCTGGTGGAGGATCTGCTACCTGCAAATCGTCATGGACAACATTATGGCATTAAATAAACATGCCTATTTCCATGGAGACAAGGCAAAGTTACCAGTCCAGTCAGATCTGTGGAGAGGCTGGGGTCACCTCCACGTCAGAATAAGAATCCATATTATTCAAGATATTGGTTTTATCAGTAAAAACACACAGAGAGATAAGGCAAAGCAGTAGTATCTCCACGGAGAGAAGCAGCCGCCCTCCAGAAAAGTTACAGATTACATCTTTAATCGTGTTTACGTTCAGTTGTTAAGTGCAGTTTTGTAAATGGACTGATTCACGTTTTTGTGAATATAGAATTTGCATAACAATGATAATATTTCAATATATTTCTATTATTGCCTTATTTGTCTACTCCTCATTAACCCATATTTAGACAGAATCAGAGTGTCTTTAACAGGAGGTTTGAACCGATAACCCTCCGGTGACGGGGCAAATAGTTAGCCCCTGTGCCACTCTCTTACCAAGTTGAGGTCTTGACTTAAGTTATTCTGCTTTTAACTGGATTATACATTTTTCCCAATCGCAACTTGCTTTTGTTTAAATATAGATTATACAAAGTGTTTTCGCCTGGAAGAAGAAACACTGATCTAAACTTGTCAGAAAAATGTTAAAACCAAGTGGGCTAAATATTGCACTGGTTTTGATCCATGTTATAATGTTGTGTCCTCATTGCAAACATACATGGAGTTGTGTTTTGTTTCATTCTCACATGTTTAACACACACATCCTGCTTATGTAGGCTTACTTAGTTCTGTTTCTCTTTGTGATGTCATGTGGTAATACAGCAAAAGCTCCACTATGTTTTTAAACTCCACACACCTGCACTAGAATCATTTTTATCATTTCAGCCTTGGACTTGCCTCACTTGCCTGAAGTTCTGGTTGTTGTTTTAGCCTCACTGAACTGCCTCACTCCTCGATGCACCAGTAGATATTGGAGACATTTTATTGACGATCACAACTACACAAAAGGTGAAACTAAAATATTCAAAAGCAACAACTTCAGGTTATTCTAGAGTATTGGAAAGTAAAGCATGTCAGTTGAGGCTGAAAAAAGCTGTTAACCTTAAAACTACCTAACGACATCATAAAGTGAAACTGACCGTTTTGAGCTTTGGGGACACAAACAGCCTAAAAATCCAGGATTGCTCAAAGATGTGTGAATCAAACAAAACACAACTCTAGGTATGTTTTTGGTGATTTAACAACATCGTAACACGGCTTAAAGCTCACAGGAGTCAAATTTGCATAATATAGGAGCTACAAAAGTTTAAAATGTGCCCTAAATCTTCATAATTTGCTAAATCTTACTTCCAAATAGTGAAAATGCATGCATTATTACATTTTTGTGTGTTTGGACAACCCATTGCTGAATTACACTTTGGGATAATTTGTATTATTTTTGACACATCACAAACTCCAACCTCCATGCTTTTGAAATGGACAATTCATGAAGTCAGTAATACTCAACATATAAATATATTTGTTCTCATCTCATTACCGGGAGCAAAATGAGGGAAATGTATATATTTCCAGGGATAGTTTTAATGTTATATCAAAGAGCTTTGGCAAATAACTTCATCCTCACCAACAATGTTCAAATTCAGTCCCATTTGTGAACAATATTAGACGATCTCCACAAAATGGCCGCCACTCAACGATCAAACAGACCAAGAACAGAAAAGGCAGAGACGTGTCCTGAGCAGCAGCAAAAAAAAAAGGGAAAAATGAAATGATTTTGCTCATAAAAATACTAGATTACTTGGTTGCTAGTTCATGTTGCCTCCTTACACCATTCAAATAGGTTGCGTTCACGTAGAATTTGATGGTGCGCTGATTAATCTTAAGCTTTAAAGTCCTTTCAACTGACAACAATCACGTCTTTGGTGTTGAGTAATGGCACCTCTTTTTGTAGCTGAAAAAAATAATTCAAGTTTTTATTTTGCCAATTTACGTTTCTTGTGGACAGGCCCAGTATTATTAACTGTATAAACCAGGTCAACAAATCTGCAATCTGACCATCCTCTATAACCATCTCTAGAGTTAAGTGATGATGTCACTTCCGGGTCCAACCAGAAACTTTACAGCTGATTTCCTGTTTTGGTTTTGTTCCTTATTAATCAAACAAGAGACTATTTCCTTTCAAAAGCATGTTTAAGTACAGATTGTACCAAATAATGTAGTAATAATCTAGCATAACATAAGATTACCAGTGTGTATCTCACTAACCTCCGCACACCGCTAATGCTATCTTATCCTAGCTTCATACCTCAACCCCCTCGTACACTTTATATCACAGTTATTACCATAGATCCATATTTATAACCTTGGCTGTGTCCAAATGTCCGAACTATTCCCTGCTTAGGGGACTATTTAAGGGTCACGTCGTTTGTAGTGGTGTCCGAATGACCAAGGAGTGAAACAGTAGTACACTCAAAATTTCCCATAGTGCACCTTAAAAAGAAGTGGGCATCGGTGCTCACTAAATCGGTCAATATACACCACAAAGCACTGCAATAGTACAGGCCTAGTGAAATGAGGGGTTAGGGACTAGGGTGGACATTCAGACATAGCGCTTGTTGGCTTTAAACGACTCCGGTCTCTTTTTAACGTCGTTGTTAAAAAAGGAAATCGTTATCATGTTCATTGATTTTAATCAGCTGATGGACCCGGAAGTGGCATCACACTTACCAGCTCTATGGAGAGTCTACAGTGTTGTGATGTCATGTGAACGCAGACTATTTTTTTGGACACTGATGAAGTCACGATGCTCCTGGTTCTTCATGGTCCAATGGTATCGAACGTGGCCAGATCTGACATAGAGTTTGCAGAATTCTCATGTGTGCAGTAATAATTAAAGCCACAGTATATAACTTTTTAAGGCAAAAAATTAACTCGTATAAAAGCATGTGTTTCTTTTTTTCATTTTGGTTGTTTGTATTGCACTTAAAAACTCGCCTCCTTACTGCGAGAAGGCTTGCATCTCCACAAACCTGACTCTTCTTTGGCCTGGAGGAGGGCCTGCACCTGTTGATCTCTTTTAAAGTATTGTTCCTTTGGCTATAACCTTAAACATATTGAAATGTATCTTTCTCCAAGGAAACTGTTTCAAAGTATATTTTTCTATTTCCATGGAATCATGCAGGTGACTTTCTATATCCAGAAAGTTACATACTGAACCTTTAAATGTGACTTCAGATCACAATTACTCAACATGTAGGTTGCTATTTGTACTTGTTTATTATAAACCCCAATGTTTAGCAAAAACTGTTTGGTGATAGAAAATTTCAAACTGCAGAATGGAAAAGTTCCACCTCTCCATAGAGTCATTTTCGTCATAGTGTGATTAGCGCATAGAGAAGGCCTTGGAATGGAAAGGCAGCCACATTTTGTCATTTTGCCGCGAGGCAGTGGTGACTCCGACCCAGTTCATCATAATCACTGCAATAACGTTAGATTTTTAGTCTCATTATTGACTGCACTATGAAACTCTGCAAACTCTACTGTGTCCTGGCCCCATTCTTTTGGACCTGCTCCTTCTCTCTGTGGCTTTTATCGCTCTTGGTGTCTGTCCTCCCGCAGTGACGCTGGGCTCCAGCGGGGGGCAGTGTTCAGTGGGACGTCCCGTCACAGACAGGACTCGTGGGACTCTGTGTCGGTCTGTAGACCCCGGTCCGGCTCCGAGTGGGTCCCGTTGTGCAGCGCTGCATACCTGAAACACACAGGGTAATGTTATCAGACTATAGGACTGAACCAAGGACTGAACCAAGGACTGAACCAGGACTGAACCAAGGACTGTACCAGAACTGAACCAAGGACTGAACCAAGGACTGAACCAAGGACTGAACCAAGGACTGAACCAAGGACTGAACCAAGGACTGAACCAAGGACTGAACCAGGATTGTTCCAGAACTGTACCGGGACTGTACCAGGACTTAAACAGGGCTAATCCTAAATCAAGGACTAAATCAAGGACTAAATCAAGGACTAAATCAGGACTAAATCAAGGACTAAATCAAGGACTAAACCAAGACTAAACCAGGACTAAACCATTAGTGAGTGGGTCCCAGCGCTGATCACTGACGTGTATGAACTATGTAAGATTTATTGCAGAGTCCCAAATCTTTTTTGTATCTGTTTTTTTGGCCTGGGATAATGGATTTACATGTAAATTGTCCCATTTTGTGCTTTGGTGACATAAATACATGTATTCTGTTTTAGGAGTCATTGCTATTTCCTATGCAATCAAAACTGGACATAGGCTTAGGGAATGTGCAGTGGGCTCTGTGCACGGCCGCACACTAGGTAGCTCACTTTGTCTTAAAACAGTCACAGCAATCGGAAAACATAAAATAACCTATTCAAATTCAAATTAATTAAAATAAAGACAACACAATTATTTTTATTTGCAGTATACTTGAGTTTGTGAACTGTATTATTATTCATTATACCTCAAAATGATCTCTTAATGATCTCGAGATAAAATTGGACAGGAAGTAGTGACGCTAAGGTGAGGTTGCTGGGCGCTATTATGCACAGAGCCTGTTACTAATAGAACATAAGAGTGACTTAAAGGTCCTGATGGTGTATTACTCATAGTTACTCTTGGTCTCTTATTTATTTATGTTCAGTGGTGGATGTTGATTGTATGGGCTTATGTTGCTGTGATGTCTTTTCTCTGTGTTGAAGCATGTGACTCCATGTCCAGACAAATTTCTTCCATGGGAGACAATAAAAGATTATCTTATCATCATCATTGAACAGCCCCATAACCGGCTGGGTCCCTGCCATAGACTGCATAAAGACGTGGACTAAGCGAGTGTGACGTTACCCACAGCGTTCAGCTCCAGTTACATGAAGCCCATCGAGGCTAGAGCAGTTACAACGGCGAATGTGGAGCCAAGTTGTATATTTGGAATTACGATCTCGCGTATCCCAGCAACCAAAGAGCCAACCTGGAGCGAGGCTGTTGAAGGTCAATAAGACCTGTTGTCCTTGGGAAAGAAGGCACCTGATTTGTCTTTTATTAATGTTCATATCTTGACCAGGATCATGTAGAGCGGGTTAATGTAAATATTTAAGACCAAAATGACAAATCTGATAACAGTAGTTACAGAGAGAGGGGCGACAGTTTCTCAATGTAAAGTGAATTGGAGCCAGAGTCGATGGACCTGGAAGCGTGCCCATGATCACTTCCAATTTGGAATGCAGCCGCTAGAAAGTTAGATATGTCCAATTATATGTACAATCTATGGTTACTGGTAAATACGTCGTCTCCCTATAGAGTCAGAAAATATTTGGATGAATGCCGTGTTTGGCATGTAGCATCTTAAAATTCCCATTGTTTTTAACTTTACACTCACTGAAAATTCTATGAGGTGTCACAATCCCGAGGTCTGCAATAAGATTAATTTCCAAGTGTTGCCTAAATGGTAGGTAGGTTTGGACAGTGACTGGTAAAAATAAATGTCAAGTTTTGGCCATTGCAAATTATGGTTGCTAGGTAACAACTGCCAATACATGTTATATCTGCTATATCTGCAATTCTAAACTTTACCAAAAAAAAAAAAAAAAAAAATAGACAAAAATAGGCAAGATTTTAGAAACTGCTTAAATATAATGAATAATTCTTTTCACCTTTGTTCAGCAGCTTTTCAAAGATACTCACAGCTCTGAAAAACCCACACTGTAAACAGTATGTACACATTTAACATCACCTCTCTGCTGGCTAAAACCATTACCAGCTATTTACACAAACATAGGGTCCAAAGACACTTCCTGCTGCTAAACTATCCGTGAAATGTACACTGAGAATATATTTGAATGTTTAGATCTGCTAAGACGGAGGCGGTGTAATGTATAAAGTGGTGTAGCAGACTAAATGGTACCACATTGATGTAGGACTATTAGGAGTTTAGAGGATGACTGCAAATGTAAGCACAGACGCAGAAGAGCTATGGGTTTAAAGTGCATATAGGTTAGACTTATTTAGTTAGCTAATTCGGTTTTACCATAATTTCATGTTATAACATAGACTAGTCACTTTATTAGGCTACACCAGCTCATACACTCGTAGTTCACAGTCCATTGCAGCTTATCACTGAAAAACCAGGAAGTGTTTTAGAGGTGGAGCAACATTACAAATCTTTGCTGCTTCAGAAGAAACGAAACTAAAGAGAGACAGAGAGAGAGCTGCAGTTGGTGTCGAGTGTCTGCTCAAATCAGAATCAAGCCGACAACTTTAAACATCTATATACAAGTCAAATATCAGGTGAGCAACAGTTTTATGCTAACAATTTTTTTTTTTAGTATGCTAATAGGTGTGAAAGTACGCATTAGGGGATTGAATGATTATGCTAAGCATGACTTAGCCACAGTTTACACTTAATGTAGTTCACTTGACTTAAGCTTCAAACAGAAACTGTAAACCACAGGTGTGTTCGTTTCAGTGTAGTTAGCTCCTTCCTTCAGTGTCCAGAACTGAAGAAGCCGCTTGGATGAGCAGCGAAATGTCTTCATTCCTACAACCTAAAACCCCGAGATACTACTGTGCGCAGATCTAGTGTGGGGCGCAGCACAACTTCTTCAGGCACTTCTCAAATCGAAGCTCGTCTGGTATTGCTCTGGAGGCACTATTCTTATTGCACCCCTGCTTCTAATTAATTAAAACCTCTTCTTCTCTTGGTCACAGTCTTCAGAATCCAGTCCGATGCCCCATACCTGCGCCACTGAAAGGCGTGGTTCACAATTGGGCCGAGGCGCTGCACAGTGGAGGTGGACATGCTCTGTTTACAGGGACAGGAGAGGAGTAGAGGCATGCTACTCTAGTGGTGCAATGGCTCCCTCTAGGGGATGCAGGGGATTCTGTAGAGCACGATCTGTGTTTATAATTTTTAAGTTTTGCAACATGTGTGGCTGTGTTCTTGACCAAGCATCTGTATACGCAGGAGAATATAGACTTATTGAACAAAAAGGAGGGCTTGCGTGACACTGCCGTGAGTGTTGTTGAGCTACAGTCCCTACATGTCTAGGCTGCTGTGAAGATGCCAGTCACGGTGCCAACGTCTGAGAAGGTAGCACTTTTTTTAGTGCATCACCCTCTCGCTTCATTTCCTTACATCTCTGCTGCATGGCAGCAATAGTAGATCCAAACAAGCCCTTGGGATTCACAAGAACATCAAGGAGCTGTGTTTTGTCCCTATGGACCTGTCTAGATGGAGACAAAACCCAGATACGGCAAAGTGACAACAGGTTTTGTTCGCCAGTAGAGTGATTAGCTCCCTTTATGAACAGATAACCTAAGCCTCTGTGTTTGCAGGATGGCGAGTGTGAGCTGTGTGCTGTCTGAGGACCAGTTCCTCTGCTCCATCTGTCTGGAGATCTTCACTGACCCAGTGACCGCTCCCTGTGGTCACAGCTTCTGCTGCACTTGCATCAACAAACACTGGGACAACTGCCCTGTCTGTAAAGAGAAGTTCAGATCCAGACCAATGTTAAAGACCAACACTTTTATGTTAGAGATGGTTTCTGAGTTTAAAAGTAAACCACAAGGTGAAGAGCTCAAGGCAGCAGAGTCAGGTGTCATGTGTGACGTGTGCCCTGACCCAAAGCAGCAGGCGCTGAAGTCCTGCCTCATGTGTCAGACCTCCTACTGCCACCTCCACCTGCAGCCCCACCTCACATTGCCCCGCCTACAGAAGCACCAGCTCATCGCCGCAGTGACCGACCTGGAAGAGCGGATCTGTACTGAGCACGATCGGCCTATGGAGTTCTACTGCAGAGACCACTCTGAGATTATTTGTGTTGAGTGCAGTTACACAGAGCACAGAGACCACAACATGGTCCCACTGAAGGAGCAGTGTGAGGAGCAGCACAAACATCTGCAGCAGCAGATACAGGAGAGAAGGGAGAAACTCAAGAAAATCCAGAGGTCTGTGGAGCTCAGTCAGAAGAACGCAGACAGAGAAATGAAAGAGGGGCTGGAGTTCTTCAATGACCTGATGAAGTGTGTTCAACACAGTCTGGATCAGTTTAAACTGGGCATCAAAGAGAAGCATAAGGAAGTAAAGGAAGAGGCAGAAGAGTTAATATTAGGTATAAAGTCTGAAATCTCTGCACTGGAGCAGAGACGAGCTGAGATGGAAGAGGTCTGGAGTTCTGACGACCATTTTCAGTTTGTCCAAACCTTCACTTCAGTCAAACCTGCTCCAGCGCTGCAGGACTGGACAGAGTGGTCTGTGAGGGCTCCATCGTACAAGGGCAGAGTCGCCAAGGCTGTGTCTGAGCTACAAAACACAAAGCTCATGCCAAAAATAAAGGAATTTATAGATGATGTTTTCAGACAAGCAAAAAAGCATCCTGTCATTGTGACTCTAGACCCAGATACAGCTCATCCAAACTTATATCTGTCTCAGGATTACAAACAGGTGAAATACTTACATCAGAAAAACAATCTTCCTGACACTCCTGAGAGATTTTCAACTTTGTTGTATGTTTTAGGAAAACAAAAGTTTTCTTCTGGCAGGTTTTATTTTGAAGTTCAAGTTACAAGAAAGACATCCTGGTTTTTAGGAGTGACAGAGGAGTCAGTGAACAGAAAAGTGGGCTCTGAGGACATGACACTGAAAAATGGATATGGGTACATATGTGGGAGGAATCACAGTGTGCCTCTGTGGTCTGCTGTGGAGAAGGTCGGGGTGTTTGTGGACTATGGCCACGGTTTGATCTGTTTTTTTGATGCTGAAACTTCAGGTCTCATCCACTGCATCACTGACTGTCGCTTCACTGAGAACATCCTTCCCCTCTTCAGTCCTGGACAAAATTACTTCGGCAACAACTCTGCTCCTCTAATACTCACTCCTGTCCGTGTTTAGTGTCTTTTCATAAAGACTATTTCAATGGCATCTTGAATGTTATGCATTATTTACTTCTATGCCATATTTAAAAAGATTATACATTTGATCAGAAATGGCTAAAATTTGGCTAAAAAGCCAAATTCAAGGCTCAAACTGGAGCGGGGAGTGGTGTGGTGCCTAAGGATGAGCAGGGCTTCCCCCAGGAAAAAACAAGTGCATGGAGTAGGACAGTTTCTGCTATGGGTTGATGTGCAGAGTCCAACGTTATGCAAAGCCTTAGCTCATGATACTTGATGTGTGTTTAAATTTTAAAAAGCATAGTCTTAACAATAGTTAATTAGCAAACGTGCTTGTGATTGCCAAACTACAATAATTAAACTACATTTTTGAGCTGCAGTTAAAAGCTGTTTTCCGGTGCAATTTGGAACCAAATATACACACCAATTTCGCCGTATGGACGTTTTGTAAGTGAGGGCCAATGTCTCTGCTGGAATCAATTTGTTGTTTGAAACTTGCCCCAAGTCCAATGAAAAAATAAAAAGCAACAAACAAATGAAAGAAATCTTCATTTTTTGGATCACACACATGATTGGCTTTGAGGTCTTAAAAACACAATTGCCTTGGTCCATGAATCCTCTACTTCACATTGTGGTATTTTTCTCCTCCACTACACTTGTTCCCAAACGTCTCTGTATCCAATCTAACTTCCTGTTTCTATAATTGAGGTGAAGACTTGGGCTCTGTCCTTTTCACCTGTTCCTGTTGGGGCAGAACTAGTGCTTAGCTCTGCATATTCGCTCTGTGCACAATCTCCACTCAGAGTCACTCAGGGTCACAGGCAAAGACGCTTTAAACATTACCATAAATATACAGTTTTTGTTTTTCTGTGTGGGGACATCCTGGAGTCACAGTGATCTTTCTAAAGGCTATTTTTGTCCTTGACATATCTTACAGCGAGTGAACATACTACAGAGGAATAAAACTTTAAAACTGTGATAGATCTTCTATGCTGTCTTGGGGTGTATTTAAACATGCTTTAATGTTTCAGCTTAAAGAGGGAGTATGACGCAAAATCGACTTCCATGCATGATGTCTGTTTAATCCCTCAGTCGTCCAGGTCTGATCCATAGCAAAAGACGAAGTTTAAATCTGACAAATGGACAAATTGTTGTAGGAGTGAAGACATTTAGCTGCTCATCCAAGCCGCTTAGATGAGCAGCAAAACGATTTAAACTTCGTCTTTTGCTATAGCTTCCTAAGATCTGAGCTCTTGCTTGGCTGATTGGGACCTGATGAGTGTAAAAATATAGAATTGTCTTTTTACATTATAAGAAAAATTATGTCCACATATGAGGACATTTGTTCTACTTGAACAGATCTACAACAAAACAAAATCACATTTGAATAATGATTTGAAAAAACTAAGTGTCTGAACCCAGCAACATTTTTCCTGAGTAAAAACAAAATGAGAAACAACAATTGTGCCTCTTGGAACAATGTGTCCCATTTGAAGAGCTGCTGACAGGTGCAGGAAGACACATGCCTTTAACAAAGTCCATCTTGAATCATAACTATTATGTTTTATACTCTTCTGTCACCTTAAAGTGACAGTTTAATGACCTCATATGTGGACAACAGGACGTTGTAAAGAAAAAAACAAACTGTATTGTGGCCTAGACAACCCCAAATTGTTGTGCACATATGTGGACGCCAAGTCCTGGGAGGATAAACTTCCCTGCCTGTTTGAGCATTTTAGCGATCTCTCCTGGGCCCTATCTGAACCCTCCTTACCAAGCATTGTCCAGTGCTCCACCCACAAGCCTACGTCACCCATGCTCCCACACAACAATCTCTTCATAAATGTACAAAAGCATGACACAAAACAAATTTGGCCCGCGGGCCTGAGTCTGACATGTCTGCTTTAAAACAAACCACTGAGCACGAATGAGTAACTTAAAGAGTAACTGTCCGAACGGAACATCTGATTTATAATTGAAAGTTAAAGTAATTGGAAGAACAAATATTAAATAATTTTAAAAATCTGGTATTTTCAAAGGGTAGAGACAAACATGAGAAAAAAAACTATCTGAAGGAGCGGCGCAAGAAACACAAGTATATGCACATTTTTAAAACGTTTAAAATTTTACCCTAGGGTAGTCTGGGGAGGTTCTCCGTTCTCAGGTGGTCTGGCTCTCTACGGCTCCAGGTCCACTTTAGATAAGAGATAACACAGACTTGATGCGATGGATTAATTAATGCACGATGTTTAATCTCACACTGTGCAACTATAGAAAACCAGTACATTAATACAAGAAAATTATGATTAAGAACTAATTAAAAAGAAATCTTGAATACTGCATAACACAGGAGCTCGACATAAGAAAAAGAAATATTGTGTGTTTTACAACGTTTAGCCTGTGCTTTAAATCTAATCCTAAATTACAGATGTTATCACCACGACACGTTTTATTTGGTGAGTGACACTTTGCTGATACGGTGTTAATCCCACAGACCCCGACAAACAGACTGAAGCTGAGGAGGAGAGAGGAATCAGGAACGCCGGAGTCATACAGCAAGCATAGACTGCATATATAAAAATGGACATAGATAACCCGCTAGCCGCCACATTCCAAACAGGAAGTGAGCTCTTTCTATTAAAAACTATTGCCCCTCTGTCTATCACTGCCTGTCTATCAGCCTCGTCATTTTGGTCTTAAAATGTCTGTATTAACCTGTTCAACATGACCCTACGTGTTTATTTAGCTATTTTGTCTCTAAAGTAAGATATGAACATTAACAACAGACCAATCCAGTGCCTGCTTTCCCTGAGGTCCCTCCGCTACCATTAGCAACAGGTTGATTGACAGCCTTGTAGCTAAGCGCCCATCACCTCCCAAACCAGCAGTGCGAGCAGGAGGGGGCGTGTACCTTCAACAGCCTCGCTCCTGATTGGCTCTTTGGTTTTGCGCTTGGATTTCCAAACATGATGTCTGGTTGCAGATTAGCCGCTATAACTGCTAGCCTCAATGAGCTTCATTTGTACGCTATGGATGACGCCACACTCATATAGTCTATGATAGGAAGTTTTATTTTGAGTGAATAAAAAGATATACAACAAAAACCTTTATGGTTTAAGGATAAACTATCTTTTTTATAGCTAACTTGTTTTGCAGTGGTGGAAGGTAATAAAGTACAAGTAGTAAAGTACTGTACTTAAGAAGAATTTTTAGGTATCTGTCCTTTAATTAGGTTCATTTTGCAGGAGATACTTTTTGCTTTTACTTCACTACATTTGAGAGTGGAGTACTTTCTATTCCATTACATTTTAAACTGGACTGAAAAGTAAAAAGTACTTTTCATATGATTTGAGGGCTTATTTTTACCATGTTCAAGGTAACATCCTGACTAAAGGTTTTGAGTTCAAGCGTTGACTTTGCGCAAACAAAAATACATACATAAAATTCATAATCAAAAAATTAAAAATAAGACATGGTAACTGTTGAAAATCTTCATTGTTTTTTAATCAATAACACCTGTGTGAAATACTTTACATAAACAGGTACTTTAATACTTTTACTTAAGTAGATTTGTTCATGCGATACTTTTACTTTTGCTTGAATAATTTTTCACTTCTGTATCTGTACTTTTACTTCAGGATAAGTACTTGGCCAGGACAAACTCATTAGTAATCTCAGTGGAACTTTCCTGGTAAAAATACACAAATACTTATGATATTAACTTCATTTATCACAGTTACACTCTGGAGCTCCACCTTTGTAGCCACAGCTGCCCTGGGACTGAGTGAACGAGACATGGCTAACATTCTGCGCAAACGGCCCCTTGAAAAAACTAGCATTTCTATTTATTATTTACTGTTGTGTTAACAGGCCTGTACTTGATTTTTCCCCATGTATTTGAGCAGGATGTGCCTAAGTACAGATATATTGTACAAGCAGATTTCGAGGTCAAAATAAGTCAGCTGTGGGAGTGTTTTATTGGCAGATAATCAGGAAGTGTGCAGTTAGCATGTGAGTTATTGTGAGCTTTTCTGTGACAACAAAACTGTCTGGTTTCCAAACGTTGTGAAAAGTGCTTATAAACTCATCTCTGTGAATAAATAGGATGCTCTGAATGCATAAGGTAAGTGAGGAATAACTTGGGACCACTGCAAACCATTTAAAGTCAACTAGTTCTGTTTTTTCACGTTTTTAAGACGGTAAAAATCAGGTACAGCGTCTTTAAGTTACAGTGGGATATTCATACTGCAAAATCAGCCAATTAGAGATTACATTTTGAGGCGTATTACTAATAAAAATGACTTTGATTTGATGATTTGAGGTCAGTGTAGGACAAGCTTCATTCAAATTCAGTTACAAATAATAATGAAACCATAATGAGCGTAATGAATGTGTGCAATGTCCCTAACAACTTGTCAAAACAGTGGCATATTTGCATGTGATTCTTTTTGATTACTACCCAAACATCTGCTACTGTCTGCATTCAAAAACCAGGCCAATATTCCTGCAAAAAGAAAACAAAAAATACAGTTTTCCATTGATTGAGTGTCTGGGCACAGTTGTGTTGTTGGTTAGTTGGTCCATTGTAAACTCATTATGGTTTGAGTCTCATTTTACCGACCCAAAGCTGCCAATCTGAGGACATGCAGCAGCGGCAGAGTAAACAGGCTCTTTCCAGCTTCCAAAGGTTTTTAAGAGTTTACCTCGGTTGAACTTTGGATGCACTGTTTGGCCTTTCATGGGTTTTTAATAGGGAAACCTCTTTGCATCGTCAGAAAATTAGTAGATAATTTAGTTTCAACTGTATTTAGAGCCAAATCATAAGGTTTTAGCAACATAATAGGCAAAATCTAAACAAGTCAAAATTTCCTATGTCTTTGCGCAAAATTGATCTTGCCCCAGTGCAGATATATTGCCTAAGCAGCTCTTGAGGTCAAAATAAGTCTGCTGTGTCTGCATCTAATTATAAAGCATTTTATTGTCCGACAGACAGGAAGTGCTAAAGTGTCTTGCCCAAGAACACAACAGTATAGATTGGACAAAGCTGTGTAAACCTGGGCGCCATTATCCTCACATAAACTACAGCCTCACAGAGGGTTTGTATCGACAAACATGAGGAGTGTCGGGTTGTTCTGATGTGATTGTGTCTGTGGCGTTTCCATAGGATCAAATGAGGGTTTGATCAGACTCGACTCAGACAGACACATACTGTGGACTACTAAGAAAAAATAATGTTTGTACAGTGTGGTCTTGAGTCACGGGGGAATAGACTTTAATGTAGAGGATTTAAATGAATCGATACTTGGTGAGTTGAGTTACTACATGTTCTGAGGACAATATTTGTTCAGTTTAAATGTTTTTTGATCAGAAAGTTCTATTTTTTGGTAGTAATCATGACAAAGGTCAATATTAATATGTCCATTTGATTTCTTCCTCTGTATCTGGGGCCCATGGAGGCGGCAGTCTGAGGAGGGAGGCCCAGACTCCCCACTCTACACACGTCTCCTCCAGCTCTTCCGGAGGGATCCTGAGGTGTTCCCAGGCCACCCGAGAGACATCGTCCCTATGGCATGTCCTAGGACATCCCTGGGCCCTAGGTCATCCCTGGGCCTCCCAGTGGAACCTGCCATTTTTGTTAAAGGAACTCTACATAGCCTGTGATTTTAGTTTTACCAAAATGAAATACACACAGCTGAACTTGGGTTGCCAGTGCCTAAACCTGCAGATAGATTGTCTCATTCTCAGTATGTGGGCGGCACACACTGAGCTGCAGAGGCTGCACTAGCAATTAATGATTGGCTGCAAGTGCTGGGGTTTAGGTAGTGATGATTCAGATCAGAGTCCTGGATTTCAGCATTGAAATTAGCAACCCAACTGAGAGACCTGTCAGGGTCATTCTGCTTTCTGATTGGACAATCATCTTGAGGAGAATTAATCCATATTACAACTGTCATCAGTAAAAGTTTTATTTGATTTGAACATGTCTGCCTCGTATCTGGGGACACAGGTCATGTTTATGAACTTCAAAACAATTTGAAACAATTCAAAAATGATTTATATTGTGAAATGGCAGTATGTCCCTCATAAAAGATAATAGTTTATTGTGTGAGCTCGTAAAAGCAGTGGGTGAAACAGTGTGAGCACGAGCAGCTTCACAGTGGCCTTTTAGCTCCTACATGTAAACACTCTGTCCACTTTACAATTCACATTCAGATATGTTTTATTCTTTTAATATTGGTTGCTCTCATTCTCTACCCCTGCTCTGTTCTATGTCACTCTCTTATTTCTTATCTCATTTCACCTATTTCCTCTCTTTACCCTACCCCCGCCCTCTCCTCTTTTCTCTCCATCTCTCTTATCATCCCTTCCCTCTTATCTCTTCTCCATCCTTTTTCTTCCATCTCTCCTCTTCACCTTCTCTCAACCTCACTCCTCTCTATCTCTGTTCACTCTGTCTTTTTCTCCTCATTTTTCATCTTTCGATCTTTCACCTCTCCTCTCTCTTATTCTTCCTGTTTCCCTCCCTCTCTCTCCCTGTATCCGTCCTTCTCTTTCTCCCAACCTCCCTCTCCTCACTCTCTCTCCTCATCTTCCCTCTTCCCTTTTCCTCTTCTTCCTTCAAACCATTCCTCTCTCCATACTTTCTCTTTCCCTTCCCCCTCTCTCCTTCTCTCTTTCCTCCCCCCTCTTGCCCTCTCTCTCCCTTTCCCCCTCTCTCCTCCTTTTCTTTCCCCCTTTCTCTATCTCCGTTTTCCCCTCTCTCCTCTCCCCTCTTGCCCTTTCTCTCTCCCTTTCCCCCTCTCTTCTTCTATCTTCCCCCCCCTCCTCTTTCTCTCTCTCCCTTTCCCCCTCTCTCCTTTTCTCTTTCCTTCTCCCTCTCTTCACTTCTCTCTCCCTTTCTCGTCTCTCTCCTTCTCTTATTCCTCCCCCCTTGTTCTTTCTTTTCTTTCTTTCCCCCCTTGTTCTGTCTCTCTCTCTTTCCCTCTCTCTCCTCTCTTTTCTCTCACCCTTTTCCCCCTTTCCCCTTCTCTCCTTCTTTCCCTCCCTCCTTGCTCTTTCTCTTCTCTGTCCCTTTCCCCCTCTCTCCTTCTCTCTTTCCTCCCTCCCCCTTGCTCTTTCTCTCTCCCTTTCCCCCTCTCTCCTTCTCTCTTTCCTCCCTCTCTCACCTTCCTCTCTCCCTTTCCCCCCCTCTCTCTTCCTCTCTCCTTTCTCCCTCTCTCCACCTCTTCCTCTCTTCCTTTCTCCCTCTCTCTTTCTCTGAACCTCCCTCTCTCACCCTTCCTTTTCCCCTCTCTCCTTCTCTCTTTCCTCCCTCTCTCACCCATCCTCCCTTTCCCCCTGCAAACTGCAACACGTAAACCAGAGAATTTCACTGTTTTAAAGGTGCACTGTGTAACTTTTCAGGTACAAGGGCTCCGCCATAAAATTAAGTTTATTTTTGCACCGGCCAAAATCACAACAAGAGCTGAACAAAAGTCTTCATGTTATTCCTGAGTTTCCTGAAATGTTCCACAGCTTGGCATTAAACCTGTGTTGTATTTATGTATTTGCATGTGCTTTTGTAGATAAAAAATGGCTTTGTTGTGTCACCTGTTTGTCTCCATGGAGATGCTATAGCTTTTCCTGAAATGTTTCACAGTATGGCATTAAACTTATCTATATTGCATTTATTTATTCATGTGTTTTTGCTCAAATTTCTGTGATTCACCTGCTTGTCTCACACCCTCTCACTCTTTTTTTTTTCTTTTACTACTTTTTACATTTTAGTCCAAACTACCAATGCCACACTGCTCACATTATTTAATATTCTGTTCTTCCAATTAAATTACAGCTTATTTTTTACTATTTATTCATTGGGCTACTTTGTACTTCTACTTGTAATATTATTTTTGTAGTGAGAGTACTTTTAGTTGAGCAAAGTTTTACTCAAAGTTTTTAATTTGACTTCCTGGTTGGACACAGGCAGCAGATGTGACATACATAGAGATAATTAGATAACTGTTACCTAGCAACCAGAATGTTAACAAGAGCCAAAATTGGTCTAAATTGGTCTAATGTGAGATAGTTCAAAATATGATGAGCTTTATTTGGCTGGAGCTGAACGTTATTGGTGACGTCACACTCACTTAGTCCACTTCTTTACGCAGTTGTGGCTCCACCCCTTTGGAGGGAAAACGAAAGTGCATTCAGGGTCAAACGTGGAACATGAAAAGCCATAAGGCGTTTTATAACTTCCTGTAGCGCGGCGCGTCTCTTTAAAAGTGCTTCCTGTTCAGAATGAGAGCAGCTGTCCTCCACATGCTCACGCCGCTCTGCTCGAGTTTATGATCATCCCAGCGCCGCCGAGTGACTTATGAAAGAGACAGGACAGAGAGAAAGAGAGATACAGAGATGGAGGGATGGAGATAATCAGGGGGAGAGAGCAAGAGCGGGAAAGAAAGAGATAGAAAGTCAGGGAAATGGGGAAAAACAAAGAGAGAGAGAGAAAGGGGGAAGAGAAAGAGAGTTTAAGAAAAACAAGACAAAGAGAGAGGGTCAAAGAAAGAGAGAGGAAAAGAGAAAAGGAGATGGGGTGAGAAAGCGGGGGAAGAGGAGAAAAAGAAAGAAAGAGAGAGGAAGGGAGAAGGAGAGAGAAGAGGAGAGGCAGATAAAACAGAGGGAAAGCCAAAGACAGAGGGGCACACAAAAAAAGGAAGAGAAAGAAAGAGAGAGAGAGATAGAAAGAGGAACAAAGAGAAATGGAGTAAGAGAAAGAAAGAAATGAGAGGGGGGCCGAGAGAAAGACACAGGCACAAAAGAAAAAGAGACAGAGAGGGGCAAGAAAACAGAGAGAGGTAAAGGTAGATAAAGAGACAGATACATTGACAGATGGATAGAGAGAGAAAGAGGGAGAATAAGAGAGGAAAGGGAATAAATAAGGAGAAAGAACAAGAGAAACAGAAGCCAAAGAGATGGGGAGAGAGAGGAAGAGATAGGGAAAGAGAGAGGAAACAGAAGCCAAAACAGAGAGAGAGAGAGAGAGAGAGAGAGAGAGAGAGAGAGAATGCTCCCGGAGCGACAGAGTGGCCCACACAACCAGACAATTGAATCAGGAAGTGGAAGCATCGAGACTACAGAGGAGTAATGTGGTTAGACTCAGGACAGCTCTGTGTAAACCAGGAACAATCAGCTACTAATGCACAACACATGGAGCACTCAGCAATATCAATACTCATATACAACACATTTTTATGTTTAGTAATGGCTAATAAACATCAAATATCCCCCTTACAGTTGTAAAAAGTATCAAAAATCAGATATTAATTGATGATAAAACTGGTATCCAAACTAGACATGCGAGCAGGTATCGATACTAAGAACAAATATAAGACACATAGACTACTCTTTACTACTGAATTGAACCGGTCCTATACTTCGCACTTTTTTCATTGTTTGGTCTGGGGTGCGACTTATACTCAGATGCGACTTATAGAAAATTATTAAAATATATAATTTCACAACTGCGCGAGGGCACTCCCGGTACCAGTATAAAACCATCTATTTTCGATTGTTAGTGATTTGGAGCGAGATCGAGCGTAAACTTGCTTGCTAGCTTTTTGGGTTTTTTTTTTTTGCTTTAGATATCTGATTAACTGTTAATATCTTATGTTAACATACCAGACACGTATTCAGTTCTGTCTATGCTTCATGTACATGTTTACATATGTGTTAATTAAAGGCTGATTATACATGTTACAGTTCACTTGTTTGACCACTAGATGGCGACAATGTGTGTGGAATACCTGTAAGAAAATTTACTTGACTTGAATTTACCCTTATTTACTTTCCCTTAATTTATAGGACCATAACGTTGATCATTTTTCATTTGGAACAATATTGTAAATGTTTAGTTTACCATAAGTTTAGTTTAAGGTCGTGAATATGCGACGTATAGTCTGGAAAATACGGTAGATAGACAAGTATATGCCCATGGACCACTTATGGAACCTACCTGAACAACTTTTTGTCTAAATAAATAGTTGTTTTTTCTTGTTTTTATCATCATGGTATTGGAATATTGAGTTTTGAGTCTATTCTTTAGCATCAAAATCAAGTTTGAAATTTTTGTACGGTAATAATAATCCACCTGTTCTTCCCTCTCTGGCCAACCAAGACCAGGCTTTTCCTAAATATGTCATATCTGTCATGACCTGATTTTTTCCCATGTATTATGCAACATGTGTCTTGCCCCAGTACAGACATAAGCAGCTCTTGAGGTCAAAATGAGTCATGTCTATATCTAATTATGAAGTGTTTTATTGTTAGTTAATCAGGAAGTGTGCGGTTAGCATATTTTGAGGACCTTTCAACATTCCAGAGATGAAATAGTGTGTTATGAATTGTCAACTGCTATGGCAAAGGAACTTATTTTTCCTCACATGAAACATAATAGGCAGAGTAACTCAAACATGCGTAAATTAACAAAAAATCTATTCCAGGGATGTTTTTGAGAGGAAAAAATATGATAGTGTTGAAAAAGCTGAGAACATTGATTGAGTAAATAAACCACATTTATTCCTTGGGCTAGTTTCAGTGCAGATGTTGGTTGAGTGCATACCGCAGTACCATTTAAAGAGCTATGACGTAGTATTCAATTATAGCTCTGAAAATGGCGCTATGGTCTACAACAAGATCTTCTTTACAATATAAGACACACGAGTCTCCATGGTTCAACTCTGGTCTAGTCCTGGTTTGGTCCTGGTGTAGTTTTAAATGTAGCCCGGTCTAGTTTTGGTCTAGTTCTGGTCAAGCCCTGATCTAATCCTGATCCACTTCTTGAGTAGTTCTGGGCTGGTTTGGTTCTGAGCTAGCACTTGATTTGTCTTGTACTAGTCCTTGTCTAGTTCTAGTTCTGGTTTCATCTGGGTCTAGCTCTGGTCTAATCCTCATTTAATCCTAGTTTAGTCCTGGTGTAGTCCTGGTCAAATCGTGGTCTAGTCTTCACCTAGTCCTAGTATAGTCCTGTGCTAGTCGCAGACTACTGGTGTAATCCTGGTGTCATTCTGGTATACTCCTGGTTTAGTTCAGGTCTAGTCCTGCCTAACACTGGTCAAGGTCCTAGTCTTGGTCTAATTATGGACTGTTCCTAATCCTGGTCTAGTCTGGTCTCATCCTGGACTGATCTTAGTCTTGGTTTGGCCTTGGTCTCTAATCCTGGACTCAGCCTAGTCCTGGTCTAGTCTTGGTCTAATCGTGGGGACTCATCCTAGTCCTGGTCTAGTGCTGGTCCAGTCTTGGTCTAATCCTGGACTCATCATCCTGGTCCTGGTCTGGAGTCATTCTAGTCCTGGTCTAGTCCTGGTTTGGCCTTGGTCTCATCCTAGACTCATCCTAGTCCTGGTCTAGTCTTTTCCTAATCTTAATCTAATTCTGGTGTGTAATTAGGCCTGTCATGATTATTACAGTTATCTATAGTGCTATTATAGACTTATCGTTCATAATATGTGGTGGATGGGGTTTCAGTCTGTGCTGTCCAGTCCTGATCTAATCCTAGTCTCATCTCTGGTTACTCCTGACTTTTCCCAGTCTGGTTCTGTTCTGGTCTAAAGGTGATCAAGATCCCAATCTGGACCGAATAAACTCCGGACATGACAACGGGAAAGCCCAGCATCTGTGGGCAGAGTTAGCGACAGGTTTTCAAACATTTGGACATTTTCTCCGAGTTGAAACCCAGAAAAAAACTCACTTTTGTTTGGAAATGTGAAAGGTCCCGATATTGTTGTTGAACCGCACACTGGCCGCAGACATGTACACCACGTTGGGGTTTAAAATGTCCCTGGATTATTATCAAACGTAGCCATTTTCTTTTTAAAATCCTGCATTAACTGTCTCCTCCAGAACCACATTGTTTTGTAAAGCCTGAGAAGGTCACTTGAGTTTAGCAGCAAAACAGTTTGTTCATAAGATGTGCCTGAAAGAATTGGTTTTGTATAATCATTTTGGTTGAGGCACAGACCATTTATTGCAAGTATGTTTTGCAACATGGCATTAAACCTGTCTGTCTCCATGGAGACAAGCAGGCAGTGCAGCCGGCCAAGTTACAAATCAGATCTGTGAAAGGGCAAGCCAGGTCAGGCGTGCATGTATTGAGTGTCCAATCCCTCTGCCTAAACATTGCTAACATGCTAATGCTAACAATCACTAGCATGCTAACAACATTCTTCCTGATTCTAAATAAATAAAATGCTTTATAATTAGATGTAGACAGTACAGTGTGAAGTTATTTTGACCTCAAAAGCTGATTATACAATATATTTGTACTGGGTCACGAAAGGTTTTGTTCAAAAACATGGAAAAGTCATGTACAGGCCAGTTTAACTAATTATATATTTGTTTTAGATTGACTCTTGTGAGCTTTAAGCCATGTTATAATGTTTTTAACTCATCAAAAACAGACCTGGAGTTGTGTTTTGTTTCGTTCACACATGTTTGGGTAATCCTGGATTATTAGTCTGTTTACATCTCCAAAACTCAAAATGCTCTGTTCCCAACTTGTGATGTCATGAAGTGGTAGTTTTCAAATTAATAATACCTTTTACCCTCAGTTCAGTAGAGATGGGCCTTCAGTTGAAAACAAAACAATGTTCTAGTGAAAGTGTATTGAGCACTTTCTGTATCACCACATCACATCATCAAGGTAGAACAGAGTGTTTTCCGTTTGAGAGAAGAACTCAGACTGAATATGCAGGGCGTGTGAATGAAAACACAACTTCAGGTGTGTTTGTGAAGAGGAAACAACATTATAAAATAAATCAGAAAATAGCGTAATACAGACCCTTTGAACAGCATACATCATTTGTATTCCAAATTCTAATAGACCGAGTAATAAATGTGTTTTTAATATGAAGTGTAAATGAGGTGGACTCACTTGTACGGAGCTCAGAGAGCGGCTCTGCACTGCCCCCTTCAGTCACACAGGCACGGGCCTTGTGTTGCAGAACCAGAGCAGGAGCTTGGAGGCAGAGGAGCAGCCACTGGACACCCAGGGAGGAGCAGCCGAGAGCGGGCAGGAGCACAGGGGCAGAGGGGGTATGGAGAGGGGAGAACCAGGGGAGGTGACACCAAAATGTGAACGGAAAGTAGCATGGATAAAATATAAAAGTTTTCATGGAATTTGAATATTTTGTTGAAGGGTAAACCGTGCAACAAAGCCATGCAGAAATCCAAAAGTTACACAGAGATGATTTGAATATGGCCATGCAAATTTGAATTGAAAATTAAAGATGGTGTGATGGTGAAAATCATTTGTGGAAGTAAAAGTAGTATAATGTGCGTTTGGGAGGGGGGAGGAGAAAAGAGGGAGAGGGGAAGAGAGAGAAGGGAAAAAACAAGGTTAGTTTTGGACTCAAGACAAACCTCAAAGGTTTATATGTATGGAGCTGTGAATGCACACAGAACAGGACATTTAAAGTACAACATACGACGGAGAGTATATAATTATATTTAAGACTTTACTTAAAATCTTCTTTGTCTACTTTTTAAATTCTGATGAAGTTTATAATCTTATTTCCAGGTTGGACACGAACAGCAGATATAAGGTACTTCCACTTCTGTTACCTAGCAACCATAATGTTAACAAGGGCCAAAACTTGTCTAAGGGCGCGCTCACTCTAGACCTTTGGAACCACGCTGCGCTCAAGCACGGCGGTGGAGCGCACTATAGCCCACTCTCACACCTGCACCACAGGCTGCACACCACACCTGACCCAACCGAGCCGCGGCCGATGATGTCATCACGTGCCGCTTTTTGTTGACGTATCGTGCAGCAGCGCTAACGCTTTAGCAGAAAATAAGTCCAGCGGCATGAAACATGTAACAGTGAGGCACACGTGAATCCTGCTGTGATACGCTTCTCAGTGAATTTATGGATTAAACAAAAGTGTGAAGCAGCGAGGACAACAGGAGACGAGGCTTTCAAAACTTTTGTCTGTCTCCAGTCTGTACTGAAGGTAAGTGTGGATTCGTTTTGGAGTAGAATTCATTCCAGCTTTTTCCACAAACTGCCACTTAACTGATGTAAAACTATGATAGATTTTGACCACAGGTACTATCCCACCAAACCAAGTCATAATTACAAAAACATGAAAACCTGCCATATGCACTTTGAAGGATAATATAATGTTCTGAGCTGTGAGATTCATTAGTTCCGTGCAATTTCTAATCTGCATATTCTTTCAGTGCTATTTGTGTTTTCATTATACAGAGTGGCCCAAAAGTCACTGACATTGAAAACATTTCTTCATAACTCTTTTGTTTCTAAATATATATCATTTTATTTTTTCAGAGCATTTAGAGCTACCCTTCCGACATTAATATGAGCAAATATAGCACCAAGGAACAAACCCTCATTGTACAGTGGTACTTTGAGTCACATGGGTCAAATTCAGAAACCCAGCGGTGTGTTACTGTCGACATTTTAATACCAGAGATGTCCCAAGTGTAAATGCCATTAAAGGAATAATAAGTGGTTTTCAGAAGACAGTATGTGATCTCCTGAGAACTGACTATCCCAATTTGAATAAACCTCAGACAATAAATGACTTAAAATGTAATATCAAGGATAAAATAAGAGCCATAAGCACAGAAATCAAATGTTTCAAATGTTATGCAGAGTGTGTTGGATCGTGCTGTTCAGTGCGAAACTGAAAATGGTGGACACTTAAAAACATTGTTTAAACAAAAAAAAAAAAAAAAATAGGTAATTTATTCTTCCCCTAGGTTAAGTAGTGATAAGTTCAAGTGTAAGTGAGCAATTATAACAGTATATATTGCCAAAAATCTCAGAAGGTTCAGTTTACCTACTGCTAAAATTTGGTGAGTATAATTTAAGAATTATAGGAGCTATTGAAGATTTAAACGATTCAGTGACTTTTGAGCCACCCTGTATAAAGCTGTAGTTCTCAAACTTTTACACCACCAAAATAAGACCAGATTTAAACCAGGCCTTAAGTTTTGGTCTGAGGGGTATACTACGAAGCCAGAAGTGACTAAACTGGGTTAGTCAAGGTCAAACCCTAGATTTCCTTGTATCATGAAGCTGACTCACTTGTCAGTGTGGTTAGATCACTATAGTAACAGAGCAGCAGAGCTAACCTGGTCTGGAGCAGGTTAAGAGCCCGAGTTTAGACTTAGACCAGATCTGTCTCTCTTTAACAAGTTTTTTCTGCACATATCAGCTCTACAGTCTGCGTGTTTTCAGGCGTGATTATACGCCATAATAAACTCTCTCATCAAATGCAATCACTTAGAAACACAAGGTTTAACTCACTGAGGCTCAAAGGCACAGCGCTCAACCTGAGGGGGCGCTCTTACACACAGCACACAACAGAAGAGCCCATCTTCCAATTCATAAATTTTATATTTCATCATATGCGCAGCTCAGATCAATCCACTCATCCTCACAGAGCCTCGGGAAAACCCACTTTGCTCCTGGTCATTTCATACACACTCCACATTTATGCTCAGACTCTAGATCTACATTAAAAACTATTGAATGAAGCAGTGAGCATAAACTGTGCTGCTTTTTTCCAGTGTATTTAGACCACATTTTTATGGGTCAGTTTACAGACACCTATTTCGTTTGTCATTAGTAGCTTTTATAAATGGATATTTTATAATCAGTTGTTCATTAGGTGGCCCTTTCCCCATGAGCACTCAGACTTCGGCTTTACAGACTCTCCCTCTAACCAGCTATGTGGCACTCATTATTCCATTACACTAATTTTGAGACGCCAGCTCACTGAATTAAAGTCTGGCTATGTCCAACCAGCTTCGTAGTACTGTATACTGTCTGAATGTTTTATCTCATCAACCACAAACATTTACAACAGATAAAGTTCTCCAGTTAACGTAGTCCTGACCAAGACGAGCTCAAGATCTGGAGATGGACCCCACTGGCATTCCAGTGAGCCAGTGAGCTGATTTAAACAGGTTTTGGTGCTGTCTTCCTACTGGTGGATGCAGGACGACAGCGCCATCTGCAGCCCGACTTCTTCAGTCCCAGTCCATAATGTGGACAGGGGCGGATAGGGACAGAGGACAACATACATTGTTTCAGGATTAAGCAGTAAAATGAAATACGGAAACATGCCCAAGGGACTATAGACCAGGATGAGGGGGCCTTTTTACTCTCACACACCTGGGGTACCATTCTGAAGAAGTCGGACTGCAGATGGCGCTGTCATCCTTTCTCCACCCATAGGAAGACATCACTAAAACCTCTTTAAATCAGCTGATCAGACATGTCACAGAAAACATCACAAGACGACTCTGAGGAAGAGCGCTACTGAGCAGTCCAAACTGTCAAATGAAAAATGAACTAAGCCTCAGTCTGAAAAAAGAACCTTTTAAAATAAATGATGGCCAAGTTGTTTATACCATAATTTGTGTTTTGGTTCTCAAGACGATTATCCAATCAGAAAGCCTCGCATGAGTCTCTCACTCGGGTTTCGTTTCAGTGCTGAAATCCTGTTGTTTTAAACCTAACAAGCACGTTCACAGCCATATACTGAAAGTTAGAAAAAACATGTGCATGTGTCCTCGATCTGCAGGTTAAGCCACTGCAACAAAGGTTCATTTATAATTGCAGAACTTTTTATAGAACTGTAAAAGCACAGGATACAAACAGTTCCTTTCAATAGTTTAAAAATAGAACAAGAAAAAGTAAACCTCCCTCTTTGCTCTGCCCTATCGTTTGAGCTCCTATCACCCATACGGTCTTTAGAGACATGCATCAAAAAGAAAACATTGAAATTCATCCCATGGTTTGGTGGCTGTGTTCAAAACTCTTTTATTTTTTTTAATAACAAGCTTAGTTGCAGTTGTGGCATGTTTTTTGACGAGGGCAGAGACATGGTGGACATAACAAGTCGCCCCCCGGTAACAAGCAACACAAAACAAATTCAAAAGTACAGGGTGGAACAAACAGCGGGTCGCCTCTGAAACAAAAGAATGCAGCAGATAGCTATATTTTTAAAAAAGCGAATATGTGAACATGCTTCGTGGTCAAATAAATACTTATCAGCTTAATAGCGCTGTAACTGGTGTTTGAAAATGTGAAAACAGAACTAGTACATTTTAAAGGGTTTGCAGTGGTCCAAAGCTTTTCACTAGCATTCCACACCGCACTTCCTGATTCGTACAATAAAAACACCTCAAGAGCTGCTTCCACTGTACTGTATTGGGCAACACAAAATTTGTTCAAATACATAAGAGAAAATCATGTACAGGAAAAAAGTTCAAAGGTTTGATTTTGGGCCCATTGACCTCCTCTACATTCTCTGCTCCATCTGACCCTCTCTCCGGTCTCATGAATACATTTACAATGGTAATAATTATTTAGAAGAATAATCAAAATTCAAGCCACATTTTGATACTAGATTTGAAACAAATGAATGGCTAATTAAAACAACTATGGAAAAAATCAAATCTCTGTGAATCAGGACCAGACTTACTCATTTTTAATACTATGATTTTTTTAAATTTTTAATACTTCGTCATGCTTCAAAGCAGGATCAAACATGTCTGTCCAATCAGATTTTTTTTTTTTTTTTTTTTTTTTTTTTTTTTTTTTGTTGATGCAAGTGAAACAAAGGCTCTAATTGGTCATCTATTATTTACAAAACAAAATAACATTTCTCTCACCTCAGAGTAACAGAGTTTAGCGCTGCAGAAATCCGTAATGTCTTTCAGCCCCTGTGATGATTTTTTTTCCTTTCTTTTTTCCTCTTAAGCAGCCATATTTGTTTTGATACAGACCACCTGCCAATCACGGCCATCTGAACTTGAGGAGATTCACCACTAACCACACTCAGATCTTTGTAAAGTACTGAAGAAGTGTGTATTCTGGATCCCAGGCAAACAGAGGATAGTTAGATGGCTTGGATTTTGCTGATCCATGTATTCACACTAGTTTGGCATTACATTTTCATTTGTAAGTTAAATCTTAATCCAAAAGCAAGTCGCGAGGGAACTTCCAACTAAGTGCGTTTCTGCTGAACGCATCTGCTTCTTTCACCACCTTTAAACTGTCATTCATTCCACCACAGTTTGTCCAAACCTACTGAGAATATTGCGTTTCATTTTCCCCATTTTTGGAATAGTTTAAGTGAATAAACGTTTGGGATTGCGGTTTGCTGCTGTTAAACTGAAGCGTCTAAATGCTCAGGAGGTCGAAGCTACAGACAGCTGGAGACTGCTCTGTGGAATATGGGATAAGGCGGCTCTTTGTGACTCCAGTGAAAAGCGACCACAGGGAGGATAACATCATAAAACCCACAAATGAAAGAAAGAAAAACACCATTGAATTCATGGGCGTCTGCAGATTTATGACTTGTGTGTTCAGTCATCACATCAACATTTATCTGCAATTTGTCATTTTAGCTTGTCCAAAACTACCAAATCCCTTTAGTGGAGATATCGGTTTGCCAATATTGTGGGTTGATTTTTGCACAATTTTTATCGCACTGGCTATCGGCCTTAAATCTCCTGCATATTTTGCTTTGGCCAACCTCCAGCTGCCTAAAGCAAAGCTAAAGCTGCCGTATGCAAAAGCTTTATTTGGACACTTTAATACAAAGAGATAACTACACAGAATGTAGCTACACAGCTCTCTTACAGACTTATAAAAAAAAAAAAAAAAAAAAAAAAAAAAATGGCATTTGTCGAAAATTTAAATGACAGAATTTAAATATCGGCCAAACAATATGGGCAGAGCTCATTGGTCAGGGGTTGCTCTGTAGCGGCATCAGCCATAAAAAAATCATATCGGTCTATCTCTACTTTTAAATATAAAATGTTTCTTTATGAGGATTAATAAAGGTTTGTAATTACACTGTTTAAACTTACAATACAATTATCAGATGCATTGTTTGGTTCCAGTAGCTTAGTGAACAAAATGGAAATTCTAGACCACAATAATTAGCTTTTTGTTTCAATGCAGCCAACAAGAAGAAATTACAAGTCTCTTTACTTTCCTGAATATCTACAATAGTGTCAGAGTTCTGCACTAAAGACATCTGTGTACAAAGTGCACACATTGTGTTATTGGTGTCTACACAATAATAATGTTGAATTTTGCACTACCCTCGTGTGTGCGCAGGACCTACATCACTTGATCTGTGCATTAATGAGTGCTCAGGTTTCGCTTACAGCCACGTTTCCTACTATCTTAAGAAAACTCATAGGCCCTGAATATTCAATATAAAAACATTGTTACCACTTTCACTGACATCATAGACTACATCATTTTGGAAAGTGCACGCACACTCATGCATCATTTATATGCCCTGGACCTATCTACAAAATCACGAATAAAAGTAATTTCACCACTGAACTAAACTGAAGACAGGCTTTGATAGTACAACATATTCTATCTTCAACCACATACTGTTGTTTTGGCCTCAGGCAAGACGAATGCAACGGAATATGAGTGCGTGTGTGGTGGATCAGGCAGATATAAAGCCACTTTCTTATCAGTCTGTCCCAGGGCAGCTCTGGCACCACTGATTAGTACAAAGAGAATGACTGATGGTCACTGCTGCACTTTGAATTGAGTTAATTTCAAAATGTTTTTATGAGGCTTAGAGCAGACTTAATAAACATGGATTCATCATACAAGTGTGAATAAAGCAAAATACAACTTCAGGTATATTGTTCAGGAGGAAAACAAGCTCAAAGAAGTCATTTTGGATAATATGTGTCCTTTAAAGAGGGGTACTTTACTTCTGTGGGGTATTAACTGTTAATATTTAACATATTTATATCACCATGTTACCTTTTTCTGTGCAAAATTCACCAAAAACAATGTATTAATATGTTTTATAAGTTTCAATTTTATTTTTTACGCATCCCCTCCTCTCTTTGCTCTCCCTTCAGAGCACCATCACAACACAATCAGCATGCATCCCGCTAATGAAACTACCGCACTTTGCATCAGGTTTGTGAAGTTGTGCAGTTTACAGTTCTGTATATTTATGGAAATTGTCGTGTGGGAGCATGGGCTTGTGTGTTGAGCATTGGACAGAATTTTGCTGCTAACCATAAGGAAGGTTGAAATCAAAAACCTGTTCAGTCTTTTTTTGAACAATGGTATGATATGGGAAAAAGAAAACTCTAAATAGCAAATTTTGCATAATAGCCCCCTCTTTAAGACTGTACAGCACAACCTGAAAACCTCTGTCGCTGTATGAGAAGAGCATTCACAGCTTGACATGTCTGGAGCAGCAGCAGCTTGGTCCCTTCTGCATCAGCACCAGATTATTTCCACTTTGTTCATTGACTTCTTTTTTAACAAGTGTTTAAGTTGTTTTCTGCTTAATTTTGCCTAATCCTCCACAGAGCACTGCAGTCTAACCAAGACTCTAAGAACAACTCAAATTCTCCTCTACGCCATGAAAATAAACCACTAAAGACACAGGCAAAATTTACTTTTTGCGCTTGAATCTTATACTGTTGTCCTCTCATCCAAAACACACCAGGACGTGTTGTATTTTACTTCATTCACGATTGTTTCATTAATCCATTAATCCAACCCATCTTCTCTGATAACTCAAAAATGCTCTGTCTGCATTTTGCCTGTTTAGTTACGTCGTAGATAAAACTCCGGACTTCTCCTGCACAGTTTTAAGCCCATAAACCATTCTAATCGGTTTTTTATTGGCAGCAGCATCATGTAGCCATTTTGTCACATATGAAAAAAATGTAGTCATTAGTGTGATCTGCAGTTTATCTCTAGAAGGTTATGACAGCATCGTCTGGCAGAGTGGCTCTACGTTATAATAATGTTAACGGCAATGTCAGTTCCCATTGTGCAAGTTAGCAGACTTGTTTCTTTTATTTTTAAGTCGATTAAAATGTTCATAATATTACATAATGATCCACGGGTGTCATAGATTATAACTATATACCAGGACAAATGCATAATATGTCTTGTTTAAGTCTCATCTCTCATTTTTATTCTCTTCTTTCATAATTGCTCCTTTTTGCAAAGCACTGACGCAGTTCAAATCCTCATTTCACTGGTATTGACACATTAAATACGACATAAATTGCACTTCCTAAATGATCCCATAAAATAAAATGGTGTCCATCAACGGGACTCATTTTCTGCTTAATTGAGCTGCTAACTCGGCTAATGGCGGCCTCCTGGAAGACAATGTGGTGTGATAGGACTACATGGGCCTATGGGATTAGATGTTTACTCCTCTGAGAGACTGGGTTCTAACATGCTGCAAATGTAAACCACCATTTCAGTTCTCTGTCAGGTTTTTATAAAGCTATTTTGTATAATGTTTCCTGTCTGCTTTGTGCAGTTTGCAATTAGGCTGAAGTCAGTTGAGATGCAATTTAACAAGTGTTTTAAAACTGGGTGTTTTTTTTTACAAATATGCTAACTGCTGCGATATAGATTTAAATTACTGTTCACAATTTCTCCTAATTTGGCACATTTGGTATTTATAGATTAGGCACACTTCAAACAACTATTGCATACTACTTATAGGAAAGGCAAGTTTATTTGTATAGCACAATTCGAACACAAGGTAATTCCATTAAAATCACAATACAGCAAATCAAAACATAAATAATCACAAATAATCATCATAAGATTAACAATAAAGGAGAAAAGTGCAGAATAAAAAACTTTCAGTCATATGCACCGCTAAAACTACTGTTTTGAGCCTGGATTTAAACATCGTCAATACTAATGAAACACCACAGTGACCACCCACTCCCTTGTTCTTGTAAGTAATATATTTTATGAAAAAAAAAAAAAAAAAAGAAAAGTTTGCTTGCTCAAGGCTTTATAAGATATGTGGGATCCATAGACCAGGGGTGTCCAAACTATGGCCCGGGGGCCAAATGCGGCCCTCAGACTAGTTTTTTAATGGCCCTAAGACCTCCAGCTGAACCAGCCCAATTGATCACTAGCAGTACTTTCAACAGCAAATTAAACCTATTTCTACTACTATATCCTCAACTTCACATTGAATTCTGATAAGAGACCTAAAATGAATGTGTTTTCAAGTCTGTGTTAATACACAGCGGCTCTGTCAAAGCTGTGTGTGTAAAGCATCGCACTGCATTGATTTCACCAGTCTGTGGCCCTCCGCTTCGAAATATGTTTGAGATGTGGTCCTCGATAAAAAAAAAGTTTGGGCACCTCTGCCATAGACTGTATATGGACATAGATGACGCCCTAGCCGCTCTGCGTTCCAAAATAGGAAAGTGATCATGGGCGCGTTTCTGGCCCCAGATGCACATTTGTTGGCCTTGTTATGGTAATATCTCTGTAATTACTGGGCCTATCCCCATGAAGCAAAAACAGGTACAAAGTGAGCATCATCACAAATTAATAAAAGTGAATCTTTTTTTTTTTTTGGTGTGTGCAATGCTTACAGAAAGGTTCAACTTGTGGGTCATACGTTTTGGCTAGTTTTCTTTTAAACCGGTAAATTTCCTCATAGTTATATAGGTCCCTGCCCACCATATGAGATTCTGACACCACATGCATACTTTAGTCCTCCAAGGGCATTACAGACTTGACACACAGGGGGCGGCAAATGAAAGACACTTTTTTAAAAGACAGGTTTAAAATTCACCACACAATGAACTGCAGTGGCCAGTGGCAGCTCTTGCAAGTCTCCTACTGATTGGACTGGGCTGTGAACTTTTAAGGGATTATGTTTAACAGAATCGGAAATGTAGCTTATTCCAGGAGAGAGCCACAAGTGTGAGGAGTGATCCTCGAATTTGTCTGAAAATAATGTCGGTCCTGCTTCACATCAAAAAGGAAAAGTTGAACATTTTTCAAACTTTCAGGTCTCACCTCTACACCTCTACTTTGACTTGTCACCGAGCTGAGGAGGACCGATGATTTTTGCATGTACAACACTGCCAAAAGAAGATACATGGATCACTTATTCTTATTATTACTTCATTTTTGATAGTATTTTTTCACATACATGCATTCCCTGTACAGTGCGATCAGAACATAATGATCTGATCACACGGCAACGCCAGGTGTTAAACTGGAAAACTTGTGATTACCTGGTTTTATTTGAGTATGTTTAAGGGATGTTAAATATTGTACAGTGGCAGTTTATTGACCAATGTTTGAACCTGATCATTTCTGTTAGTGGCTAGACCCCATAACTCACTGAGTTGCAACACCATTTATATTTGAACAATATTCATTTTAAGCTGGTGCCATCTGTATTAAAAATGTTTTGACATCGAAAACCACAGCTACTGAGCTGAACGACAGGTCACAATTCAACAGTGGGTGAGCGAGGTAACAAAGTACAAAGAATAACTACTGTACTTAAGTTGAATCTTTTAGGTATCTGGACTTTACTTAAGTAGCCATTTTAAAGTGGATACTATTTTTACTTTACTTACCTTTTAAACTTATTGAGAGTCAGGCATCTGCGCTTTCTACTCCACTACAGGTTTTTAACTGGACTGAAAAAGTATTACAGTACTTTCATAATGATGTGAGGGGGTAGGGTTTTACCTTGTTTGTGATAAAAGTCTGAGGCAAGTTCAAGCTTTGGCTTCGAGCAAACAAAATAATAGACAAAATTCATAAGAAAGAATTAAGAAAACAATTTGTATTGCCACTGTTGACCAAAGAAATTAATATGTTTAATCTCTATCACTTAGTTTACATTTGAAACATTTTTCCTTTTTTACTTTTGAAATACTTTACTTTTTTACTCTTAAAGTAATATTTTTAAGTAAGTACTTAAAAACTTTTACTTACGGGAGATGTTCACCCGTGATTTCTTTAACTTTTTACGTGAGTAACTTTTAACCCCTCTGTATCTGTTCTTTTTACCCAAGAGTAACAAAATTATTAGTTAACAAATATTTGATTCCAGCACTGTCAAAATGCTGATGGTTTTTCCTGGTTACTGTCTCCTGCTTTCTGGATCTGTCTTGTCCAGGATCCACACCTCGTCCAATGACCATAAAGACGTGTAGGCTGGTCACCTGGTGAAAATCTATCCCTGAATTCAGATGGCTCGTTCAGATCGTCAGGTGGATTGAAAACTGCATTTGATCATATCGTATTCTCCTTAGATTCTACATAACGTGTAACTTATGCTGCAAATATTTTCTATATTACATGAAACAGTGGCAATTCTTTCACACTTTTTTTTTTTTTCAATGTCTCACAGGACTCCACAACATCACGTGCATTTAGGCTTGTAACGATTTCCCTCAGCTCACTTGAGCTATCTCACAGTTGGCAGAATTGTACCACATCAGACGGTGCTCTTAATTTCCAGATGGAGCAGAGTTTTTTGGGCTGGTTTTTGCGTCATGAGTCGTACACAGTGGGTTTGAATCTGCAGCTCCGCCGAGTCAACCTTATCCTGTCCACTACTGGAGTGGTAACAAGAACCAAATAAATCTAAACAAAGATACACAGCATAAATTACAGAATCAGGATTCAGACATGCATTGGGGATCATTTATGGCACGTTCACAAAGTCTGGAATAAAACTGGCTATGAATCTGAAACTAAAACCTGAGACTAGAACTGATTCTGGACTAGAACTGGAAACCTGAACCTGGACTAACCTGAGTATCACTAGAAACGGACTGAACCGGACCTAGAAACTGAACCGTTGGACTGAGGCCTGGGACTGAACCTGGACACTAGAAACTGCATCTGGACTTAGAACTGAGTTGCACGAGAACTGGAATGAAACCGGATAGTAACTGAATCTGGACTAGACTGAAACCTGGGACTAGAACTAAATCCTGGAATTAGAAACTGAACCGGACTAGAAACTGAATGGACTCAGAACGGGACTGAACTGTGATAGAAACTGGACCGGGACGAGAAACGGACTGAACTGGACTTTAGACTACTGAATCTGGGCACTAGAATGGACCTGGAATAAGACTGGATTTTTTTTTTTTGACCTGGACTAGACACTGAACCTGGACTAGAAACTGCAAACCCTGGACTAGAACGAATCCTGGGACAGATACTGTCAACATGGACTAGAAGATGTAAATCATGCCTCTTTAGAGCTGATTATCCTTTCCTGGATCGAACTGGATCGAACCGGGACTAAAGACCTACACGGGAAAGAACTCAATCTCGACTAGAAACCAGACCTGGATCTAGAACTGAACCGGACTAGACTGGACTAAACCTGGAGTCGAGTATCCAAACGTGTTTCCACGTAAGAGTAATATTACTCACCTAATATATTCAAGAGAAGTAACAAGAAAGGCCACACAAGGTGGGATAAAGTATCTACTCAAGTCGTGAGAGGCTTGCGGGAGTACCAGTGATGTGAGTGAGTATAGTTTTAAGTTATGTAATGTGAAGGACACACATTAAAATAATGCAAACAAAAAAACAAATCCGGTATAAGATAGGACTAACAAATGATACCAAAAACTGAAACATAGCTGAAAGGAGCGCTGCAAGCAACACAAATGTTCAAATCAGTCATATTGTCAACATAAAACTCTTTATAAATAAGTTAGCTTTTACACAAGTACTCGGATTGAATTTGTGTGTATATAGAATAGACCACGCAAATCGAAAGAGGGTACGAAACGGACTCAAACCAGGACCAAAAACCAAGACCTTGTGATGCAGTTTATTATTTGTAAGCAAAGGGTTATCCGGTCACCCTTTTAAAATCTTTGCTTTCACAACATTCTAAAGTGAATTATTATGAGGAGCTGTCGCAGAGGTAATGTTTTTTATTACAGATTTGGACCACACGGGTTGCCATATTAATCTTGTGTGATACCATATGTCACCTTCCACGGTCTCGTGCAGGCATGTCCTAGACTATATCTCTGTGTATTTTACAGGAGGGATCTCAGTTTTCTGACACCACTCCCTCTGTCGCGCCTCGGGCCAAGCTTCCAGCATGGCCTGTCCATATCAGATTAGTTTATTTCCGAACAGGTGAGCTATTGATCAGCTGACAATACACACAAAATCAAACTCACCTCAGATTAAAAAGTTTAGTGCTTAGCTCATGATTTCGCCGACGCCACTGATGTGTTTCCCCCCCGTGACATTGTTTCCTGTTTTCCCTTTCTTTTTTCCTCATAAGCAGCCATTTTCGTTTTGATATGGATGGACAATGTGCGTCCTCTGGAACAGGCTTAATCTATTAATAAATTCCGACGTCCTCCAGCTCAACGTTAATTTACGCGTGTAATTTAACTGTTGTATGTCACTATTACAATTTATTAAAATAATAAACTGCCAATGTACATATTTAGCATTGTAAAATATACTCAAATAAAGCCAGGTTATGACAAGTGTACAAATGGAAACTCCTTTTTGTTTCTTAGGTGTTGTAAAGGGGCTCCTTATGTTCTGATGTACAATAAATGGCATTGTAAGAAAAAAAAAAACACGGTTAAATATGACATATCAATAGAAATAAAGTGATCTATCTTTCCTTTGGCAGAGTGTAAATAAGCAAACACTTGTACAAAATCATGGTCAGGAGCCATCATAAAATTATGTAATGTTAAGGCAGGGTTAAAGCAGGTGTCCAGGTTATGTTATTTTTTATTTTTTATTTATGTATCCTAATTATCCTGTGTGGGTGTATAAGTGCGTTCGACAACTTTCAAGAACCTACAATGGGGTTTGCTGGGCTGTTAAAAACTAAACAACAATAAGAGGCATGCTAACAAGACACTTCTGATGATTAGACAGGGAGTTGGCCCGTGTCTATAATCTGAACGTTATGCATAAAGTATCGTAAAGGTATATTTCCATGGAATTCTGCAGGGGACTCGTACCCACTTCCGAACCACCTTACACCACGTACCTTTAACACTAGTCAAACATCTTCTTCTATGG